>QYAJ01000039.1:0-488428 GCA_003988865.1 Phialocephala sp. D728
ATAAATAATTCGTGGAGTTAAAAAAGTCAAAAATCGCGTTTTTTGGTGAGGAAAGGTGCCCGTTACAGGGGGGTGCCCGCTTCTAGGGGTGTTGACTTAGCAATATCTGCAAATGTAGCAGCTCGAGGCTGTAAGCCTGCCATTAAATTATCGAGCACATCTTCCTGGAATCGATCTGCTGTTCCTGTGAACTCGAAAGCTGGATTTTCCCAATAATGGCTCATGAATGCTCCCAGACGAGAGACGGCGATGACAGAGGTGCATCCTTCCAAGCCACCTACAAAAATATTGCTATCAAAGGCAACAAATTGTGATAACGAAGTACCAACATGATTTTCATCTGCCAGTTCGACTACCTTAGTATGCGCTGTGTCAATCCGGACTGTGTTGAATAAATCAGGAAGGCCATCACCGAGCGGAATGTTGCGTTGTGTGAGCCACTTTCTATATTGAAATAAATTGCTTATTTCGCGCTTAGGTTTGTTTAGGCAAGCGGTTAGTAGAGATTCGCGACGATCGAGAGCACAAGCTGTGCAACCAGCAGAGCAGGTTATTCCAGACGCAGATGAAGAGGAAGAAGACGACGTCGTTGAGGATTGAGAGGTCTGAGACTGAGAGTTTCGGGATTGGGAGCTTTGGGATTGAGACTTTTGTGTGGTGGTCGGGTTGTCTCCCTCATCGTCACAGCCAAACTCACAACTACCAGTTCCACTCCCGCCTCCTCCTCCACCTCCTAAGGGCGGGGGTATGGGAGGAGGAAGAGGCGGTGAAAATGGGAAGCCAATAGGTAAGATTGGGACGAACCATATAGGTGCTCCAGCCGAATAGGTGACGGTCGTGGTCGTTTTTGCATTAGACTCGACGAATGTTGTCGCTTGGCTAGCAGTGGTAGAGACATATGTCAAACTGAATATCGTGCCCGAACTTACTGTGGTTGTAACACCGAATGGTACGGTAGGAGTCGGCACGGATGAGGAACTGCTGGTGATGATTGACGTGGACGAAATGTTGCTGTAGTGAGGGAAACTTGAAGTAGCAGCTCTCGGCCTGTTCTTCGGGACGAACCTTGTAGTAACCTTGGCATTATAAAAGGTTCCGAATTCGTGTTCTGCGGGTTCAGGCGCTGGTGAGGCAAAAGATTGGCTGAGGAAGATCGATGAAATGAAGAGGAAAATTCTAGAAAAGACTGTGAAGGCTAACATCATTAGGCGCCCGAATCAAACGGCGTATGTTAATGATCGAAAATGTCAAAAAACGAATGGAAAGAGGATATGCTTCTTATACATGTAAATGAAATTGTAAACAGTCGATTCCAAGGCAAATCAGGCAGGGAGCGATTTAAGGAAATATATCCTGGGTACGGGCCCGGGGCTCCTACATCAATTAGTGTAACTTGCACTGATTGATCTCTCTGCAGATGCCTAGCATATGCGCTAAGAAATTTAGTTACAATGACTGGACTCTTAGTTACACTGATCCTTCTGATTACTGCGTGGTCAAATCGGCTTCATACGCTGAAGGCAATTTGGGGGTGCCCGCAGCCCAATTCAGTGACACAGTCGTTTAAGGATCCTGCCAGAGCCTATCAGCCCCAGTGAAACCAATTTGTGAAACTTTCTATCCTGCTGGGCGTCACTGGCGGCCTGAAACAGGGAGCGCGCAATTCTAACCACACCGCATGTCTTGAAGGTTGTTTCTAGACGTGATGAAGGAGAGCACCATGTCTCTCCGCGGTAAGGCATCTGAATCCTGATGCTGATGACCTCACTTATTTCTCCTCGTCGAATCACTTTCATTGATTCATGATTCAAACGGACGAGGCAAGTTGGTAAGGCAAGCCGAAGGTATGAGGAAAAGCCACCGAGTAAGTCTGATGAAATGAAGGGGTGGAGGAAGGTTATTTTCGATCTTGATTACCATGTTCTACGATGAAACCTAGAATTCTTTCAGCCGCAGCTCCACACCCGACGGGACGGCGTGTAAATTGGCACTGCGACAGCCTTGGGACTTTCCCGTGATATACATAGAATATCTATGCGCACTGCGCTAGCTATTCGTGGTTGGCGGTCTGGTCTGGCAATTGCAGGTGGGAGCCTCGTCTCCCACTCTCTCACTCTCTCACGACAAACGGGGACAAAGCCATCCTTCCATCCTTTTCTACCCGCAAGCTCGTCGTACCTAGTATCATATCATACCCAAACCATGAAAACTCACAACCTCAATGGCACTTCTACAAGAATCTCCTGAGGCGCCGTTAACTACCTCGACTGCCTCAACATCCACTACTGCTCACTCTGCTCGAACCCCAGGACCGCGCACGTTGGTTCTGAGAGCCTGCCAGACGGATGATGTTTCTCTTATTTCCCAGGCCATTTCTGTTGTGGCTTCTCCAGACTCACGAGAAACAGTTCAAGAACTCCTCGCTACGGCCCTGATGCAATCCATCCGTCGAAACGCATCCAAAGTCCTAACCTACGTCCTCGAGCATGGCGCAGAGGTCCCTCCCTATTCAAATCTCAACCTTGAGAAGCAGCCTACTACCGAGATACTCGAGATCTTGCTCGCATATGGTTGGGACATCAACGCGCGACGTGCTGGCGATCAACCGTTTTTGTGGGAAGTGGTTAGTGACGGCAACCTCGTGGCCTGGTGTCTGAAGCACGGTGCGACCGCGATCCCGAAGGACCTACAGCTAGCCAGTGATGACGAGCGCCAACAAGATCAATTTAGCTGCTCCCCAATACTTGAAAGTGCCGCGTCGCAGAGCACCGTGGCAACATTTGAATTATTGCGATCTCACGGCGCACCATGCGGCCCGCGGATGTTGCACTTCGCGGCCAAGGCGGCAATCAAGAGCGGCCCGGAGGGAGAAGAACGGCCAGAAAGCGACTGCTTAGACAAATCCCCGGCGACATTGCACTCGGAACGCATGGATATGGTGATTCACATCGTAGATGCGCTCGGGGTTGATCCGAACGCGTTGGACCAACCTTCCGGATGGTTGCTAGGAAATCACTGGGGGACGCCACTATGCTATGTAGCGCGATCAAATCCCCATTGGGATTGCACTGAGATAGTGCAGTTTCTCCTTCAGAGGGGTGCAGATCCAGGGCTCGTTATGGACCCGGCAGGCCGGGACGCCATAGAGCTTGCGAAGCGTTCCAAGAACCAGTGTTTTTTGGATCATGTCGAGAACTGGAAGGCTCAGAAAAGAGGAATTCTACAGCATTCTAAATAATAAACTAGAAAGGGAACTTCCGAATCCCTTTTAGAAAATGTCTGCAACTCAGGTCCATGCTCTTTTTAGAGATAGTATAGGATTCTCCTGCAGATATATCAGCACCTTTGGGTTGCAGATTTCAGTTGGGCATAATTCTGATAGTAGGGATGGATCACCGGTCTCCCACTCTCAAAGGCATTAAGAAATGGTATCGTGGTAATTTGAGAGCATGTTGAGCAGAGCGTTACTCATACTTCTTCGGGTTCCAGCCTCAGCTCCATCACACAGTCCGGCGGTCCCTCTCTGAGCTCTAGCCCTGTCAATAATCCATCGGCCACAAGCCAAAGTTCTGGTCTCGGTATGTCTGTAGGTGATATCGGTTCCGTAGTAGGTGGCAGCTCCTTTTCCCACAGCCATTGCGCAGCACACTTTTATTAGATGTATTCCTATTTTGGACGTTTTTGTTTCTATCATGTTCTTGCCCGAAGTTTAATCACTCTTCCAGTCGGGAACGCAATCGCCCAGAGAGGTTGAACAGCAAATCAAAAATAAAGTATTTCAAAACAATTTCCGGTTGATGTCATAGCGGGGTATCTTGGAACGGCGTCAATTGGCTTAATACCTAATTATAACCCCTGGGTTCAGAACGGAAAAGGAGACTAGATCTAATCCGAGATGTTTAAAAATAATTGCATACAACAATAATATATAAATCCAGAATCGATTAAACTTTAAGAACAAGATCGCAACGGAAACCTTCACAAAATAGGGGGGTCCAAGCCTCAACATTTAGCAGCAGTAGAGCGCGGCACGAGTGGGTATGGGCACCCATTTGGCAAAACAAACTACTTATAGGTAAGTAGGGTAATAGGTACAATTTTGAGAGGTCTACTTACTATAGCCATAAGTACTAATAGCATACCCGGCACGTGTATTTCCGTTACGTGTATACTTAATTTGGCTAGATAATTGCTTAATTAGAACTACACGTAATAATATTTGCTTTTTCTAGCTCTACTAAAGCTAGTCCAGCTAATAAAAAAAGCTTATTTCATATAATAAAGTAACTCGCAAGTATCTTACGCATTTTTGAAACTACCCTTCTTATTTAACGAGTAATAAAATATCAATTACCCTCCCTATAGGCACCCACCCATGTAGATACCCTTGGTCAGCCGCAACTCGTGCCGCGCTCTACTCGAGATCATTAAATTGGACTTACAACTTTTCCAATACCAACAGTGTTCCCCAATTGATTCATATTCTAACATGCCATTGGAAGGCCATATTACCAAATATTCAACACCGGAATACTACGGAAGTCCTGCAACGGAACTCGATCAAGTCTGCATGAAACCCGAAGACGTCGACCTTCTAAATACTCCCACTATTGTTGATTTTTCGACGTCTTTGAAATTCAAGGGTACCGTTCACTTCAAGGGAGGCCATCCGGCACACCCTCTTCTTCCAACCAACGGCATCCTTAGAGTTAAGGTAGAGCCTGGTCTAGCTCCTGAGTCTATGTCGCCGACCAAGACTAGACAATTTGATAATAGACTTTGGGATTTGCCTCAATGGCAAGCTGGAGACAAACAAGTACCCATGGAATCCCAAAGTCTAGGTCCCGAGGATGTCGACATCAAAGTCGATCATTTTGATAAAAGCGACCAATCAGACTCATCAAGTCGCTTTGACGAGAGCGAGAGCGACAGCGAGGATCCCTCGAGGCAAGAGGTATCTGAAGATACCTTCCATAAGATGCATGAAATAAGAGGACATGAAGAGATACAACAGGGCTATATTTCGGCGGTATTGAGCCCTATGAAGCGTGACATGGTGGAAAGAATAATGAAACAATTCTGGATCATATTCAACCAGAGCTGGACAGCGAATGTCATAAGCCATGCCGACCACGCGGATGGCTCATCAACATCTCAGGCTGAGCCCCATTCCGCCAGTGGTTCACTGTCGAAGGGGTCTCGCTCGAAGCGAAAAAGGGACGATGATGAGGATCAGTTGCCCAGTGGTGATGGGGATAAGAATCGCCGAACTTCCAAGGGCTCTTCTAAATTTCGAGATCTGAAAGATGGCTTAAGGTTCGCCTGTCCTTTCAACAAGCATGATCCTCCTATGTACAATATCTACAGACATAGAGCTTGTGCCTCGAGTGATTGGGATAGTATTTCTAGGGTAAAGTACGCAGATCTATTCTCCCCTATCACCCTATCAACAAAGTCTAATGCCATCTAGGGAACACCTATATAGGTGCCACCAAATGCCTATCCATTGCCGGAGATGCTGGCAGCAGTTCGAAGACAAGAAGAAATACGATTCCCATATCACGGCTGATCGTGACGACATTTGCGATGTAGTTTTTGGACAACCGCCCCAAGGAATCTCTCTAGAGACAGAAAAGCTCCTCAAATCCAGGAAAAAATCCAGCAAGGAGGAAACGGAAGAGGATCGGTGGATCGCCATGTATCGAATTCTCTTTCCAGACGATCCCTTCGTCCCCTCACCCTGTAGGTACTCGAACTTCAATGATGTTCTCTAAAAGTCTCGCCGTAGGGCAGTTCCAAAAAGCAAAGACTCCTACTGACTTAATACAGACTTTGGGCCTACTCAAGGCGAGAGAGAACTCTCACCTGACTCGAGGAGTCTCTCTGAATACGAAAATCACATGCGCCGAGAGCTTCCCCGAATTGTGCGAGCAAGAGTAGTAGAAACCATCGCTCAAGAGACGAGACCCCTAGAAGAATCCATGCTAGAATCTCTTATGGGTGTAATCCGCGATTCACAGGAGGTCGTTTTCAGAACCTACCGCGACCAGAGCATTAGTTCAAGCAGAGTTCCGTCCGATCCGAATTCAGAACAGCGAGATCCTCCTAGTGCTACACAGCCAATCTCAATCGGTCAGTCATCGCAAAGCCAGGATCTTCAAGGACCAGATTTCCTCGCACGTGTTTCTCAGCCTCCACCGGCTCTAACTGAAGATCTGTTTGGTGACTTCGCCTTGCCAAGCACCGAACCCAACAGAAGCTTTCCTGGATCATTTTACGATAGTACGGTGGATGCTGCAATGCATGACCAAGATTTTCAATGGTCATGCAGTTGCTATGGTCCTTGTAGCTGCTTTGGTACTACGATCAGTTCGACCAGCCGAGGTCTGGAAGGAAACAATGTCAGCAACTATGAGAAGACAAATGAGGAGAGATCTCAGCCGGGAGAAGCTGATTTTGGATGATCTCTGTAACAATCTCCCTTAAGAAATGTATAAGTACAAGTGGCGTTGGTGGAGCAAATGGACGAATGTATCGTGCATATGAAATTTTTGGATAGGATAGAAGGGCTATCTGTAAGAGCTATGTACATGGAGACACATTAACAAATCTAGTGAGCAATCCTGAAGCTGGGTATCTTTTCAATTACATGGAAGAAAGCTAGCAGAGTGCGCACGTGACCAGAAATTGAGTCTACCTTGGTACCTAGGTAGGTGTGCAGGTGAACCAAGTAGACTGCTTATGATTCTTCAGTGAGATGAAGTTTGGAGAGTAAAGTAAGTAAGACTTCATACACTCGCAAGTAATCCGCACATCTTGTTTATTCCCCTCGAAACCCGCAGAACCGCATTGGCCTAATGGACATTCATCGTGACCAACAAGCGCAGCCAAAGCAGCATGTTCTCCACTATCCAACGTACAAATACAATACAACACAACACCATTTCTACACCTCTCTATTTTCTACCTCAATCATCTTCTCGATCTTCTTCATGTTTTCTCTCATCAACTTCCGCCTTTCCTCCCTCGTTTCAGTCCCACCACCAAACATCAGCCGTTCCTGGACAGACTGCTCATGATAAATGTATGCATTGAGCATGAGGTTCGAGATTTGAGAAGTGCTACGAACACGCTGAGTACCGCTGTTCTTTTCTTGGCGCAATGACTGGATATGAAAAGGCTGGTGTCAAGTTAACGTACTTTCCGCATCTCGCCGTCATGATAACTTCACGTGATCCACCCGGCATCTTTGTTCCTGTCAATAGAGAGCCGAAGAATACTTAGTAAACTAAATAAAAAATTGGTGGAGCTAGGAATGCGTACCTGATTCAGATATATGATATACGATCAGTAAGATGCTTTGAGAAGAAGGCTGGCTCTTGGTTGAGATCGCTCGAGGTTGCGCCTTTCACTCACTCTCTCTCTCTCTCTCTCTCTCTCTTCGTCCATCACGGACGCCGAAAAACCAGGCATTTATAGTTTCTTGGGCGAGGGCGAGACGAAAAAGCCATCTTCACATCATGTATATCCCATCGTTATCCTCTCCGATCTTTGCGAATGTTGCAAGTCACGATATTCAAGGTCGTTTCGGATTTTTTCGCCGTCGGCGAAAAACGCGCTGGGTTTTATGCACACATAAAATGGTGCGATGATTTGCATGATTGTTGTGATCTGAGCATCTGCATTCATGGGTATCCGCGGATGAGAGAGACCTATGTATAAATCACGGACAAAATGCTGGAATCTATGATAACGAAAGTAAGCGTGAGTAAATGCCACGCACGATTTGAAAAGGGCAATCCTCGCTTATTGATTAGGGGGTCCACTCCACTGCGCTGCAGCAGCAAGTATCGCATCGCATATTATGAGAACTAAACTTATGAATATCTAGAAATATAGTGTTAAACCGTGATCAAGTAGAAAAACGAATCCCCCCCCCCCCTTCTTCAAGTAAGCATTTTGACAAAGCTTTAAGACTCTTGAGTGACTCACGTGATGTTTGAGGTTTTTGTTGCACGTCGCATTTTGAAAGAGAGCTTTGAAAGTACTTTGAAAGCGCCACGCCAGCTCTTCAACAGCTCTGCTCCAAACTGCGACGTGCAACAAAACTCTCCAGCATCACGTGCAGCTTTAAACAAAATCATCTCATCTCCACTCCAAGCGCCATCACTTTCTCCAGAACCTCCCAGGCGTTCCCAGGCGTTCCCCAAATGCTCCCCAAAGGTTTGCTAAAGCCCTTCTAAACCCAAAGTGCCACAAAACTCCCCTTCCCTCCTCATTGCCATATCACGCGATTTTCCATCTTCCAAATTTACCTACCTACCTACCGATACCTACCGATACCGATCACATTCCTACGTTGCCACGTTCCCATATTCTAAATCAATAAATAAATAGATAGATAAATAAATAGATAAGTCTCTCCCTTACCTGCCTTATATTTTAAACCCTTCTCTCTCCCTCCCTCCTTCCCTCTCTCATTCCCTCTCTCTTTCCTTCTCTCTCTCTCATCTATCAAAACCAAAAAGAAATAAATACAAAGATATAAAATAAGAATAAGCTTCTACCCAACCCATCAACCCATCAACCCATGCACCCATCAACCCATTAAACCAAACCAAACCAAACCAAACTATATCATACATACATACATACTTACATACCTACCCAGTCGCGCCCAAAAGAAGAAAGGGGAGCATTTAAATCTCCGATATTATTCAACCAAAAGCCAACGTTGAGAAAGGGGTAAGTAAATATTTTTTTGCATTGATGTTTTGAGAAACTAGGATGGGGCTATAATGATAAGATAATAAGAGAAGGTTAGTGATAGTTGGTGATAGTTAGTGATAGCACATCGGTATACAATGCAATGCAATTCGATTCGATTCAATTGGTTCAATTGATTGATTGATTGATCGATTGATTGATTGAGATGAGATGAGATTAGAGCAGATGAGATGAGATGAGATGAGATGAGATGGTGAGAAATAGAGAGAAAGAGAGATAGAGATAGAGATAGAGATAGAGATAGAGATAGAGATGATGGTAGAGATGGAGATAGAGATAGAGATAGAAATTTCGTTTTGAGACCGCGACGATTATTTGAAAGGAAGAAAGAAAGGAGGAAAGAAAGGAGGAAAGAAAGGAGGAAAGAAAGAAGGTAAGTAAGTAAATAAATACGTATGAGGTTATTTATTAATTGACTTTCCGGCCCTTCTTCGATTCTATTTTCGTACTAAGAGACATCGGTACAGTACTTACTGTATTCATTCGTCTTCTTGCCCCCCCCCAAAAAAGACAAATAAGCTACAGTTGGGCCTTCCTTTTGCGCTTTGGAAACCTCACCCTTCGATAATATTACGAGAATGAAACATCCGAATATCTAAAAATACAGCACCCAACCGCGATCAAGATTCAAATAGAAAAATAAACCCCCCCCTCTTCCCCCTCCCCCCTCCCCCTTCAAGTAAGCATTTTAACCAAGCTTTAAGACTCTTTCTTGAGTGGTTCACGTGATATTTGAGGTTTTTGTTGCACGTCGCATTTTGAAAGAGGGCTTTGAAAGTACTTTGAAAGCACTTTGAAAGCGCCGCGCCAGCTCTTCCTCATTGCGACGTGCAACAAAACTCTCTAGCATCACGTGAAGCTTTTTTAAAAAGAAAAAAATCACCTCTACTGAAAGCGCCATCCATCCAGTTCTCAAGAATCTCCTAGGCGTTCTCTAAAGGTTTTCCAAAGGTTTGCTAAAGGTTTGCTAAAGCAAGTAAGCAAGTAGGCAAGCACGAGGTTGTTTATTGATTGGTTGATTGATAGATTGATAGATTGATTAATTGATTGATACCCATATGTCGGAACTCTCGTATCGAGCGTATTCGTGCTCCTGCTCCTGCTCCTGATAGAGGTGAGGTGAGGTGAGGTGCGGTGCTAATTTAATTTGGTATCATGATCCATCCATATCCATATCCACAGCCATAGCGAACCCAAAATGGTATATACAGCTCGTCCTTTCCTTCCCTTTCCTTTCCTCTCCTTTCCTCTCCTTTCATTTCCTTGACCGTCCTTCGCTATCTGTGTATTTTGCGTTCCTCTATTTACTCACTCGTTCATTCGTTCGTCCCTCCCCTTCCCTTCATCCCTTCTTTCCATTTCGATCTCGATCTTATAATCGGTTTCAAGCCCGAGCTGTCAACGAAATCCCAACCTAACCTAACCTAACCTAACCCTCGGTCTCGATCCAGGTTCGAGTTCTCAGCCTCACTCTCACTCTCACTCTCAGCCTCAACTCAACTCAACACTCCACTCTCCCTCCTCCTCAACAACCACGCATGCTGCGGCGTGAAATCCTGTGGTGGCGGCGGCGGCGGCTCTGCTTGCGTTCCCATCTGCATTTGCATCCTCACTCCCTCTACGTCTCCCAAACCCCCTGCCCATCCCGCTCCCGTTCCCGCTCCCGCTTCAAATAGCCTTAAGCTTGCTCCTTTTTCAAACGCTCCCGGGCCCGCACCCCCCTCAAACGGCCTCGGCTTCGCCTCCACCGGCTGCCTCTCCCCGACCGGCCACGTCATCCGACTCTTCAGCCGCGCAGCCACATCCAACCAAATCCTCACATCACTCTGCACCGTCGCCGTCGGCGCGACCGTGATCGGGCCCTGACCCTGGCCCTGATCCCTCTGCGCTGCTTCCGCGACCCGGATCGCATCCTCGGTATCCCACATGCCTTCTCTACCTGGTGCTCTGGCGAGGAGAGAAATGGCGCGTCGTTTGGCGGCTGGGGAAGGGGCGCGGAGAGAGGTGAAGAAGAGCGGGGCGATGACGCCTTGGTCGGTGGAGAAGTTGAGGTTTGGCGGGGGCGGAGTGAGAGGGGAGGTGAAGCAGCCGCCGGTGGTGATGAGGTAGTCGCAGAGAGCGAGGATATCTTCGAATCCCTGGTCGGCATCTTCGGGGCGCCCGGCGACGATGGAGACGACGAGGGAGTGCACTTTGAGGAGGGTAGCGCCTTGACGGAGTTTGGAGGAGGAAGGGGAAAGGGTCACGTTTTGTTGGATGAAGGTGTCGAGGGCCGAGGACCAGGATTGTAGGGCTGCGAGGTGTTTTTGAGCGGTGACGCTGCTGGGGTCGGGGGAGGTGTGTTCGGTTATGGAGTCTGGTGGTTGTTAGGATTTGATCCCGTGTACGGGTTGGAACACTTACTGGTACACGTGCGATCAGTCATGATCTCAGCGCAGATGGTATCTAGAGCATAGCGCGCAGTATCTAAGGAAGTGAAGACCATGGGTTTGGAATGAATACCGGCTGTCTTCAAGAAGGTCCAGAGCTCGGTTCGTTCTTTGGAGAGGTGAGGATTTACGAAGGTCGCTGCTTGGACGCCAAGAGAAATCAATGGAGGTGAGAAGTTTCGCTCCCATTCCTCGGCACAGATGCCTTTGTGCTCTTTTTGGGTTTTGATGTTTTGCAAGATCTTCAGACCGGCTTTGAGGTGAATGATGGCGGAGGCGCTGATTTAGTCAGCAACGGGTCACCCAGAGATCACCATTGGCAAGTTTCCAAATCCTCAAGATCTGTCGCTATCCAAACGCGGTAGGAGACTCACTGGTTGCCCAAAAGACAATCGATACAGATAAACAGAATGCACGATATCAGAGTCGCGTCCATCTGATGAGCTCGAGTGGACATCAAGCTGTGAAGACTGCTGATCGCTTTCGTATATTGTCGAAAGGCAAAAGTTTGCAAGTTCGAATCGCAATTCCTCTCCGGATTCAGGTGTCGATTGATGAAATCCTGGTGTATTGCACCGATCGCAATCACCGCATGCCGAATGGCCGGCTCAACCATACTCATCTGCACGACTCGCTGCTCCCAGAACTCGGACGAGAACGTGCCCGTCAAACTGGGCGCCGTCGCCGTGGTGAAGAAATACAGGAGTCTCTCCTCCATCGGGTTCTCCACGGCCATCGTCGAGGGGTTGCATCCTGGCGGTACTGTTCGCTGCACGACGGCCGTGCCGGTTGCTGGCTTGGGAGGGCCATATCCATCACACTTCCGCCCCGTCGAGGTGCAGCGTTTGCAAAACGGTTTCTCTTCCCCACACTTCACTCTCCGGATTCTAGATCGGGAGCTCCGTCAGATCTCAACGCTGCTGGCGCCGCGGCGAACGCACGGAAACCTTCACACGGGGGGGGGACTCACTTGCACGTCAGACAGCCCAGCCGCGAGGGCGTCCCACAGATGCGGTACCGTTGTCCGGTCTTGGGTTTCGTGCTCGGCATGGCGAGGAGGGTGGTGGAGGAGCTGTCAGTCTTCAGATTCGCGGGCTCGCGGTCTTCATAATACAAATCGCTGCCGCCACACGACGGGAGGAGTCCCGAGGGCTTGGCGGGGGCACGCGGCGCACGCTCTCTCAGAGAGGAGGAAAGCGAGACGACGTCCGTCAACGGCGGCACATGTACGAGGACCCAGACATGGACACGAGCGGCGCGATGTCTCCCATGAGGGGGGGGTGTTCGTCGCACGGCGCAGGTGGTCGTGGTGAAGGGGTGGAGGGTGGAGGGTGGAAGTGGTGACGGGGTGAAGTGGTGAAGTGGTGAAGGGGGTGAAGTGGTGGAGTGGTGTGAGCGCGCTCGTCCACCTTCTTGTTTCTACCGCATCTCATTTATCAGGCGCACCACATGGGACCCCCCAGGACCCCCCAGGATGGCGGCCGGAATCCCCCCCGTGCGCCGCTGCCAGCCATGGTCCCTCGCTGGACGCTGGATGCTGGACGCTGGCTCGCTGGCTTGCCGCCCTGGATGCGGCCACGGGGGAAGACTGTCCTCTCGCCGGCGCCGCCCAATGAGGGCCCGGCGCTCGTACCTGGGACGCGGTCGAGCCCTCCCAGCACCCAGGGAAGCGGCAGGGGCATCTAGCCTCTCACTGGCCGCGCTGGCACCCCCCAGGCACCCTCCACGGCCGCCTGTGCCGTCGTCCCTGGTGCATTTCGGACCCCACGTTTCCTCCCGGGGGGCCCAACCCGCGGCAGTCGCACGGCGACCCCAAGGCCATGGCGATGGGGCATCGGGCCAGGTCAGATCTGCTCGCCTGGCCGACCAGCTCGAGTCAGCGTGCATGCTTCCGCCGGGACTTGGGGACGCGATTGATTGCTTGCTCCCATCTCTTACCCATCTCACCTATCTCACCATCTCACCCATCCCACCCATCGCGCTACCCGTCCGCACCCACGAGTGACACGTTGTCGCCCAGCAAGACCGTTTGCAGGACCCGTTTGCAGGACCGAGCAGAGCTGCAGAGCTTAGCCGACCGAGCGAATGAACGGCCCATTCAATACGGTCATCCATTGCCCGCGACCGCGAAACGAGCCAGAGAAGCCACCGCCCGTCCTGTCATTCGTGATTTTGCCGCCCACCTGCCCCCCCTCCCTCTCTCCCCCCTCTCCCCAGCGTATTCCCTTCCAATCCAGACTGCCGAAAGCCCACGGCGCCGCCTCGTCGTGGGTGGCGCGGCAAAGACAGGCAAGGCTGAAGACCGATGGCCACACCCAGAAGCCAAGCCCGAGCATCGCGCGCTCCCATTGGCGCGATGGCCGTGCGCGGGGCGCCGCTGGAGTTGCGGCTGCAGAATCGTACCATCTCGGCCCGCGATGCCTGATGGAGAACATGGCTGCGGCGCTGCGAGAGGGGGGGGAAGGGGGGAAAGGGGGGAAAGTGGAAACACCCTTTTTCGATAGCTGATCGCGACGTCGCCAAGGGGGATCCTCCGCCCGAATACTGTATGCAGAAGACAGACGTGCATGGACTTCGTACTTTCGTCAACGAAGCGAGGAAGCCCAGATTGGAGAACTTTCCAGTCTCGCCTGGTCTGGCAATCTATCTATCTATCCACGACTATCTTTTCCCGACGGAGAGGGTGCATGCATCACCAGGTTCCAGCCGCCGGACTACGGACATCGCATCCCAGAATCCCCATACCGTACTGGTCCCGACGATCAATCATGGCTCCACACCTCTACCTCTGGTTTCCAGACTTTGGTACTGTACAGTACCCCTCCTGACTTGCGGATTGGAAAAAATAGCTCTGCAGTAGAGTAGGTGATACTTGTAGCCACCTCCACTCTTGCACGTCGAGATTTCGTACCGGCGGCCAATAACCGACCATAGCGCCAGGACCGCCCCCGGATCTAGAACGAAGTGTGGAACGCGTCCGGTGAGACTACTGCTAGAGACTAGAGACTAGAGACTAGAGACTAGATATCGGCACTGGAAGCGTCCCGCCTCGCTCCTGCTTTGGCTGACCTGTCCTGTCGAGCAACGTGCTGGCTGCTGGCCTTTCCAGCGGAGAAAGGGATATCCGAGCTTCTCATTGGTGGTCAGAAGCGAGATCACGAGGAGGAGGAGTCGAAGTACAAGTAAGATGCTGATTTCTTCCCGAGGACGGGCGGGTGGGCGATAAAGTACTGTAGGATCCTTTGAGTCGTGTCGTGTCGTGTCGCCGCATCTCGTCCCGTCTTAATGCCAATCCCGTCCTAGCTGGATAAATACTTCGTTATTTCAGGATCGAGTCCGGATGTCTCCACTGTAGGAGTGATTTATTGTACTTCGTATTCCTCCTTAATACGTTAACTAACGTATTGAGCTCGAGAAGCTCAATTGGTCGAGCGGGGTCTTGAAGCGACCTACTGTAGGCTGTAAGTTCAAATCTTATCTCGAGCAATTAAACAAAGGTACTGTAGTGCTGGAATTGGTACTGTACTGTAGTACAGTCCTACCTACCTCCCCCCACTTTCTCCCAGGACAGTACTTCCAAGCCGGGTCCGTATCTCGGCCCGTCCCGTCCACGATTCCTCCTCCTCCCTATCTCCCTCTCTTCCCTCTCTTCCCTCTCTCCCTCTCTCCCTCTCTCCCTCTCTCCCTGTCTTCCTTGTCTTTCTTATCTTCCCTGTTTTTCCTGTGAGGGTACAGTACTGTAGATAATTGATTGCCAAGATACGGGCGCGTCAAGTGGTTTAAAGAACAACAACAACACCACCACCACCACCACCACAACAACAAGAAGCAGAAGCAGAACAAGAGCAAAAGCAACTTTTTTTCTTTTCCCTTCTAGGAATATATCTCGAATCTCTACACACATCCAGATTCAATCCAAGGATGTCCCGAAGCGTACCATACCGTACCGTACCGTACTGCAAAACTTACAACCGAGGCCGCATTCCCATCTCTCTCTCTCTCTCTCTCTCTCTCTCTCGACGAAGAAGAAGAAGAAGAAGAAGAAGAAGAGGAGGAGGAGGAATCTACTGCTTTGAAGATGAAGATGAAAATTAGAATAAATTAAATTAGAATAAATTAAATTAAATCAGGCTGAATTGAATTGAATTGCGTTGAATTGCGTTAGGTTCGTCTGATGTTCAGGTTACATACAGCCCCATCCATACTCGCCTTTGAGGTTAGAGGTTTGAGCTTTGAGCTTTGAGCTTTGAGGTTAATTTAGTTTAGTGAGGGCGCGGAATCCATCCATCCATCCATCCATCTGTCGTGAAGATAAAGGGTGGAAGTGTAAGTGTAAGTTGCAAATAAATGCATGCTCTGCCCGCCTCTCACTAGGTTTCTAATCTGTAGTTGGGGTTGGTAGGATGAATTTTTCACACTAACGTCACGCCCTGAGGTGGGAAAGAGATACTGCTTTCGTCTTCTTATTTTCTTCTCTTCTCTTCTTTACTTTACTTTCCCTCCCTCCCAAATATCAACCAAAGCCCCACCCCCCTCCCTTTCCTCTCCATCTCCATCTTTCCAATCGAGGAATTCCTCATTTCTCATTCCGCAGCCCTCAATCCAATCCAATTCAACTTACCTGTCTCCATAAATCGGGTCGCGGTGGGAGGAGGGAGGGCGCCGATGGATGAGAGACCTATCTCAGCACCGTACCACGGCATGGTGCGGTCTGTCCGTCTGTCCGTCCGTCCGTCCGTCATCTGTCGTCTGTCGTCTATAGTCTGTAGTCTATAGTCTGTCGGCTGTAACTTACTTGTTTAGTTGGGCAGATCGGCGGTGTGTGCATGCGTGCATGCATGTATGCATAAATGTTTCTTCGGCGACTTTTCTACAGATGCGGATTCGGTGGTGCGGAATGGCGAGTAAGTGAGCGCTCGCTGCAAAGGCGGGAGAGGACTGGACTGGGGAAGTATTTCTCGAGTTCGGATTGTGGGTAGAGAAGTAGAGAAGTGGTGGTGGTGGTGAAGGAGGGGTGTGGGCTGGGAGGTACTAGGAGGTTAGCGAGGAGGAGTAGGCGGGGTGGGTGGGAGGGAGGGAGGATGAGGGAGGATGAGGAGGGGGGTGGTAGAGAATAGAAAATAGAAAATAGAGACAGAGACAGAGAGAGATATAAGTATTTTAGTCGTCATCGGAGGAAAGGAAGAGAGGTTCAAATCCATGTTGTTTAGGATGGGATATCCATATCCGAGATAAACAAGTCCGTGTAATATCGACTCCGGACTCCAGGCCAAAGTAGTCACATATAGCATAAAGAAATCGCTCTTTCTCTCTTTTCCACCCAACAAAATCCCTCCATCATCTCTCAATCTCTAAAAGCCTCCCTCTCCCTCTCCAACAGCCCCTTACCAAGCACCTCATCCTCTTCCTAATCTGCTCCATACCGATTATGATACTCTTCCCCATGCAAATGATCATCCCTCCACACTCCATCTGCCTGTCCCAGTCCCCTCACACTAACACCAAACTGTTCTTTCGGCGCCTCGTATCCTCTCGTTCGGACGCGCATGGATTTAGATTTCAGATCATGTAGTTTCTGCGTCTGCGCGTCTTTGTCGTCTTCGGGGAGGTTGTAGAGGCCGCGACGGGCGACGCGGCGTTGGGTTGAGATATCGAGGAAGAGGGCTGCGAGGGTGGATATCCTATATCATAATAAATGTCAGCATACTGATGGTCCTAACTGTCGACCTTCTTGGCGAAGTTCCGCGAGAGAAGAGAACTCACGTCCCAACCAACGTCATCCCCCAAAGCGCCTTATAATCCCTACACACCCCCGCCTCTGCCTCTCCTCCCCAAATATTCCCCGTACAAGCTTTAGCTAACACATGCGATGTGCTGACGCTCCAGCTCAGGAGCGCGAGACCGAGGGCCCAGAAGAGGGATATGCTGCTGTTGAGGAGGAGGTTGAAGGCAGGGGAGAGGTAGGTGAAGTTGTAGAAGAGGATTGTGGTGGTGAGGGCGAGGATCGTGGCTAGGGAGACGGAGAGGAGCTGTTTGTCTCTTTCGTTAGCACGGTTTGCATTTCTGTATACATAAAAGAGAAAGGGAGGGGAAGAAGGGGGAAGAGGAAAGGGACGTACAACGATAAACGTCCAAGGAATCGCGAAGTGCTCCATCCCTATTCACCCCAGCTTATTAGCATCCATCCCTTTCATCCTTTTATTCTCCAAAAAGAGGGTAGAGCATACGCAGATAATAAATAAAATACGCCATGATCCCACTGACCACCACACTGGCAATCAATTGCGCACTCCTCAATCCATGGAATAGGAATCGCGGATACGGTGACGGGACACCGCCGCGGACGTTACGGTGCAGCATCTTAGGTCGTTCTCGTTCTCGTTCCCTCCTCCCCTCTCTCTACCTAGTGCTTTTGCGATCTTCTCTTTTTCTGCTTGCTCTAGAGACTGCACTTGACGATCAACTCCTGGCGATGAGGAGAGGGTTAACGAGCGACTGTTGAGGTGAGGGAGGTTAGGTGAGATGGTTTTGTTTCACAACAGAGCCTCATTCTTGAAGGACGAGGACGAGAGCGCCCATCATGTGAGCGGCGCTATTCTTGGGATCTCTGAGGATGAAGTTTCAGGGGCTAGGCGCTTTGGGTTTCAGGGTCTAAGCTAGTAGTTCTAGTGGATTGCGGCTGAGGGTTGGGGTGGGTGTTTTGGAGGTGGGAGGTAGGTGTGCTGAGATGTGCAGGCTTGATCGCTTGGAGCAAGGTACTTTTGAGCACGACTACTGGTAGAAGGAAATTGCGTAACGGAACTTTTCTAGCTGGAGATTCTCCAGAAGCACAACAAGATCATCATCGACTGGAACTGTATGAAAAAGTCGTGCAGAGGCTCATCGATATCGAGAAACGCATCAGCCGGACCTTGTCAAACATGTATGAGTCGAATCGACTGAACCTTCGGAGGCTCCCGGCATCGCGCTTGAGCCTAGAGGAGACCGAAGGTTGAATCTCCACGAAGGGAATGGAGGCACCACGGCACAGTTTCTACAGCGCTGAGAGAGGTTCTAAATGAAGCCAGAGAAATGATACTGAAGACGGCATCATAGAGAGAAGGGGCATTCCTCCTTAGTTCGGTCGCGACGCGTGAGTCGCGTCAGTAAGAACCTTTGAAGGACTTCATTTGAGTGCCTCTGTACAGAATACTGTATAGGGAAATAGAGGTATTTCTTTCCACATGTTCTTGGCACATGAGGAATTGAATTTTCCCTTCAGGCAAATGTCATCCTTTTGCGAACCTATGAGCGCTAAGCAGATGATGGACTTATGACTGCTTCAATTGTTACCTTCAATTCAATTGTTTTCAATATTAGGTCTGCTTTTGGTTTGCTTCTCTGAGTTTATTGTTTGGATTTCAAAGTGCGTTGACCAGACTTGGACCCGATGGTCTTCGACAGCTGACAGGAGGTGCTCTCGCAAAACTGCGCCTCAATTCACTATATTACTTCACTATCCTCTTGCCGATTGGCGTGCTCGTCACTTCAATTAGGGTAAAGTCGATAATCGCAGTATCTAGTTCATTTTAGGCACCCGGACCTCCACAGTTGGGTCACCAACTCCATCATAGACTACCTTCGAAGGATATGGGCAAAGAAGCTGATTGAACATCGTCCAATTGTTGGTATACTTCACAGGCAAAGTCTGAGTGATAGTCCCATTCTCAACCCGAGCTACAAGTGCATTGAAGATCGTAGTTGGCACAATGTTGAATACCTGTAGCTGGGAAGTATTGGTGGAATTCATGGATGTTCGAATCCAATGCTATGACTGCATCGTAGTCTAGGCTTTTGTTAGCAAGTGCTACCGCAAAATTCGGATTGAGAGCAACTGATAATTCTCTGTATTTAATGTTGAAATAGTTTTATCAGCCAGTCCATGGTATGCTACCATTTTCCCTCCTGCTGCCTTGAAGTTCGACAGATCTGGGTCATCAGTTCCAATTATGCTGTTGATCTGTTGATATCCTTCGTGGAATAGCTGATCATAATCGTCATGCGTCAAAGTCGACAGATTGAATTCAGCTCCATTTTGAATGAGGTACTTAGGCAACTGGGGACCAAGGTTTATCTGTGCCCCAACACAAGTATGATTGATATAAGTCATCCCAACAAACCCCTATCCAATCAAAGATCTCGATAAATCAGATCCCGTGTTCTGTCCAACTCCAAGAAATTTTCCATTACTTATTACAGGACCATTTCAAGTTGCGTTGGCAACTGTTGCAGCAATTTGATTAATCTGCATGTTGGTTCCGGAACATTCTTCAACTATTCCGACAACACCGAAAGGGTCGAACTCGCAGGCTTTGGTATCAGATATCAAGCCGTTAATCACGCCGTTTAAGGAAATCGCAGGCAATAAAAGAGAGAAAAGTCTTCCTCTTTTGCTTGCTGCATTCTATCTAGAAAGCCCTCTCAAAAGTGCACCCCCTTTCATAGGCTTTAACTCTAACCTTCATGCCGCTTGCAACTAGGCTAGAGAAGCAGCATCTTTAGTAGCCGTAGCTGCCAATCGCGATATTTCAGCAGAAAGTAGCTCCTGGATCGCCTTTTGGTTTTTAATATCCCGAGGCTCTGCATATCTCGAATCTCTCAATTCCTGTTCCTTCTTGGCCGCCGACATCATCGGCGTCTCTCCCATACAATCTTTTCTCTCCAGCTCGAGCCGGCCTGTAGCAAACAGCAGCTTCAAGATCTCTATATGTCCTCGCTCTGCAGCAAGCGCGAGCGGCGATCGCCCGTCGTGACCGTGAGGCTTGTCGGGATGGACTCG
Source organism: Phialocephala sp. D728 (assembly GCA_003988865.1). Lineage (NCBI taxonomy): Eukaryota > Fungi > Ascomycota > Leotiomycetes > Helotiales > Mollisiaceae > Phialocephala > Phialocephala sp. D728. The sequence continues at coordinate 20,035 of QYAJ01000039.1, forward strand.
CTTGTCGGCGAGTAATAGCTGCACGACGGGCACGTGTCCTAAATAACAAGCCTTCAGCAGCGGGGTCCAGCCACACTCATCCTCTGCGTTGGGCTCCACGCCCGCCGTTTTGAGCAGGAACTCGACCGCGAAAGCATGACCATACTCTGCCGCGAGGAAGAATGGCGTCCGGCCGATTGTATCGTTGGGATTAGCCTCAACCCGAGGATCACTCAACAGTAGCTCAATAAGAGGCGTGCTTCCTAACCGTGCCGCATATGTGAGTGCCGTCCAACCCTTTGAATCCTTGGCGTTTGGGTCAATTTCTTTGTCTTGGAGGAGCTGCTTGAGAATAGTCTTCTTTTTCTTCCTCTTTACAGCGCACAAAATGGGTGTTCCTTCCTTGCATTTCAAGTCCGCGGTACTGTTTTTGTCAAAAACAGACTCAACCACATCCTTTTCCCAGAGAGCATAATCTCGCGGGCTTTTGCCGGTAACGTCCACCTCCGGGGTTAGGTTAGCGCCATTCCCAAGCAGGATCATTGCCATAAACGGTTCCTCATCCCGCACAGCGTATGATAGTGGTGTCCTCCCATTTTCGTCCCTCGAGTTCACGTCAGCGCCGTGTGCCACCAGCACGGCCGCAACATTCTCGAATCTGGCCTCTGCCGCATGTGACAAAGGCGTTCGACCATCTTCGTCTCTTATGTCCACCTCAGCCCCGGCTCTGAGTAGCATATATGCAACAATTTCGGTTCGGTTCCGTCTAGTGTAGAAGAGCGGTGTCCGACCCCATTTGTCCTTGCTTTCGAGATCGGCACCATGTTCAAGTAATAGTTTTGCTACGGTATCGCAACTCTCACCTGCAGCATGATGTAGCGGTGTCATGCTCTCCTTGTCCTTGGAGTTCACATCAGCATCATATTCTAGTATAAGTGTCGCGACAAGCTCGTTGCCCGCCCCTGCTGCATGCGACAGTGGTGTTCGGCCGTCCTTATCCGTGGAATCTGGATTAGCACCTTCCGCAAGTAGGATCTCGGCAATGGCGGGGACGTCTAGTTTTGAATCTGCAACGTGTGATAGCGGTGTTCGACCGTTTACGCCCTCTTGATCTACCTCAAAGCCATTTTCAAGCAGAAGTTTCACGATTGCATCGTTACTATTCGTAGCCGCATAGAATAGTGGCGACTGGCCGTAGCTATCCTTGTCGTTCGCCAGCTCTTCAGCAGGATATCTTTTCAACAGCAATGCCACAATTTCGTAGAAACCCTCCTGGGCTGCAAGCGATAGCGCTGTCTGGCCGTCACCATTTTTGACATCTATCTCGGCGCCCGCTTTGAGCAGCAGCTCGGCCACAGTCTCGTAACCGTTCTTTGCGGCGTTTAACAATAAGAAATTGTTCTGCGCAAGGATGGGCTCCACCTCGAGACCTGCTTCGACTAGCAGTTTCATGGCTTTGCCAAAGCCTTTTTTCGCAGCATGGAGGACCAGTGACTGAGTATTGCTGTCATTCAAATCAAATTTCATGCCTCTCTCAAGCAGCAAAGTCATGACTGCATCATGGCCGTTCCTCGAAGCATAAAAGAGTGGTGTCTTCCTTTGAGTGTCTTCTGAGTCTGGCTCAGCACCTTTGCTCAACAAAAGCTCCACGATAGCTTTGTGTCCACCCTCGGCAGCGTACGAAAGTGGCGTTCGAGAGTCTGTATCTTTGGAGTCCGCCTCAGCGCCTAAATCAAGGAGAAGCTTTGCTGTGGCTTCACGGCCGCTCTCGGCAGCAGAAGAGAGTGGTGTCCGCCCGTTCTGATCCATAGAATCAGATGGCCAGCTATATTTCTCGAATAACAACTTGAGCATGGAGTCATGGCCGTTTTTGGCGACTTTTATTAGCAGTGAAGCAATTTCAGTGTCCTTTAATTCCGGCTTCGTTCCTTTCGTGGGGAACAGCTTCACGATGCTTTCGTGGCCATTCTTTGCTGCATTCCAAAGAGGGGATTTCTTTCTCCAATGGGAAACAGCCTTGAGATACGGATTGGCCCCTACTTGAAGAAAGAGTTTTGCAAGTTCCGTGTGGCCGTGCTCGGCAGCCTGGGCAAACGGAGCGTTCAGATCTGGATCCACGAGTTTTCCTAGCAAATGCCGTACGATTTTAAGGTGGCCTTTCTCTGCTGCCGATGACAGCATGCTCTTCCGTGAGTATGGATCCTTGGAGTTTGGGTCAACACCTTTGTCCAATAAGACCTTCACCACCTCGTCATAGCCGTATCCAACGGCTGAAGTAAGAGGGGACTCGCCATAAGCATAAGTCTTGGGGTTTGCATTAGCGCCAAATTTGAGCATTGCGTCCACAACCTTCCAATAGCCAGTCTGTGCGGCAAGGGCTAACGGGCTCTTACCCATTCTACTGCTGGAGTTTGGATCGGCACCCTCCTCAAGTAGCGCCGTGACAGTAGCCATCTGGCCATTGTGGGCTGCAAAAGACAATGGAGTTTGCCCAAGCTCGTCCTTGACTTCGATGTCGACGCCTTGCTCAAAAAACCACTTGACGACTGTTGTGTGACCGTTCCGTGCAGCCCAGAATATCGGTGTTTGACCATAGTTCGTCCTGGATTCCAGGTCGAAGCCATCTTTGTCTAGCTGCATCATCAGATTCTTCAAGCCGAAATAGGCGGCGAGGTGGGTTGCAGTAAATCGTCTATGGGACACATAGGTCATCGTACAATAGCTGTATATCAAAGTGATAAAAGTCCGAATGGATGCTGCAACCTTGAAATCATCTTTGAGGAAGTTCATGGCCAAGTCTTTCAAATCCCGAGTCTCTTCAAGCTCGCCGCGAAGGTGATCACCCCAGAATTGAGCAGCATAATTATAGAAAGGGTATTTGTTCATCTTCAGCTTAAAGTTTCGGTCGCTCCAACAATTTACTTCGGCGAATTCATCGTAAGAAAGGTACGTGAGGCACTTGGCTGAAATCATGTGCTGAGCATGTGGGAATTGACTTTCCCGTACCGACGGGAGATCAAAATATTCTTGTGTAGTGTAATCTACTAGGGGTAAGCACTGCACTAGATGGAGAATGATGTAGTGCGTACGGGTAAGTCGAATGATATTGCTCTCGCCGTCGATGACGACCAGGCCAGCACACACAGAAATGAAGATGTCTTCCGGCGTAACATATTCTTCTTCAAACTCAGATGTTTTCTCATCAATTCTGATAGCCAGTGCATGCTGAAGTTCGGGGACTTGTAAAGGCCTACGGGCATGGGATATTAATGCGAGGATATTCATGGCGAGGTCTTTGTGATGCTCATTTTGTTGCGAAATCCTCACCATTGCTTCGTCATAGGTAGCATGTACACCGACTGGCAAATTTTCGATTGCCTTTCGAATTAGGGCGACATTATGAGCGCCGTCAAGAGAGTCCATATGTAGACGAGCTAGCAAAAACCTGTACCGAATCAGTAATGTAGGCCTTTTCAATTTTGGGGATAGGTAGAACACGTACATTCCCTTGACGTTTTGAACTACAGCGCCTACTATTGTTTGATCTAAGTCTTTTTTGCTTTCTACAAGTTGGCGCAGACCACGCTTATTGGCATCAATTCGAGCCCTTACGTATGTGCTCACATCCTCTCCCGTTGCGCTTATGTCTTTTCTTTTCTTCTTGACAAAGCACCTTTCGATGTCTACTAGGGGGCGCGAGGTGACTAACAACTTGACATTTGCAGGGAGCGGATCATCAAGCTTCTGGAGCAATTCTAGACCAGTGTCGGAACTTTCATCCAGAGCATCGATAACGATGAAAACGCTAGAGTAGTCGCCAATCTCGGACCACATAGCTTGCATAATGTCGCTCTCAGTCAGCGCTGTGGGCCTTGCAGTAAAGGTCCTGTAAAGCGCGCGAACTTTTTCGGAGACTGCTGGACGCCATTCGACAAGTTGGCGCAATAGACTTCCCAGGAGATTCTGAAGCGATTGGTCGAGGGTCTGTTTGTAGTTGCAGTAGATGAATATCACGGCAACATCATCACAACTTCCAAAAGTCGACAAGAGATGGTCTACGACGAGGGATCTACGAGTTAGGTAGGTTAGCTCTTGACAAATTTGGTCTGAAACGAGAGCCCTTACGCGATGATGGTTTTACCAGCACCAGCTACATATTTGAGGCATTAGTATTAGTTATTGTCGAGCCTGTAAGATTTAGACGAAACACTCACGTATTCCAGGACACCATAGAACATTATCGGTTGCATGGAGCCAATCCTGATATTCCGGGGAATTGAGTAGCCACATTCCAGTGCCTTGCTGTCTTCTCTTGCAGTGATTAGCATGAGTGGGAAAGAAATCGAGAGGTGATAGCCATTTCGCAATTTCTTTCTGCTCTGTGCCCAATTCGTGTCGGGTTAGCTTCAAATGCACATCTTCGACAACAACCTTGACTCCAATCAGATCTTCCCGAGCATCTTGAACTTGCTCACTAAAGGAGTTAGTTTATAACAGCATTAGTAGCAGTCCTCAAAGATATTACCTTGCAAGAATGTTTAAGAAGGTATTTAGAAGCGCGGTGTTTGAGTTAAGACGAGCGCGAAGACTTTCAATCTCCTTGTTGTCAAGCTTGACGCCCTTCCAAGCCTTTAGAGCCCTTTCACGCACACTATGAGGCGCGGTGGCTAAGATGCCATTCTTTTCTAAAATGGCGTTCAGCTCCTCGAGGACGTCGCGACAGCCTTGGCCGGCGGTCGAGAGGTCCTTCTCTTTGGATTTACTTATGCCTCCCTGACCATAAGTGTTAGTGACATTTGCGAGCACGGTTGTGAAAGTTGCGACTCTATTTAGGTCTTTTGTCAGTTTCATAGGCCAACGGGAATTTTCATGAAGATGCTCACTCTGTACGGATGGCTTTGAACCTGGCAGGCGCTTCCTGAATTGCTGTCCATGTCTGTAGGGCGAGGGTGGATACGGCAATGAAATCACCAATTCCGAAGCCGAAACTCATGGTAATCTCTGTCTTTGTATGCGGAAGTATACGCTTGAGAACTTTTGGTAAGGTCTTGGCCAGGTCGAGGGGCTTCAGCTTCGACGAGATACGGTGAGTCAGGCAATAAAGAATTTCAGCGGAACACGTGTGTTACAATTAATGGCTCACAATAGTCCGAATAGGAAACCGATTCAGGGCATCGTGAATGGGTAGAGCGCGGCACGGGTGGGTATAGGTACCCATTGGACAGAACAAACTACCTATAGGTGGTTAGGGTAATGGGTATAAATTTAAGAGGCTTACCCGTCGTGCCCGTGGGTACCTCTTTAATACCCGGCACGTACATTTCTGTCACGTGTATAATTAATTTGGCTAGATAGTTGCCTAATTAAAACTACACGTGATATAATTTAATATTTTTAGCTTTACTAAAGCTAATCTAGCCAATAAGAAGAGCTTATTTCACGTGATAAAGAAACCCGCGAGTACCCTAAGTAGTTTAAAAGCTACCCTACCCGACCTATCGGGCATAAAATTTGATAATACCCGACCTATGGGCACCCACCCATATGGCCACCCTCGGTTAGCCGCTACCCGTGCCGCGCTCTATGAATGGGGTGTGATTGGTCAAGTTTCTTCGCGCATCACGAGAAAGTTTCAGTGTGGTCAAAATTCGCAGAACCGCCAGGAGCTGTGCCATTTCGTCTCAAAAACCTCCAGGCCCTCAACTTAATATATCGTCAGAAGAGGCTACCAGCCAGATCTCGATTATCAACGTCAACGTATGGAGCTTGCCTTACCAGTAGGGTAGCATTCGCCTAACGACCAACACCGAGTAGCCGCCCCCGATCCGATGCATACCTAGAATGCGTTCTCGAATCAAAGGCCCTGTTTGTTCGGTGGATTTCGGCACGTTTACGCGGTCGTGGTGGCGTCGCACTGAAGTGCTTTCAAATCGATCGCAGCTTGCAGGGGTTTATGGCCCCCACAAAGTAGATTTTTAGCTGCTGCAACATGGCTTACTGGTGCCTGCAGCCTCATTCTTGGATTTCCTTTCGAGATCTGTCTCGAGTAAGAATTCATCTTTTCGAATCGAAATTGTTACTTACATGAAGAGTGAAGAGGCATCATGCCTGTCGCTACGATGACCATGACCAATGAGCCGACGAATATTAATGGCTCATTAGAGTTGGAGTTGGGCCAGGCAAATGGTGTGATACTGGGAGTCGACGATAAGGGTGAGGGTAGAGTGCAGCCTAGTTCTCAAGGTCTTCCAGCTGCAGCCTTTGAGCAGAAGGAAGAGGAGTCGACAAACGGTGTGACGGTCCACAATAAGGCTGAAGGCGAAGCCCAGCCTGATTCTGATGCTCAAATTCCTCCTCCTATCGCTAGCCAGAAGAGGGAGCCAGACGAAAACTTGGAAAAGAAGCCTGAGGACGAGCTCGAAGATACGTCTCATGATAAGTTAAAGGATAGCTCAGAAGACGCGGCCGAAAAGGATAAGAAGCCAGACGGCAAGGAGTCAGATCTAAAGGACGGGAATAAATCTTCTGAAGCTAAGGCTGAGGGGGAGTCAGAGGATAAGAAGACAGAAACAGTGTCTATCATTCGTGTAGACCGCAGGTAAGAAATGGTATCTGTTCTTCTCATGTTCATTGCGCTGATAAAATTTTACACAGGTTCAACCGGTCAGTACTTGATCCGCGAAATGGAGTTGGCATTTATTTGATGGTGTGGTACTTATTTTTCGATGTCTTAGGAAATCGTGGAAACACAACTATGTGCTCTCCGCGAAATCCACGAAGAAGATTTCACGGAAATATGCACTAGTTGTAAGACAAGAATTTGACTATAATAACCTTTATGTGGAGACTCTTGTGGAGATCCGAGGGGATTCGTTGAAAGATTGTGAGTTCTATCCTCCGAACGTCATTCACAAAGGTCATTTTCTGACTGACATATAGTCCTCTCGGGCCTATTCCATGGAGCGGAAGGGCTTAGGTTGAATGAGACCCCTCCTCTCGTAAGCAACTTATTCTCATACATATCGTACGGAAAATATACTTACCAGTCCCCTGTTAGATGAAACACAACCTGCTCTTCCATGCCGCTCCGGAGCTTCGCAAGCGACTTGAAAAGGAGGAGGCTTCGAAAACTAAAGATGACTTCTTAATAGTTGACATCAACGCAGCTCTGCAGCTCGTCAGCGAGGATTTCGCCGACGTACAACAAAGCATCACATCCCTTATCTCCAAAGGAGAAATAACCTTTAACAAGCTTTGGGCAATCTTCCCGCCCAACGAATTGGTATATACGCTCGACTCTCTCTCCGAGCCACACGTCTTTCGTGCGACCGATCACGAGGTCCGGAAGAAGAGGGACGAGAGTATATTTCTCTGGATAGGCGGCCGTTGCATCGACGATAATGGAAAGCGTCTTGGCTGGGCAAAAACCAGAGGTCTAGAGATACCGGAGTTCTCTGGAGCTAAGGCAATTACTGATCTTCCGGTCTTTCCCTTGCGTTTTCACCCGGACAGCAAAATGCGAGAGGAACTCATCGAGCGAGGTCGAAGGAGACTACGGCTGATTAAACATCATCTTTTCGAATACAGTGGCCATGGACTGCGCGAGAAGGAATTGCCGAACGGGAGGAAGGTTTTCGAGAAGTTCTTGGTAACGGTCACTTTCTATCAACCTCTCTCCCAAATCGCCCAATATGCGTAGGACACTAAGTAAAATTCGATTGTCCTCTGAAACAGCGCTTCGAAACTCAACGGAATCGACAGCTCAATATTCAAGCTGACTTCCTTCGTTTCTAGTCACACGGACGCATCGTCATCGATCATAAGGTTTACAATCAAATTGACGACTCCAACGATTTTGTTCCCGAAATTGACCAGTCAGTGGCTGAGGATGCATTGACGGAAGACGAAATAATCACTCTTCCTTCTATGCTTTATGGTTTCAGCTTGGGTGACAAAGTTTGGGGTAGGTTTCCTCTTTGTTTGCTACCAGTAGTCTCCCCATTGACATACATAACAATAGGAGGCTTTGCAGTGGCTCGCATTGAAGAGATTGATTGGGATGACTCGATATGGGATTCTCTCGTCCTGTCACGCGTCCAGAAAAGATTCGTGAAGACGCTCGTCACGAATCACGTTTCTCAAACCAGCACTTTCGACGATTTCGTCAGAGACAAAGGCAAAGGACTCATCGGTCTTCTCGCTGGGCCGTCTGGTGTAGGAAAGACATTGACAGCTGAAGCTGTTGCAGAAACCGTTCGAAGACCACTGTACATCCTGAGTTCTGGTGATCTAGGCGGCCAACCATGGGAGATGGATAAGAAGCTCAAGCAGGTCTTGGAGCTGGCCCAGACTTGGAATGCGGTGCTTCTCCTCGATGAGGCGGATGTGTTCATGACCAAGCGAAGTAACACGGATATAGTGCGCAACGCCATGGTCTCGATTTTCCTCCGGCAGCTGGAATACTACCAGGGGATCCTGATACTGACTACAAACTGCATGGAGACTATCGACTCCGCGTTCCAAAGTCGGATTCATTTCTGCCACATATATCCGGAGTTGAATCACGCAGCGAGAAAGTCTATCTGGACGGAATTCTTGCGTCGATCAGCGGCAGATCCTAATCTTGATGTTAAGGTAGATGCAGCTGGGATTGATGAGCTGGCTCACTTAGAGCTTAATGGGCGACAGGCAAGTCTTTCTTTCCCATGCTTACCTCGCTTGTCATATTATTATATCTCGATACTAGTAGAAGCACCCGATGCCCTTAGCCGCTAAATATTTGTAGATCAAGAATACAGTCAAGATGGCAATATCTATATCAAGAGAAGAGAATATCCCATTGACGAAAGAGGAGATTCAAATTGTAGCCAATTCATTGCCCAGCGCGCATTTCAAGGAGGAAAAGAAAGAAGAAATTGGATCGTGGTGGAATTCTCGGAATTTCCATAATTTTCTAGATCGATTCAGTTCAATGATTTGGTGACACTATAGCCAAAGCCTGTTCCTGGGATGATAGTCGCGTATGTAGAAATTAATCTTGAAACTTGTTTCCTTAATGAACTGATACTCGCAACTGCTTGATCGTTTTCCGATTCTTGCATAGAGATTGAATTATGAGACTTTCTAGCGCACTTCAAGGCGGAAGAGATGATATATAGTCGCACAACACAATCGAGGGAATGCGAAAAGGGTGTCCCGACCAAATTCTGAAATTTGAGAGCCGATCAACCAATCGGCCGCCAACACGTTGGTGCCTACGAGGCTGAAGGATCACACCTCGACTCGCCTTCTTCCCTTCCTCCATCACCAAGTCGCCTTATTTCTTACCCTCTCTCCACGGTCCAAATTATATTAAAGGAATTTCGATACTCACACTAAACATCTTATATCTTATTCTTCTACATCGCGATATCCAAGCTGCAAGCGGCACTGACACCCGAATCTTGCTATATCCACAATTCCATTATAATGCCAGAACTTCTACAGTGGAATAAGTCTCAGAAAGGGCTCAAACAAAATCGAAAGGAATCAAACACTCAGACCCCTGAAGATGATGGAAAGAACTCGCAAGATCAGGGAGCGATAACGCACAATCAACTTTGTAAGATATGCGCAGACTTGAAGCTTCGGGATCACTTCAGCGGCCGCCTTGAGCTCGAGAAGGAGGCTCCAAACAAAAGTCGGCTCACAGAAGAAGTGCTAAATCACGAACTTGACCTAGACAGAGACCCAAAATATAAAAATTTGGTCTCGGAGGAGTTTTCTGACGGGGCGACGTCTGATGAAGGAGTCGTTGAAGGGCTGTACTCAGATGATGACGACTCAGGAGATGAAAACGCTTTGGCGCTTGACTTCAGCGATAATGATTCCGAGTCACAAGAGAGCATAGAAGGAATTTACGGAGGCGAATTTCAATCCGATGACGAGATGTCCGGAGATGACTCCTCCATAGGTGACGATACGATAAGGGTATATATTAATCCCGAAGAGTTGATTGATAAAATATATACACCTGGCACGAAGGTTCGCAGCGGAAGCAAGCTTGGCCACAAGGAAAAAGGAGGAACCTCGACATACTTGGGAACTCTCGCTGAAGTCATCAAAAATAGAGAGTCTTGTTCTCTTTGCCGACTCATTCTACGAGCCCTCTTTGATGACGACACACGGCCAGAAACCCTCGATTCACAACAAAATTACAAATGCAGACTGGAAATAGAAACCGAAAGTTTAGAAATAGATCTTGAGGGGAAGCGGCGCTCCATCGACTTGCTGAAAAACTATTCCTCCCTTGCCGCAGAGACTGGCTGTACTTCCGAGGCCAACAGATTAACGCTCAAAACGAGGATTCCGTGGCCACAATTTGATGTCCAAGTCATCAGCTCATGGCTCAAAGATTGCGAAACCAAACATGGCAGTTCTTGCGCTGATCAAATTCCAATGAAGAGATACCAGAAACCTATCGAACTGATGCTAATCGACGTCGAGAGACGGCGACTTGTTCGAGGCCAATCGAGTTTCAGATTCTTTGCTTTGAGTTATGTCTGGGGTAGAGTTGAGATGTTGAAGACGGTTCGGGAAAACAGAGGGCTCTTGGAAGAAGATGGCGCTTTGGCCAGTGATGGACCCTTCAGCTCTTTGATTCCTCCCACCATTATGGATGCCATGCAGTTCGTATCCGCAATTTCTGAGCGTTATCTTTGGGTTGACTCCTTGTGCATCATACAAGACGATGTCAAGCACAAGCACACCCAAATCTCGCAAATGGATATCATCTACAGCTATGCTGTGATGACGATCTTGCAACTGTCTGGCACCAGCGCAAACACCAGTCTTTCTGGTTTGCATCCCAATCCAAACAGGACAAGAGCACTGGAGGTCGTTGGGGATCTTCCACTTATTTGGACCCCCCCAGATCTCAACGCGACGCTGTCGGAATCAGCTTACGAGAAAAGAGGCTGGACTCTTCAAGAGCGGCTATTCTCGAAGAGATGCGTCTACTTTTCCGATGAGCATGTATATTTTACTTGTCGCTTAGGAGATAGACGGGAAGGCGAGACCCACGAGCACCTTTATCGCACAAACTATCAACCTGTTGACAGAAACCATCTGAACCCCTTCGCCAGCTCTCCTGCTCTTCTGAGAGCTGCCGACTACAAAAAGGAATGGTATGAGTTCTTCGATCTTTACAGTCGTGTAGTAGACATGTATTCAAGAAGAGACTTGTCTTATCCATCCGACGTCTTGGACGCATTTTCCGGGGTAATGGCTGGCCTGAACCACTGCTTCGGAGCCAGCTTCATATTTGGTCTCCCAGAAGCCATATTCGATGTCGCACTCCTATGGAGGCCTAGAGGTCTTATCCAGCGCCGACAGGACACTGAATCTACCAATTCCGAGCTATTAACGCCCTTCCCAAGCTGGTGTTGGACAGGATGGGTCGGTGGCTCCAAATACAATTTCGGCTCGAGAGCTCTCCATCAGAGCCAGAATGAATCAGGAAGATTCAAGGTACTATCCGAGGTCACATCATTCAATATCATAAATCAAGGCGTGACTCGCACCATTGAGAGGGTTCATTCAAGCTTCTACCGCCGATTAGATCTTAAAGACACCTCTTCTTCGCCTCTTGAACTAAACCATAAGTTGAACACTGGAGTCCTACAATTTCTCGCATTCGCTGCGTCAGCCGAGAGTTTCCACGTCAAATACTACAGCACTTCCAACCTCTCTCCCAACACAGCCGCAACGGTCGCTTTTCTCGATGCTCAGGAGAAAGTCCGCGGCTATATATACGATGGAGGTGTTCTGAACTTTCAACCTCTGGACTCTCCGAAATTCGAGTTTGTGCTCCTCTCGAGAGTGTCGAGGCCGTTTGAGGAATGGTCATCTTTTGACGGTATTGAGAAATTCAAATGGGATATTGTGAATTTGTTGTTGGTCAAGTGGGACGGGGAATATGCGGAGCGTGTGGCTAGTGGTTTTATGCATGCGAGTTTGTGGGAGAAGTCACATCCTGTGAGGAAGTGGATTCGACTTTCATAAGTGAGAATCAAAAGCTGTCAATGAGACTGGTGGTGATAGTGGATTGGCCACCTTTTGTTTGTTCCTATCTTGAGCTTTAGTAAGGGGACGAGAGGTGGCTTGAGTATAGGCAAAATATTGCGATACGCTTAACCTAGTAAAACTGTACGAACTATTCTATACGATATTGAAATGGGAAATGCCTTTCGAAAAAGAATAATATATATTTACCATCACTCAAGAAATAGCTAAAGGGTTCTAGTATTCTCAACGCAATTATAATACCACGGAAGCATACTTCAACATCAGCTGCGCTTTCTCACCTCCACCACCATCGCATTCTCTACGCTCTACAAAGATAAATGTACCTTCCTGCTTCGGTTTCGTACTTCAGACAGTACTGGACATTGCATGCACAATAAATATCTCCACTATTCAAAGTCAAGAAATATTTATTTCGCCGCCAATAACAGTCACGTGATACACAGTTTCGACTTTGTAAATGCTTCAGATTATCTATGAACAAAGAAGGAGAGGGTACATTGGCAAGATAAATTACTTAAGGTATTTCAAATGAGTTGACATGTTTTGGTTTTATTATTATCGATTGTGTGATTTATCTTATCTAATATCATCATTTACTACTTGTTTTCTATCTCAGGTCCAAAACCGATTCTCATATGCATATGGAAACCAGTTTCAGCATGATGAAAAGTGCTTCATATACATCGTGAAACGTTTGAATAAGATTCTGAAGCTATGTCAAGCGCTCTACTGGGAAAGGTTTGTAAGTGCATGTTCCAACGTGTTTTAGTCTGCAAGGATTCAAGGATATGAAAACAAAGTCTCGTATGTACCATTTGGATTTGGTATTTAGCTATATACATATATGCGTGACGAGCGAGACACGATAATCTAGTGATATGAACAGAATTCCGAATCCAACTCCTGGTATCCCTTCCCATTCCCAAAGCCATCCACCAATACCAATACCAATACCAATCAAGCAAGCAAGGAAAACCGTAAACCCAACAAGACCCCCAAACACCAGCAAGAAATCCCTGACCCCGCTCCCTTCCCATTCCCCTTTCTAGTTCCAGCACTCAGTTACTCTGATAAACAGCCACATACAACACCTCCATCCCTGCCGCCTGTCCACTCGCCGTATTACTCGCCGCGTTCCCAGGCCATCCGCCCCCCACCGCCACATTAATCGTAATGAACATGCCACTCTGCGCAACACTCGCCCACGTCGCCTGGTTCCCGATATCCGAACCATGAACAACATGATACGGTTGCCCATCCATATACCACGTGATCGACTGCTGCCTCCAATCACTCGGTCTGAGATCGATGGCGTGGGCCCAGGTATGGAAAGAGCCGTAGTCGAAAGTGATGCCTTGGCTGAGACCAGTGGGATCATTGCATGCGGCGCCGCAGTGGAGAGTTCCGTAGCCGAGGGCCCCACCGTCGATGTTCTCGAAGGTGTCGATTTCGCCGCACGCGGGCCAGGAAGTCCCGTGTCGAACGGCTTCTCCTAAGGACCAGAAGGCGGGCCAGATGCCTTGAAGGTTGGCGCCTGGAGAGCCGAGCTTGAAGCGCGATTGGACGATGATTTGGCCGCCGGCTTTGGCTTGGAAGGAGGGGACGGACTCGACGCGGCAAGAGGTCCATTGGCCGTTGTTATTTTCAGGGGTGATGAGGAGGGATTGGGAGTTGGAAAGTTTGCAGTTATCGCTGTTGGCGGGGTATGCTTCTTGCTCGCCGTTTGAGGGGGCACCGGTGAAGCGTCCCCATTTTGAGGTGTCGAGGGAACCGCTCGAGAAGTCATCTGACCAGACGATGTTGAAGCCCGAGTTTGTTTCAGGGGCGATAGCGAGGGTGGTTGTGAAGAGTGCGCTTAAATAAGCGAGGGGAATCAGGGAGGAGAACATCTTGTTCAAGTGAGAGGTGGACAAGATGGAGTATTATCGATTAGGGATACTTTGAATGAGAGACTGAGCGCGATGGAGAAAAAGAGACTTCGAGTGACTTGCGAAAGGGAAACAAGCACTTTATATCAAAGCCGTCGTCAGGGGGAGAGATGCAGATGCGCCGGATAAACGACCAACGGGCCCAGGTAAATAGCCCCAAGGAAACAGGTAAACATCCTCACCCACCAAATAAAACATGCTGCGACGAGACTAAACTTACAAGAGAATACATCCATGCTGGCTCTTTGTGCGTCGTAACTTTCCAACAATCGCTTTATTTCCTGGCCTGGCTCCTGAGAGTGAGAATTGTAGTGCGGGTATGCATACTCCTATTTTTAGCCGCTGCGAATGAGGAAATAGGACCAAGAGGCTTCGTCCCATCATTGGCGCTCCCACAATCCTGCACGCAAGCACATGAAACGAGAGAAGAAAGCTGATGGACAAAGCACGGGGAGCCTTGCCACTGGGCCCGATGAAATGGTTCCTGAATCCTGAGATCCTAGGGCTGGGTGGGAAACTCGCCTTGTCCAGCTCCTGAAGGGGCGGAGTCCTTAGCGAGGTGCTGTCAGAGGTCGCAAGCCTGACTTCAGTTGGAATAAGCTTCACCATTCCGCAGGTGGCGCAACCTGGCGCGACGAATTGAAGCCCACGGGCTTGGAAGCGATAACGTGAGAGGAAGGCTCGGGCTGTGCCTAATTATCTTCGCCTTTGTGGCCGGGCGAGGCACCCTCGTTATCGAAGGCCAATTGTCTCAGCAGATTTGAGCCACCAGGAGTGTCAGAACCCTAACTGGCCCTATTCATGGTGTTAATTTCTCATCTTTTACCACTGTAATCCTGACAGCAGAGCTTAGAGGAGGTCAGCCTCAACGGACGTCCGGTGCGAGAGCGTTGCATATTGGTTGCTGGTTGCGATGCTGCAGCTATGGATTTTGTCGAGGATTGAAGTGTCCGGGAGCACAAAACTTGTTCCAACCCTTGTCACGTGTTACACAGCCGTTCTGTGATGGTGGTGTCCTAATATCGGCGATCATTAATGCAACAAATGGCCCAATGAACTATATCAACCTTATCCTAACCCTTAATTTGTTGTTCTGGGCATCAAGTGCCGAAGTAGGTCTTTTTTGATTGCTGTTTCGAGGTTGCCCCCAATAAATGGCGTTATATTGGTGATTGTAGGCCAATCGGTCCGTCCCCTGAAGCTCATTCTGAAACCTCATCTTTCCGCAACGTCAACTCGTTTTTGTGTTCTAGACTTCCATGATATCTCTGCCACGTTCCTGTGGAGATCGGAAGATTGGCGATGATGTCGCCTGAAAAGGGGGGATTTCGCCTCCTATCTTCCCGTTCGCTTCGCCTGTCACCCGAGGTGGAAATGTTCCTGGCCACTAAAGCCATCCTCGCCACAGCAGTTTCCCCTGCCAAGGAACACACTACTAACAATCTCCACGATCGCTGATTTTTATCATAGAGCATCCAATGAGAGCAGTGTTTAGACTCAAACATTAGTTGTGTTTCAGAGTTCGGCAAGTTCAGCAAGCTGCGGATCTTCCGCATTTGCCTTTTCACGTACCTGAAAAGCAGCTGTGTCAGGTTTAAGATCTCGATTCTCTTTTTGCCCCTTTCGAGAAACATATATCTTATATTCCATCTCCGGAGCTCAACTTTGCATCGTTCTGTCCGATCCTGCTCCTTCTTGTCAAGCGAGTGATCTGAACGCTCCAGCGATTCCTTCCGCGTTCTCGCCTGTAATTTTTCGAGTCCGATGAGACAAATTTCTCTCGCCTTTGACGAAGTTTCGCCTCGAGCTTAGGTATGCAGGTAGGCAGTGGGGATTGACAGTGCCATAGGCCATAGACACCAAGCTGCATGCCCGATAGGACTCCAACAAGCCAGAGCACGAATCTCAAAGTTCCGTTCAAGTTGACCTCAATTAATTGAGCAAAGCAATTTGAATTTCTGCACGAGCAATAATCACATATCTTCATTCTTTTTCTCATACAGTATGACTGCCACGCCATTTCATGTAAGAGAAGAAGCCCACGGAGTCGCGTACTACTTCATAGCTAGCGAGTAGAAGATAGACAATACTACATCTTTGCCACTACCAATACTTGTCATTGCCTCTGTCTAGGGGCAACCACAGCAAGTTGGCAGCTCGAATACAGATCTCAGCATCAGCATCTGAATTTCTGATGTCGAACTAGGAGTTGCAGGTGCCTCTGAGTACTCTTTAGCATACCTCGCAGCGCTAGGCCCTATGCGCTTCATTCTTGCAATTCAATGCTCGGAACCATTAAAACGAGCCCTGATATTCTGATATGACTTATGCGGTCGTCTTAATAAAGTCGTTTTGCATATTGTCTAGTTTGGATTCTGAAGGCTCATTCCCTCAAACGCGATGCGCGCTGGCAACCGATCTCTGACCTCGATTCAAAGTCACAGAACTGATCTTGGATGCAGAAGAAATTGTCATGGTATTATATGAAAATAACCTTGAATATGTCAAGTTGGTATTACCTCGTCATGGCGATCCTTCCTCAGAGCCAAAGCTGACTGAACCGAAACGCCTTGCCCTACCATCCTCTCGTATGCTTCCTTTCGCAATCCTTCCGCCTCTTACTTTATGGTTCTCATACTTGCAGCATCTCGACTCCCTCTCCGATACCTCATCTCGAAGCACAGTTCTTTCTTCCCTTCAAGATGTCTACCGATCTTCGAATTTCATACGTATTCGCTGAGAAGATTAATCGTCAACACGATTCATTTTATATCCTCCATCACGAGGATGAGAACCTATCTCGTGTACACTTCACCTCCTCAAATGAAATCTCAATTCAATTCAACTCCTCCCACTTCCCACCCTTCTTCCACTCCTCACCCTCTCCATTCCGCTTTCCCCTCCCCAGACCAAGTCTCGGCATCGGCCACCTCCTTCCCCCATCTCTTTCCCCATCCCCATTCCTTCCTTCCACACCCCTCCTCCCACTCCTCCGTCTCAAATACCATACCCCCGCCCCAATAATCGAGAGCAGAATCAGCACGGCAACGATCGCCGCCGCGATCTGTGCTTTATTATTATACTTTCCGGATGAAGAGGAAGAGTTTGAGGAGGATGGTGTATTTCGCGACGAGCCATCTGGGTTGAGAGACGTTGGGTCGCCGTCGTTGTTGTTGGTTGGTTGGGTTGGGAGCGCTAAGGTGAGTGAGGCGGAGGTGGTGAGGAGGACGAAGGCGAGGAGGAGGGATGGGAGTTTGTTGATGTAGAGAGACATCGTGACTGGTGGTGAGATAGATATTGAGCTTGAGTTCGTGGTTGTGGTGATTTTGATGGCGAGAGCGGAAATAATGGATTCTCTCTTTTCTTGAATCTTGCTTGATAGGACTGGACTGAGGCACGAAGGATGGAAGGATTTTATATCTCGCGTGAATTCGATCAAAGCAAATAGTTAACAAAGACGCGCAACTCTAAAACACTTCTCGTTCACAAGGCAGCAACGAGTCCTATATACTTCCCTCCAGCCTCCCACCCCCAACTCTTATCCCTCCCTCCTTCCCATCTGATACAAAAATCAATGCACAAACCAATGCACAAGGCATGAGATGACTCAAGGCAGCAACAATGCCTCACCGTTGATTGCTCCCAAAAACTGCCATATAAAAATAAGACGCAACAATAATCACCCGCGTGTTCTGAACGTAGGGTCTTAGCGAGAGAGAGAGAGAGGAGGACCTGATTCGTGGACGCCGGCTTTCGTGCAGGGAGTGTGCATCGCTGGTTGGTTGGTTCGTGTGGTGTGGTGTGGATGGAGGGATGGGAACAGGAACTCGCCAGCGGCGCAAATCGTCACACTCCGTTCTCGTCTCACCGGCACGCAATGCGCACACCGCGAAGAGTCATCATCCCTATTCCGAGCCCCAACCCCGAGTTCCTCGCTACCGAACTCCACCAACGCCGCGCCTCAAAGCAATATACGGAGAAATGACCACCAATCACGAACCTGACTTCGAGAATCGAGATCGGGATAAAGGCAAGGTTAAATGTTGAAGAAACGGAGGTGAGACCCGCGCCTCGTTAGATATTGGATCTGAGGCTGTGGGGTTCTGACCTTAAATACCTTCTTACCTTGTACACAATGAAGGAGGCTTAGGTCATCGCATTTCATGGTATTTCACCGCATTTTCATTTTCCTACTCATTTCATCTTATAAGTTATGTCAATCATCTCATATCATCTACCGATACCCGTACATGTATTTCTACCCTACCCTATGTATATTTTTCCTTCCTATTTTTATCGTTCCATCAATTATCCGAACTACGCCTCACCATCAACATCCTCATCATCACCACGATTGAAAATCAGGCACCCACCAAAAATCTGCACTTGAAACCCCAGTACAGTATCCCAGGCAGCAATTCGATTCCTACATACCGCCGCTGATAATGCAATACAACACGACACACGTAATAACACGATCCAGATCCAGATCCAGATTCAGATCTGAGCCCAAGTCCAACAGAACACTTCGTTGAACATCTCTTCATGCAATCGCTCTCCGCCACATTTCAATGCAATCCCCCTCTTTCCCTCTCCACTCACCAGTCCACCACACTACAGCCTCTAAACAGCCATGCTCCCCATTATCCCACTTCCCTGAGACTCAGGCGCAAGACTACCCTCAATTCTCCTCTTCGCATCTGCTAGTTCTTTCTCCGTGATATCTTCATCTTTCTTGCGCATATCGGGCGTGAATTGACCCTGAGACGGATGGTGACCTATCGACATGCCTACGCGCAACTATGGATCTTATCAGTTGTCGCTCTTCGCGTCAGTGAAGGAGATGAGAAAAAAATGACAACTTACCAGAGTTTCTAGTGCCCCCTTCGAATTATCCGTCAAATCGTCGTCAAACTTCATACTTCCGTCTTCAAACAACAGTAAGATCGTACTTCCACCAAACTTGAAATAACCCAACTCCTCCGCCCTCTTAACATCCTCGCCTGCTTTCCTAGTAATAACCGTGCTACCCACCATCATAGCACCCACACAGATAACCATCACCCTACCATGTGCCACACTATCAATAGGGACGACAACCCTAATATTCTCACCATAAACATCAAGCGCAGATCGAATGGCCATCGGGTTCACAGTGTAGTATTCTCCCTCGATAGTCTTCGGCGTACCCATAACACCATCAACTGGGATGTGGAAACGGTGGTAATCTTGTGGCGCGAGTCTGAAGATACCCAATGCACCATTCTTGTACCGTTCCGCGTCATCAGGGTACGCTTTCCCAAGGAGTCGCTCGATGCTGAATTCTCGACCTTTGACCCAGATCTTAGTCGCTTCGTCCATGCGGTTGAAGACTACGGATCGACAATCTGCAGGCGAGACGATGATGCGTGGATTATCTGGTGCTGAGCAAGGACGAGCATCGGGCTTGAGTTGACGATAGAAGAACTCGTTGAAGTTTTTGAACGCTTCGATGGGAAGCAGAACTTCAGACATGTCGAGTTGATGGAAATTGATGAATTTCTGGATTTCGGCTTTCGATGCTGGATCATCGTATTTGACTCCTTGCTTGAATGAGAGGCCTCTGAGAAGCTTGCGAACTGCGGGTTTGGTTAGCAGCTGTTTTTGAGATGCTTTGCGACGCATTTGAAGGTAGATATAGCCATACTTCTCTTGTTCTCCATATCCTTAGACTTCAAGCCTTTATACAGCAGTCGAATACCTAATCTCACATAGACGCTCATGCGTTCTTCGTTGATTTGTCCTGTAATGCGGTCTTGGACAAGGATGTTTGCAGAGTTGGCACCAAGCTTATAACCACCATAGGAAATTTTAGTGATGACCTTAGAATACCACTTCCGCTGAGCTTGACTTGAAGTGACGAAGCCAGCCATGACAATATTGTTGACTTGTCGCCAATCCTGGCTAGCGCATGTAGCAATGTGGGTGATGATATCGGCATCGGAACGCTTATTCAAACGTGGCTGATGGCAGATGGGACATTCACGGATCTCGACCACATGTTCCTCGCCCTTGTCATTGAGATCATCTCGATCCAATAAATCACCTTCCTCGCCAGGAGTGTTTAAGTCATCGACGGTTTGTGCTTCAACTCCCAATTGAGACTCATCGACCATAGTCGCATTACTTGAAGGCCCAGTTTCCGTCGTGCTAGATGAGAGAGACGTCCCTGTGCCTCCAAGCTGAGTGGGAATGTGACTCCTCATGGCAGCAGAATCCGGCATCATGCCTCTGAAACGATCAGCCATCGTCTGTAGTTTCGACTTCTCAATAAGTTGTTCTTCTAAGCAAATCACAGCTTCATCGAATGTCAAGTCACCATTAGCATCTTCGCCATTCGATGATGGATGTGGATAACGGCGGAAGAACCCATCGATCGTAGATTCTTTGAGTGTCGAACCCAATGTGTCAAGCATAGTTGTCAGTTCGACCTTACTAATTCGTCCACTCTCATCAGTATCATATTGTCGGAGCATTGATCTCCAGAATTGCTGGCGAAGTGCTGGGTATGGAACATATTTTGCTTTTATAAAAAGCTGTGGACTATGCTTTTCTTCCCACTTCTCGGCGTTCTTCAACTTCAAAGGAATGGTAAATGGATGCAAGTCAGGGTCTCCTTGGCCATTGAACCCATCACCCTCATCCACAGCGTTTGGCTGGGGTATGTTGTCTCCAGGCTGAAGTCCGCTATACGGATTACTCGTGGGGGCGACGAGGGGTGTGGTAGCGCCAGAAGGCGGAGGACTTGACGAAATATACTGGCTGGAATTCTTTGATTGCATGGGAGGTCGACCCATCTTGTTCAAGCTCTGAGAGGAAGATGACCGTGACAGCGGCAGCTTAAAACGTGACCTATTCGGCTGTGGTGGAAAAGCGCTAGCATCTGGAGGCTCCTTCAAAGCATAGAGACCGGTCTCTGGATTGGCGTCAGGAGCTGTATCCGTGATATCTTTCAAGGATATATTTGTTGCAGCAATGAAGTCATTGCCTGTCAACTTGTCTCTATCAATGACCGTAAACGATAGCGAATATCCTAACTCGTGCTTCAGAACCTGGAAAATCATCTTCTCATTGAACACAGGGTTCAGATTGTGTCGAATAACCCGTGTTCGATACGTCTTCTTCCCCAAAGACGCAACCACGAAAGGATCCATATCGAAAGAAGTTCTCGTCATGTTTCGCTCGGGTGGCAGATCTGTAATCTTCCCAATTTCAAGGAACACAATTCCCACAACCTCACTGCCACCTGTGAACTCGTATGCATTCATTTGTTTCTTCTTCCGCAGACCCCGTAGTCTGATTTTCCGTCTTCTCTTCTCGACGTTCTCTGGCTTCGTTGGATCATCTGTTTCATCGCTGGGCTCCTCATCTTCATCCAGATACTCTTCATCTAGTTCTCCGCCAGAGGGGAAGCTGGCACCTGGCTCGCCAATCTGCTTCGTGGGTGTGCCAACTTCTCCCAGATCCACAACTCCTGCCAAAGTCCTGAACTTCTCTAGCACTGCTGCGGGTGGGCAGTTTATCGCTGTAGTATCGTAAAGTGTAAAGGCAAGCTGTACCTCCCCAGAAACATTGCTGCTCTTCTTCCCGCCCGGCCTCTTGCTTCTCAACGGGAACCATTGTGGCGGAACCTCGGTATGGTCATTTGTAAATATGTCCTCCAGCGCCAGATCAAACTCTCCCAGATAGTCCTTGCCAAAACGATCCTTGTCCCAGCAGACGCAATCGAGGAGGAGGCTGTTGACGCTGGAGACTGGCATCTGCATCGTGACATTCCATTCTGGATTCAATGTTTTGGGGACGGATTGTGTCGCATTTCGAGAATCGCCGAGTGTAAGGACGAGATACTGCTTGCGTTCAGCTGGTGCTCCTCCTCTACCGGGAGCGTTGGTGAAAAGTGTGTATACTCACAGGATCACTCGTCCCTCCTCTATCCTTCGCTGCCAGGTTCCTAGCCTGTGCAAACCATCAGTATGTCATCCCATTGTATTTTCCCCAATCTGCATTTAAGGTAGCGTGAAGAAGCGGTCTCTCACCTTTAAACAAACAACCTTCAGCATCAATCCCGCAACCTTCGGCTGCTCAGGACTCTCGCCAGAACCCGAACCCTTTTTGGAATTCATATTCGCGTGCGTATTCGGATTTGGACTCGTGCTTCTCGAGGGAGTGTTGCTGTTACCACCATAGGACTTGAGGCGATTCGGAAGCGGGATGCGGACCATGATGGTGGAGGAGGTGGGATATAACCACTACCCTTTTCGTGGTAGGTAGGGTAGGCTGACGACGGCCAAGCACCGAGGGATGCACCTGCACCTGCGAGTTTTTGGAAGCAACCGCTAGATATCGTTTCCGTTGTGCTGCCCAGACAACGCAACGTAAACGAGACCAAACCGAATCGACCTTGGCAAGCTCGAGGAGCGGTCTTTTTCAGCTCCAAATGAAAGGCAGAAGTTCTTGGCGGGGTCGATGTGTTTCGTTGGCTGGTCACGGAATCTGAAACTCGCAATTAGGAATAAGCCAACTGCAAGCAGAGCTCGAGTGGTTGGTTGTTCTTGGCTGAGCTCAGGGATATGCGGGTGCTGATCAGAGTTGAGCGGGCATCAATGCGAAGCGGGTGCGGGGTTTTGTTTCGGGAGCGTGGTGAGACAGAGCCTTGAGGAAATGGTACCGGTCGCAATTGTTCTAGAGTGCTTCCTGGGCTGGTATATATTTCTTTTGCTGTGGATTAAGAAATAAGAAAAACGTTCGTCAATTGTTGGATTGTGAAAGAGGCTGCGAAACGGATGAGTTCTGTGCCTCCTCCGCAACGTCAGGACCTAGGAGCAATGAAAGCAATTGGGCGCAGTGGAGTCTGAACACGGAACGACCGAGGAGGATCCGAACAGATCGTATCGTTCTCTATGGTCCTTTGCCATCTCACTGGGGGTATCTTCCATGTGAGGTACGTACGCTGGCTCTGGTGGAAGTACGGAGAGCCTACAGTAGGGAGCTTCGGTCGCAAACGTCGGTGAGTTCTCGTTGTGATCGTAGATTCCAGAATTCGGAGGAGAGCGAGGCATTTGCATTACTTTATACGACTATGCTGTGTTTTAAATACATTGCGACAAGAGATGAAGCAGGACTTAACTTCACCTGGCCTTCGGGTCGCAGAATTGTTTGTTACTTGTTTGCGATGTTGTGAGACGGGAACTCGCTGCCTGCTCGTCTCAGTTATCCCCAAGTAATAATCTCACAAGATCAAACAAGCATACGAGATTTACGTTCTTGCACTGTGCCTCAATGAATGTTCCGTCAAGGGCGTAACGAATGCGAATGTGGCTATTGTGGCTAAGATACGTTGGTTAGAGCATTGTCTTACAGCTTTCATCTGACCCTTATAACACTCCCTGAGGGTATACAAAATCGATCGAGTGGTTAATATTCAGGCTTCGAACGATTCGATAAGTTGATACGGTTATAGCAACAGCCAGCTATAATGTATTCGCAGTGAACATTCTTCCAGAAGTCTACAAGACGTCTCACACCTATCATGATACATGCAAATGGTGATATTAGATCTCAATTGACTTCTAGTTCGCAGTCTATATCTAAGATCTGTATAGCTGTCTCTCATCTTAAAGTATGAACATTGGAACACCTGTCCTTCTGAACATATTGCCCAGTCTGGCTGGTACTTTGTCTGATTCCCCGTAACGATAAACGCCTCCCAATGCCAACCATAATAGTAACAATCAAACGCCAACAACCGAAAACCCCTTGTATAAAACGACAAATCTGAAGATATGAAGACGGTACATCTATGCAACAACACCTTCTTGGATCTTCTGTTTGGGCTGATATTCGGAGAAAGCATTTGGCCACAAGAACATCTTCTCCTCCTTCGAAGGAGTAGCAGCGACATACATCGGTACCTATCACAATCGTCAGTATACAAAGTGCTCAAAAACGACATGGTAAGTGAACTTACAGCGGTCTTGCTCGAGACTCTTCTCCACAGATTGGCTCTGGGATTGAACCTAGCCGGCATTCCTTTGCCACCCGTCTTCTGCTGATCCTCCACCATAATTTTCTCCACCTCCCTCTGAATATCCGCAAAGGTATCGAACGGAATATACGGGATCTTGTTCTCCACACAATATTCCTCGAGTCTCAGTCCTCTTCTCGCGAAAAGAACGTCCGCTTGCCTTGCAGCCGGAAGATCCGAAACTCCATCGCCAATGAACACAATCAACGGGATCGTTCCATCCTCACACTCAAGATGAGCAGCCTCTCTCGCCTCAGTGATAGACAAAGCCTTGTCGTGTCCCAACTCTGTATCGTGGCGCCAGACTGGCTTCCACGAGCTCCCATCCCCACTAATATCCGCATCATTCGCCACGATATCAATATGTCTCGCTGCCTCCTCACCCAAAAATGTGTCGAGTACCTTTCTCAAAATGGGTTTCAGGCCAGCACTGATAACATTAAACGGAATCTTGTTCTTAATGCAGAATTGATGGAAGGCTTCGAAATCAGGATCTATCTCGAGGGAGCGTTCCATGACTTCGAAACCGTCTTCGAAGGGAACGTTGAGGGATCCCCACATTTCTTCGGAGACCTCACGGAAGGAGCGCTCGCCAGTTTTGATTTGTTCGTCGAGGATTTCGCGGCGTTTGGATCCGCATCCGTGGGCGTCGAAGAGGATGTGTCCCGTATCTTGCATGAAGATCGTGCCGTCGAAATCTATGAGTGACGTTAGTCCGTAGTCCCCCAGATTCAAGATGCTGAAAGGATGTTGAAAAACGACTGGTCTGAACAGTTTCCCGTTCTGGCAAGTGGGAGGAAACATCAAAGGAAGTGATCAACATGGGGGATCAACAGCGCGTACCTGAGAAGCAGATGATCTTCCGTTTGTTATTTGCCATGTCTTTATTTTGCATCTGCACCATACTCGTCTTTGGAACAGAGAGGTTCTTGATCGCGGGGACCGCGGGAGAAATAACGGCAGCAGGCATCTTGATTTATTTTCTTGCTGGTGGCGACGATGATGTTTTGGAGGAGGATTATCAAGTATGGGTACGAGTGGGTATCTAAATGTGGAACGTGGTCTTGAACTGTTAAAGAGTAGTTCGTGAAGTGTTTCTTGTTTGATTATAGAGGAGAGAGGAAGGAATTTGATCAAGAGGGCATCAGACACCCTTTATTATATATTTGACATCACCAAGCAACTTGCCCCATCCATGGCCAGCCAACGGAAGAGGCGTTCCCTTGTTCACGATGATAACAGGGAGCACGAGCACGGTAAGACGAAACGCTCCATGTTTTCAGACTACTTGCCCGCAATCACCTGCATGGCAAAATACGGGCTTGCTCGAGATCGAATTCTCGACTCCCATTGAGGGGCATAAACGTTACTAGATTGCGTCAAGCTTCCACGCTGATCTTGCTCCGTTGAGAACTTCTGCATACTGATTGGATCCTTCAAGCACTTGCTCGAGCCGTCGTTGGCTGAAAATTTGCCAGAGGGTAGACACTATGATGGAAGTGTGCCTAAGACCTTGTCCAGAGCATCTCGCTAGAAGTGGGGCAAGAAACACTGTAGTGTGGAGGGGCAGTGCAAACCGAACGATAAGAGAAAGGCTTGTGAAAGGAGGGAGACTGCCAAGCAACATTTCAGTTTGTAAACAGAGAATCTCACGATAGAATCAAGTCGAATTTGCCTGCTGAATGTCGTAAATCGGAATTTCGTGGAGGGGCTGTCTGCCAAGAAACCCTTCCTCCAGGTGGTGAGTGATGTCATTGGAGAGTGCAGCCGTTTCTATGCAAGATGATTCTCGATATCTCTGCCTCCTCAAGTCCCTCGTAAACATCTCACGGGTTCGAAGGACGGCTTCTTACTTGCCCCCAAAACTCACGATGCATTGGCAGGACCTCGTTTCTCACTCTAGCGATACGTTACCTGACTAGCTTGAATCCAACGGAGACGGGATAAATGGTTGACTCCGAATCATCGAGATCGAAGGGAAGCAGTCGGCACGCGTCAGTATGTCGGTGAGGGAGGTCTTTTCAGCGGCTGTCTGGATGCCTCTTCCTGATTGCACCCTAGAATGATCGTGGGGAAACCCTTATATTCCATCAGCATTACTGCAAAGGAGCGTCACTATGCATCACGGCTCCTTCACTTGGACGCTCAGACCCTCAAAAGGTAGATATTAGGGCTGCAAAGGGTCTGCATTTTCAATTACTCGCACATCAGCCGGTGATGTCAATGTGCATACTGAGGCTTTCTGCGATCCGGAGCATTGGCTCAATCCGAGGGTAAGAGCCGCTGTTTCAATAAGTGGGTCAAATCGCATTTGAAAAAGATGATTGGATGCCACGAAATGCTTCGAATTTGCCATTTTTGTATACTCCTAATAACGTCGTATGAGTTCGTGCCCATTCCTACCTATACGCCGTGATTTTATCGTCAAGTATTATGCTGCAACTTTGGCAGAGTATTTGGCAGCCGCTTTGTCGAACAACGCTGCCTTTTCTTGGAGATCAACGAGGAAATGGTGGCTCGGTGCGACGCTTTGGAGTTCACTGCAGTTGTACGCTTTAGTGGAAGTGCTAATTAGAGGCTGATGAACGTACCTTATCAATTGCTTTGCATCCTTTCCTGCAATAACATTCAAAACAATGCTGTTGGCGATAGCTTCTGTATTATTTGGGTTTTTTGACAAGGCTTGCTGAAGGGCGGCCTCTGCTTCTTCCAATCTGCCAAGATGGATTTCCGCGACAGCTTGTGAGACAAGGCTTTGTGTCGAAGATGTTGAAGGGGCTTGCGCAAGCTCTTCGAAGACATAAAATCCTTGCTGGTACTTCTCTCCTCCCTATACAAATATCAGTAACGTTGTTAGGTGTCGTAAATCGAGCACGTACTACCCGCAGTCCAACCCAAGACTCTGCCAAATTAACAAGTAAACTATCCTGCGCCCATCGTCTTGCTGCTTGAACTTCTTTGATGGCAAGATCGGTACGGTTCTGCTCGAGGTGAATTTGGACGATTAACGCAACAGCCTCCACTGCATAGCTTGGTCAGCCAAAGCCCATCTCCTGCCAATGTCCGTTCCACATACAATTTCCCTGATGTTGTGAAAGTAAAGCCAAAGCCTCTTCACTCTTGCCAGCAGCCTGCATAACTGTGCCAGCCAAAACCTGAACAGTAGAGTTGTCCGCCGACTCGCTGGCTAATTTCTCCGCCGTCTTCAACGCCTTACTCTCATTGCCCGCCGCAAGCTCAGCGAGCGCACCAACCGCTACTAACTCTACATCTTGTTCTCCTTGTACATCTGCGATAACATCTTCTGCTTGCCCGAGGGCAATTTGTGCGCGGAGGGATAGCACTCGAGCGGGGAGTTTGTTCTCGGGGGACAGACCGGCACTGTCGAAGTCGACGGCTTCTTGGTATTGACCTTGGTGCAAGAAGTTGTGTAAGTTTAAGAGTTCGCCTTCCGCAGAAAAGGGATCCATCTTGAAATGCTCGGTGTTTTAGGAGTTGTTGGAAATTGTGAAGATGTGTCTGGAGATGTCGGAACTTGCCGCATTGGTGACACCTCAGCCTTCTGCGGGAGCTCGATTCGAGAGTCCCTAGCGAGCTGGGACGTCTCCGCGTCGGTCTTCATGGCGTTCCTTTTCCTTTTCCTTTCCACCAAAAAATCTCTCACTTCCTGTCTATATCTGAAATTATTTTCCCAATCATAGACAATAGGATTTCTTTTCACTCTTACTGCTTTGACCTTCGGTGCATAGCGGTCCTCGGACCCAGCTACAACCCTTTCTTCCTCCTTGGGAGGCCAATCTTGATACTCGAATTCGTCATCCTTCAACTCTTTCCTGATATTATCCCAGTAAGCTATGACCTGCGCCTGAGGTCTCACCTGAGATGCTCTATGCTGGACTTCATATTGCAATCTTTCGAACCAGACATCCGCCAAATATGCATCCATGCCTTGCCGGTCCAATTTCTGCAGGAACTCGCCTGGGACGAAATGCTCTTCGTCCAAACAGCGCATCAGAGGTCTATCATTGAAGTATCTCTTGTGGCGCGCTAGTTTTTCATCATCTGATTCGGAAATTCGAATTCCGAGCCCGTAGAGCTTTTCATCCGAATTTCCCTCCACCGTGCCGTTATCTCTGTTTTCCATCTCGCGAATACGAGATTCTTGCATAGTTTCGGACTGCTCTCCGAGCTGATATTTCGATCTTGAAGAGATCATTATAGGGTGTAGAGATCGAGTCGTCGACTTCAGTTGTTGAGGGGCGCGTTGTTGAACTTTTTTGACGCAGCTGAGTGCACCGTCTGAGTAGTCTGGAGTAACAGCTCTTTGTTTGCGTGAAGGATTGTGGTCTTGGTGGAGGCTTTTTATCTCTAACGGAGGTGATTGTCGAAGTCTTGGCGTGGTGTGGTACGGATCGCTATATAGACTGCTCTGCTGTTCATCTTGATCTCGACTGACGGTTTTTACAACATTATGTTCTCCTGTGCGAAAGCGAGTTTTGTCTCTTTGACTTGAACCTGAACCTGACGGCCTTTGATGGCTTGACTGGGTTTGTTGTTGTGTATTATTCCGATTTTGTTCGTCATAATAGCCCATCGCGTTCATGTCGGCAGTGTCGATGTATATCGAGTGCGAAGCATTCAAGGTCGTGTTCTGGTAGCGAGCAGTCGGCTGAGGTACTGTTCTGAACACTTCCTGCCCTTTAGGTGACGCTTGAGGGAAATCTGTTGATATTGATGGAAGATAAATGCCTCTTTGTCGAAAAAGTTTACCACCCGGGTGACCGGGATAGTGGAAATTCGCCATTATGCGTTGCTCAGGTATACAAGCACATTGACAGTTAAGCTCCCTTCATCTCTTAGGTATTAACGACTGAGATGTGATTCACAACGGTTCTGCTTTGTGAATAGCACCAACAGTGAATCAAGTGGCCCACTAAGGCCCGCAAACTGTATTAGACTAACGGCATGATCTCATCAATCTTGTTATAAATCATCTCCATCCTTTGTAGACCATTTAAATACTGGCGATACTCAACACAGAGTGGCTATCTTCCGTTTCGCCCAAAGATGTCGTCTCCAGATGACGAACAACAACAAAAATTGAAAGAACAGCTTCCTGAATTGGATGATTTGCCTCCGGGATGGCTTATCAAAGTTGCAGCAGAAACGCAGCGTATCTATTTCAAGAAAGATACTGATACCTTTTATGCCCATCCTGCTCTGGGCCCTTTACCTAAGCCTTGGATTCTCAGAATGTGTACAAATGAGGACACCGGAATCAAAGAACCACGATACTACAATCGTAATAACAGGTCAACCACTCTGAAGAATCCCCGGCTCCAACCTGCGGCTCTCAAAGCAAATGAGGAAGTCTTGCAAAAATTCCATGGATCTGTGAACCCACGAGAAAAGTCCAGTGTGCAAATATCTGGCTCTATCCGAAAATGGAAAAAAGGCCAGAAATTTGACAATTATAAGAGAGCACCTATCGGGAGTAGGGATCTCTCGGAAAATTACGAGTATCTTCACGCCATCGATGCAGGTGGGGAGATTGGAGGCATGAATGGAGGCGTGTTCGTTGTGAGACTAAAAGGAACAAGCAACTTGTATGTGGAGAAGAGGCCAGTAGTGTCCTTTTTGCATGAACCACGCTGCTATTAGATTCTCGGCAGCCTTGCTAATATTCTAGAAGATTTCTTCCAGGGAAACAAAATCTCGAGTTTGCCATCAAGGAAATCAAACTGTTGCATCAAGTAACGCACAGCACGCTGACATTCTACATTAACGCGTTTGTAACGTCTACGAAAGCAGCTGTCTGGATGGAATTTTGTGACCGGGGTTCTTTGACAGGTATTATGAAAGCCTATGCGGCGAAACGCAAGGAGACACCGGCCGGTGCTGAGAAGCCACACATCCACGAGAAATTCCTGTGGCATTGTTTCATTGGTCTCTGTGATGCGTTGGCATACCTTCGAACTGGATTGTCCTTCGTGAGCGATGAAATCCGGGATCCTAACAAGATAAAACCAGGATGGGTACCCATTCTACATCGCGATGTCAAGCCTGATAACATTCTGCTAAGGTCCAGAGCCGCTTCTGGTGACCGAAAATATTTTTACGTTACTCTCAGCGATTTTGGCCTCGCGTGCCCAGAGTATCCATCAGGCCATCTCGAAGAAGATTGGCATCAGAAGAATGGATCAATACTTGGCACGCCATTCTGGTTTGCGCCTGAGCTATGCCATAGCCCATACGCAACGACTAGAGAGCAACAAAATTATTTTCCTGGGCGAAAGGGGCATAGCCAGAGGTCAGATCTCTGGGCTACTGCTACCCTCATATACAATCTTGCAGAATGCGATGCCAACGCTCACCTAGACTGGAACCAATACGATAGAATCCCGAAGGATGTTGTCGGCACCGCAAAAATCATGCATAAGGACCCTAAGATCATCAAAACCTACTACAGTGATCAGCTGCGAGAAAGTATCCTTGAGGGAACACGACGAGATTCGAGCACCAGGCCAACACCGACCAAACTCATTATAAGTCTCATCAAGAGAGGTAAAGAGGTATTCGGCGACAACGGCCATCCTATGGACAGTAGCGAACAGTTGCCACCTTGGGCTACAAGAGTTCACGAATATCACTCCAAACCGGCGAAGAGGGCGGAGGATTTCTTGAAGAAGTAGTTCGCAGGAGTGTTGCGTGCTGCCAGCATAAGAAGACGTATTCTTCGAGGAGGATCTTTATTAGAACACCATACTCGTTCAGCATATGGTACATTTTCTGGGGCAAACACGTATGATTAGTATTAAGTGGGCCTCTTCATGGTTCTGCTGGCTGATCAATGGGTTTGGTTGCATAATACAGGGCACAGAAGCATTTGTGCTACTGAAAGTAGGTGTTTTAACCCACTTTTCTCATACATGGGGCTCCTTCACTTTAATAGCAAATAGCAAGGCGTTATAGAAATGTTCTTCGCTTGGGTGCAGCGCATCCAGCGAGCTACCTTGGTTACAGTAGGGGTATTATCCCTATACCTTGACGCTTTCTTCTGCCACGGGAATAAATTGTGTTCAGGCAGCCGCGTGAACTTGAACTACTACGTTCCGGATGATTTCCCATCGCTGACATCTGATGTTGCATATTTAGCTGTATTTATTGCGAGGCGTGCTTTCCATGTTATTGACAAGTTGCCCATCGTATCCGCTATGGCCGTGGGCCAAACTTCAACGGGGGCGGGGTAGCTATGAACACTTGCATGTTCATTGGGCATCTATACTTCTCAAGTTTTGAGACCTTTGAGACAAAGTATATCCTTTGTAGGATTTGTCTGTCGGTAGCAACAGTTAGTTTCAAGCCTCGAAGTTCAAAAGGGCTGTCTTTTCCTCGAATATGCTTTCTCCTTATCAATCCTACGCTGTTGCAAAATATTCATAATGTATATTCCCACTGTTTCCTCCGCTTCAGTGGGCGTCCACCGCACTATTCCGGCCCATCATACTCCTTTTACCAAATGTTTGAACAGTAGTGTCAGGGTCGCTCCCGCAATAAGGATCCAATAACTAAAATTAGGACCAGGTAAGCCATTGTGATGTATTTCTCTGTGCAGGGACTGCTTCAATCTTTCAGCTCCTCAGCAGCGGCTGCTCTTGCAGCGGTCGGCACACGTGAGCCTGGTTCTGAAGGCAACCGGATATCACTACCACAGTCGATGCATCATACGTGGGCTAGAGAACAGAATTTAGCGCCTTAGATCCGAGGAAACTTTGTCATCTCGCTGTGAATACGATTTGAACTATGTTGCAGAAAGCCTTCCGCATAAATGATGCAATTTCCTGCGCCACTGCTATTCTAAATGTCGATGAATCAGGGCTTTCTGCGCATCTTTCAAACTCTGGAAATCCTCTGGTGAGCCGAAGGGATAACAGCCAATCGGAGCAAGGCCCTCGTAATTGAACCTTTCCCAGCAGCCCGCACAGTTGCGAATGAGATCCCTAGAATTGTCGTATGATAGTGTTCAGCCTTGTGCTGTGCCACCTTGGGTTGCATGCATTGGTGTTTTGCATTTTCCCCCATCTTTGCTTCGCGTGCATATCGGACGCCTAAAAAAGGGGGAGACGACCGAGCGCGTCGGAGCAAGGGATTGATCACTGTGGATAGCCGAGCCTACTGTAATTCGCGTTCGGGCTTCGCGCCAAAACCTACACACCGAGTTAACCTGAAGAGTCTGAACGCTGTGATTGAAGTGGATGTTAAGCAATCATGACAATGATAAGAGTCCAGCAGGAAGCGAAGGTAAGCCAAGGTGCCTCAGTTCCTTTTTGCTAGGTAGCTGCTTCTGGTTGATGGTCAACCCACCGGCCTTGGCGTGCCCACCAGTGTAGCCCCCAACCAAGGGTTTGGGGAAAGGGAGTAGATAAACAAGATTGGTCATGGATCAGATGGCCTTCTGAGGGTGTGCTAGGCTGCTAGCAGGTTTGAAATGACTGTGGGCGCCAAGTTGGCTTGGCTGGCACCTATGTTATGTAGGTAGATGCCGCTGCCAGCGTCGCCATCTTCGTCTGTTATTCTGTCCAACCGACTCAAAGTGGCGGTCGCTTGCCTCACGAACTTTGCGCTCTCTCCACTGCACGCTACTCAATCTTTAACAAGATGTTGTACTCATTTTCATCCTTCTCTTTGACTTGGACTGGTCTGGAGTTGACGACAAATGGTTCTGCATCTGTAGTACGCAACATTTTCACGGCAATATGCCTAGTTGTGAACATCCTGATAGCCTTCACAGGCGAGCGTTTGATTATGCGACATCGTCAACGACAACTACTCAATAATAAGACTCTCCCTATCACAGATTTGTCACCTTTCCTGTCAGTTATCTCCACACTGAAGTACTTCTGGATGTTACGGCGACTTCCAGGAGGACTCTTTGGGCTTCTTATGATCGCCAGTGGTGTATTCGGATTGACGGGCCATATCTTCGTCAATACTTTTGTTGAGACAGAGCTGGTTGCCCACCTGTGCACATTCGACAGTGGAGTGGTGACAACCCACGAACCTAGCAATTTCGATTTCAGTTCTTCTGCAGCCTGGACAGCATCACAAGTGGTCTTAAGAGCTCAACAAGCTGCTATCATCAACAATGACACTTACCCCGACTGTGCAGTGGGTATATACTCGAAGGTCAACCAAAATGTCACAACCTTTTGTCCTACGCAAGAAGACGTTCTTGGAAAATGGGTTTGCATCTCGCAACCTAGCTCTGTAATGACGCCGGCAGACCGGGTCAACGACACGACAATAGAGACTTTTATCAAGCAATCGAACTATTCGTACTCCTACCCTCAGACCTGGCGAGGGAGGATTGGTAACGATGGAAAATATTCCGATCTAATGGTATGGAGCGCAAATACCACTGGGGGTTCAACAGCGAGGATGAATATCCGGGCCCAATTAGCAAGCGGTCTCAACGCGAACTCCTCTTCCAACACAAACAACTTCCAATGCATGCTCCATGTCTCCAACTCAACGTGGGCACCAGTCTCGATCAATAACGATTGGACGCTCACAGAATGGGGAAGCACCATGTTGGGCTCTATTCTCGATACTCCATCAGAATTCTTTGGAAGCGAACTGGAGCTTGTGTTGAATGCAATCTCTATGGTATCAGGAAGCTCGAACTCCATCTTCGACGCATCCACGGCAGCAGCCCTTGGAGTTGGTGAAAAGTATGGCTGCAAGGAGGACTGGACCGTCGCTCACCCGCCGGTCTTCGTCATCGTCTTGGTCCTCATCGGCATCCTGCTCATCATCGTCGTTGCGGATCTCTTAGACCTGGTCTTGAACGCGAAGGATAAGAATCAGCTGTCAATCGTGGCATCGTTGCCCATTGATTTGATTGAATGGCAACTGGCTATGGTGAAAAAGCTAGTCAACGATGATAAACTCACAGCGAGAGACTTGTTCCATTGCGAGTATTCATACAATAAGGCTGAGAAGACGATCGATTGCAAGAGAGCTGAGAAGAAGGTAAGTTCACCTCTGTAGTACTTCAAAACATTGAAGCCAAGATACCATCGTACTAGAAGCTAACGCTGATATTTTGTAGGGCTCAGCAGTTTATCATCCGCCTAGCGAAATGGTCAGTATGGACAAACTCAATTCAAGTAGCGAGCCTCAGTGCACTTATATCTGGAATCCAACCTATAAAACGATCGAGTGCCAGAAAAGAACTGCGGAATATCATCAATCTAGTGAAGATCCCGCTATCAGCGCCTCGGACCTTGATATCTCCAAAGAGAACGTTCTGTCAACTTCGACGCCAAGGTAATGGCGAGGCAAATAGACCCGTTGGGTCTCCTGATTAAGGCAAATTTGTAGGGGGAACGCAGGTTCATGCGAAAAATTCTTTGACCAGGTCACGGGGTTGGAAGAAGGTAATAGTATATGTCGTATCAAGATACCCTGTATCAACTGGTCTGGATTTCTATGTCAGTTATTGTGACGGGGTCATACTATATCGTACGTTCGTGAGTGAGACTACGTCTGTGGATGGAGTTCGTTCAGGTTGGACATCTCGTTTCGGAACTTTATTTCTTCATAAAGAAAAGGCTATTTGCTCAGTACTGTACGTGCCTTACTCCAAAGAAAGTCACTTTATGCAACTATTTCTAACTTCAATCAACAGACACGTTGTAATTCTAGATTATCTAGAAAAGACACCTGAGATCGAGTATCAACTGTCTTGCACATCACAACCCTCAAACTGCCACCCAATTCCCTACTCTCAATCAGCTTCTGCCACACATTGTAATCCTCAATGAACTGTACAATACAAACTCAACGACGGACCTTTCAACCACCTTTCGTTGCGCACAGATCGAGGTCGCCAACATTTGCACTTCGATTCGCAAGCCCGCAACCAGCATCTGCACTAACCAACTTCCCAGCAACCACCCAAACGCCTCTCCAGCCCCGCACGCATGTATACAACAAAACCATCAAATCAGCAAATTCAAACCCCAGATCTCAAAAACTTGAGCAAGAGCAACAAACAGCATCGTGCACAGCCAAATAGGGAACAGTTACGCCCGCTAATCCCGACTCGGTAAGCGGTACGCAAGCGGCTCTCATTGGATGAATTCGCACATACGTCTGTCTGTTTAAGGAAAAATAACAGGCTTAGGGAGGCGTGGAAATGTAGCGTGGGCGAGAGGAGGAGAGGAGGGGAGGGGTTATAAGGAGGGGTTGTCCCTTGAGTGAGTGAGGTTTTAAGGCTGGGAAATAAGAACGAATATTTCTTGCGGAAAAGATTCAAAGACTAGAGATCTGAGAAGCACGTCT
Organism: Phialocephala sp. D728; assembly: GCA_003988865.1. Taxonomy (NCBI): domain Eukaryota; kingdom Fungi; phylum Ascomycota; class Leotiomycetes; order Helotiales; family Mollisiaceae; genus Phialocephala; species Phialocephala sp. D728. Next base: position 55,417 of record QYAJ01000039.1, read on the forward strand.
AAAACTTACGACGAGCGACCGGCTGATACTCAATACTCTCTCGAATCGACCCAACTTCAACTTCAATTTCAAACTCAAGCTTAGCCTCTGCTTCGGACTCTAGAAATCAATATTGACAGAAGATGGATTATCCCGACAGCAACGATCGCGAGCCCGTGGGTGGAAGAAGAAATCAGGGTCGCGGCCTCCATGGCTTGCTGAGAGGAATGCTGGAGCCGAAGAATAATAATAATGCCTGTCCGGAATGTGGTGGATATAGTGGTGCTGCGGGTGCTGGGGATGCTGGTGGTGGTCGACGTCGTGGCGGTGGCGGTGGGCGTCGGCAGAGGAGGAGAGGGAGGAGTCGTGGGAGGAGAGGAGGGCTGATGAGTCTTCTTGGTGGGGTGATGGGGAGGAGATGAAGAAGTGGGTGAGTGAAATGAAGGGAGGGTTGGATAAGAGGACTACTGGGAAGGGGAGGGAAATGGTTTATGACGCTTGAAAGAGATTGGAAGTTGTTTCTTTGTCTGATGATTGATGGTGTCGTGGTGGATGATTGAAGGGATGAGAGAGTATCCTCAAAGGCCTGCAGAATTTTTGGAGTGCTTTGATGAATGCATGGGAACGCAGATAGCAATTCGGAAGTTAGGCAAATGTCAATTGGTCAAGTTTGTTACACAAGAACAATGGGCAATTAGTCTGATTTTAAATTATGTCCGGATCGTCCGGAAATAAACTCTCTACGCGAAATAGAAAAGAAACAAAACACTTTCGTTAAGCCAAACTGTTGCTTGTCAATAATAGCAAAGAATTTGCAAAATCACAATAGCAAAAGTTCTCGGCTTGCAACGCAATACGCAGCGGTCGCATCCATCGTTGTGGTAGGGAGGCGGTCCAAGGATACCAGCATGAGCGAGCCCGAAGTACAAGTGAGGCTAACTCCAATGATGAGTGAGGCTGACGAGGACATGTTTGACGAAGCAGTGCAAGGAGGAGGGACGAGTAAGATCTTGCTAGCCAAGTCACTCTGCACAAATTTTTACTCGTGTTGTGTCAGCTGCGGCTTGGGTCGCATCAGGGAGTTTCAAGCAAGGGTAGCGCCACAACAGATTGGGTAGAAAATCGCCATAGAAGAATAGAAATAGAATCGTCGTTCTCGACATGCAAAGAACGTTGTTGTCTGTGCATTGGGCACAGTTGGACGATGGTTCGGGGTGGCCTTTGTTGTTGTGGAAGGGCGCGGCCGAGGCAGCAGAGGAAATTCGCCCCCACCGACGGAGACAGCCCTTCATCGCCTCAACGGGCTGAGAAAAGCCTGGCGGCCCAAGAAGCAACACCTTGCTTCCCCATCCTGGCCCATCTTCGGAGCGCAAACACTGACTTCATCGTGACTGGATGTGTTGCCCCAACATCAAGCAATCGAGCAAACTCTGTGAATATTCACAGTCTTTGCGTGCACGTCTGTGAATGAACGTCTCGTTTTCGTGGCCTTGTTGGATGTTATCGCAGCCTCCTCGGCCTCGGGTTTCGTTCTGTCATCGCAACCGTATCGGGTAAAGCGTTCACCATCACGTGGGCCTCGTTTGTGCTGCCGATCTGCCCAAGTCAGCCTCCTCGACGGCCGTCGAGGCTGGAAGAGCCAGTTCAGAGCCTTGCAAAAACCCACCTTGTCTTCCATCGTCAACACAACCACCCACTCCTCAATCATCGTAATACCCTCATCCTCGCATTCAGCGACGGCTGTTGTCTATCCATCGACTCCAATTAGTCTTCGGTGACACTGATTGCGTCGGCCTTGCGACATCATGGAGCCTTCTAACAAGAAACGTCGTCTTGCACCCAAAATGGCCGAAAAGCCTCCCCACGAACAGGTAAGGTCTCACGAGCGATCAAAATGTCAGACAGGCACTGACAGAGCATAAAGTCCCAGCCGGTCCCCTACAACTACAAGCCTCTGCCGCCGGTGCAAGATGCCGCGCCTCCTCCCGAGCGCACCGATTTCGAGTCCTTCGCTCGTCATCTGCAAGATGCAGCGATGCTCATCTACGCCCAGGCCAATCGCTCTCCATACACTGCCGTCTCAGTCCTGCTTGTCCGATGGGAAGATGATAACACTTTCGAACAAGATCTCTTGCTTCTGCAGCAGGTATTTCGTGAGCGCTTCCACTATCGAACTGAGACCTACACAATCCCGACCTGCCCAAACCCAAGCATGAAGCTCACCGTACAAATGGCTCAACACCTTGAATTCTCAAGACCTGACCATCTCTGGGTCGTTTACTACGCCGGTTATGGCTTCGTAGGCTCGGACCATAATTTATACTGGGCATGGTATGATTTATTTTTGCCAGCCTTATGCCACATGCTAATGTTCCAATAGCCACAACCGAGAAGACTCGTGCAAGCTCAAGTGGGATGGCGTAAGATGCCTCATAGAAGATGCTCAGTCAGATATCCTGCTCTTGCTCGACACCTGTGCCGTCGCCGACTCTCCAAGTGCTGGAAGTCATGGAGTCAAGCAGGCCATCGCAGCATACAGTCCTGATCAGTCTGCTCGAGAACCAGGTAGTCGTTCTTTCACTCTGAATCTAGTTGAGGCACTCAGCAAGCTTGGTACTGGTCGTCCCTTCAGTATCCAACGACTCCACGAAGAGATCATATCGATGAAGCACAATGTATTCTTGCAGCCTCCGATGACAAATGGCTCTGCCAAAGCTGGCGCTGGCCATGAGAGAATGCCGGTATGCTTCTCTTTGACCCCAGGTGCTCTACAAAGTATTACATTGGCACCCATTGGTCAACAACAACCTGGAGGTCCGCACATTGCGTCGCCGCTGGCCTCGCCTGAGAATGACATCTTGAGAAATCATGACCAAGCTCAGATCATGCGAGTCAGCTCAAATTCTGATTTGACCTTCGAGGAAATGAGAGCTCTGGTTTGCACTACTTTCCTGGGCGAGCCAAGTCAAGAGATGGCATCCTTCAAGCAATGGCTCCATAATACTCCTGTGGCGGCATCAAAGATTGCAGTCGAAGGCATGTTTCATGGTCCGCCGACAGTCTTGTTGGTCTCGATGCCGATCGCTGTATGGAACGTCGTAGCTGCCGATCGTACATGTGCTTTCTTGGGTTACATTAACTCGCACAACATGACTACTGAGTACCAACGTTTGATCAGTGGCATCTCGCCTATTGGCAAGGCCGCAACATCCAAGGAACTCGAGGACGGAAAGATTCTCCTTGAAGCTCGTCAAGCTGCAGCCTCTACTCCCGTTATGATGCGACAAGAGCCGAGTCGTGGCGAGTTGATTCAGCAAGATCCCATGCGACAAGAACCAATGCGCCAGGAAATGGTCTTGGGTACACCAAACTCGGTCCCTCAGGTAGTCTATCCGGATCCAGGACCTTCAGCCATTCCTGAACACAAGGATGATCACCTTGAGGATTCCGTCGAGATGCACGAGGCTGCAGAGCAATTGAAGGCACTCAGCCATGTCCGACACTTGAGCCACGACCATGCCAACAGTGAGCGAAACAATTCTCACATCCCTTCTGAGGATAGCCCTGGATTGAGAAGTGGTCGAGAGGAGTCTGCATCATCTCAAGAAGCTGCCGATTCGGGTGTAGAGGACCCAATGTACAGCTCTGAATACAACTCTCCAGCCTCGCGACCAAAGCCAAGAAGATCCATTCAAAAGCAAGGTCCCAAGCAAGATACCAGATGCTCGCTCTGCAGCCACGCACCATTCAAAGACTCGTCTTCCTTGCGAAAGCACATCGCTGCTGCCCATACCCGACCATTTCCATGCGCCTTCTCCTTCGCAGGCTGCACTAGCACATTCGGCTCTAAGAATGAGTGGAAGCGTCATATTGCCTCTCAACATCTCTGTCTCACATATTACCGCTGCTCGTCCTGCCCACAGAGTACAGTCGAAGGTAAAGGCAACGAGTTCAACCGTAAGGATCTCTTCACTCAGCATCTTCGTCGTATGCACGCCCCTTTCGCTATCAAGAAAGCCATTGCCAAAGGCGACAGCAAGTTGCAATTGGAGTGGGAGACGCACGTTAAGGAAATGCAAAACTCTTGCCTCGTCACCCGTCGACAACCACCTCAGCGATCCGCATGCCCTAAGCCAGATTGTGCCAATGTTTTCGAGGGAGCAGGCAGTTGGGACGATTGGACTGAGCACGTCGGAAGACACATGGAGAAGGGCGAAGCAGGCAGACTCGGTGTCGACAGAATGCTCGCTCATTGGGCACTTGATGAGAAGATCATTGAGCGAAGGGATGATGGCGAGTACAGGCTCGTAGGCACTGAGCGAGATGGTACCGTTGGTGCAGGATATTACAGTGATGGAAATGGAGGTGTCAGACCGAAACACGAGATTGAGGAAACAAAAGGAGAGGTGGATGGGATGTTGATTGATGGTTGATATTATTTCCCCTTTTTTCTCCTTGCTCTTGTTTTGGGTTGCATTAACACACATCTACGTGCCCGATCTCAGGGTTCGTTGCGTTTGGGGATGGAGTACAAACAGCACGTCCACAGTTCGTTTCTCTTTCCTCAGGCGTTGATCACCCATTATTGTCATGTACATTGGACCCCCTCTTCTTTTGTTTGGGTAGCTTAGTCGTGGTTGCTGCTGATGCAACGCGGGTGGGGTGGATGGATCTGGCGAAATGCTAGATAGGTTTCTTAGTGAACACAACAATATGGAGTTTATTCTATTGTCTTTTGCTCGTTTGGTCGCCATCACCTCGAACAACTAGACATCAGACTCATCACCCTATCACAATCGCCGTCCTCCAGATGACGATTTTCATCTTCTGCGAGAGTGGGATAAGATAAAGGTGCTAACGAGGACACTGATCAACCAGGTTTCTAATGCAAGAAGAAAGCATCCAAGTGGACTTCTTCTCTTGCAATTTCGCTTTCGTTCAGCTCTTTTTGGTTTAAGATGCAACATCATCTCCCAACAAGAGACTTTGTCTCGGGCCTTTGATATTATCCCTTGGCCCTATCTTATCTCTTTTCTTCAAACAGGCAAGTTGCCTACGAGCCATCCATTCACGTACAATAACCAAACCGCCGCATACCAGCATGATTCCCTAGCGCACATGCAGTCGCTCGTAAGACCTATCGGGCCTAAGTTAAGGCTGGGAAAACAAGCTCATTGCTGCACAGTCAGCATGTTTTCAAGCCACATCCAACAACGAAAAGCTTAACAGACCCTACCTGCATGCACTCCTCCCAACTTTGGGGTCCGGAGCCCTATCTAGATTGATCTTTCCGACCATCAAACTCGTTCTAAGCTGTGCTATCGCTCCAGGCCACGCTCAGGGGATCTGGGGGAAAGTCGCAGCTGCCTGATTAGCTAGAGGTTACGAGCACAGGTGCGTCCGTGCAGCATGCATCTCTCTCTTGAAACCTGGATGCATGGTTCCCCAATGCCAGAGTCTCGCGCACAAGGTTCTTTGCCTCCTCGGTGCTTCTTTCTGCCCTGGTTCTGTCTATGCTCATATCGCATCGGGATATACGATACGTTTGAACAAACGAGGGACTGGACGGCGACCTCGGACGTCTATCCCGAAGAAGCATCTATGCAGAGAGGACTTTAACTCCGGGTGTGTGGTTGGACGAAAATCATTGGGATGGGACTGAAGGATGGGATGGATTTGTAAGAAATAGGGCTGTTGGTGGCCTGGTAGTTGCATTTGCTGGGTTTAAGCTTATTGCGCCACGGAGATGCAGATTGGGGGCTTTTCGCCCAAGGGCTTCGGCTCGGTGAGCCGTGGTTAAGGAACACCTTGTTTCCTTCTTTCTGTGGGTCGAGATTGATATTAATAAGTTAGTTGGATTGCCACCGTTGCTGACAACTCGTTGCTAGCCTGAGGTAAGCATGGTGTTCTTTGGAGTTTGATATGAGGAGAGAACGTTTTTGAAACTACGATGGTTTATTGCGGAAAGCCCAGTGGAGCATGTACAGAATGTCGAAGCAGACGGACACGAGTGAGTCTTCCTCCATTATTTCCTGCGTTTACCATATGAGAATTAAGATTTCATAATTGACTCAACAACAGTGCAACGAAGGCCGTCCCTCCTGTTCGCAATGCATTCGAGCTCGTCGAGTCTGCTCCGGGTACCGCGACCCGCTCGCGCTCATGTTCCGAGATGAGAACGAACACCTGCACCGCAGAAATACCTCTCAGAACCTTTCTCCAACGAGAGCAGAGACATTGAAGAATCTCAAAAACATGCAATATTCGCTTCGTCTCCAGCCCACCACTCATTCGTTTACGCTCCAACAAATGACTTTCGATCCTGTGATTTTTCAGCACTCCAGTCTCGAGGATCAAGCTTTGTGTTTCGTGTTGCGCAATTATGCTTGTGGGGATGATGAGGTTGCGATTGATAGGGGATTATTTGGATACTTGCCGAATATGTTTGCACGACTAAAATCTAGTCCTTATTTCGAAGATGCGGTTATGGCGGTAGGGTTCGCGGGGCTAGCGAGTACAAGTAGAGAAGAATCATTAATGATGCAAGCCGCGGCAAGATATATGAGAGCTGTGCGTGGTATCAGTGCCTTGCTGGGATGTGAAGAGGAAGTGAAGAAGGATGAAGTTTTGGTCGCTGTGTTGCTGCTTGGAGTGTACGAGGTAAGCCTTCTTCTATCAAGCAATGGGGATTATCATCTAGTGTTAGACCTGCAAAACAGATTGATACTGACTTAAAATACAGACCAATTCTTCTAACAAGCCCCACTCGATAATATCCTGGACCCAGCATACGAACGGCGCTACATCACTCCTCTTTCTCCGTGGCGACTCGCAACTCGACAGTCTCGTCGGCCGTCAGATATTCGCCCAGATTCGGACCAATGTTGTATGTATTGATTGTCCCTTACTCCCTCAAACACCATTATCAAGATATGCTTCCTCCTTCAAACCTCTAACCCACTCTAACTAAATAAAGATCAAATCCTGCATTCAACGCCGTATCCCTGTTCCCTCCTCCATAACTCGCTACTCGATTCTCTCTCTTCCCCATGAATCTCCTGTCCACGCAGCAGCAACGCATCTCTCCTTCATCGTGACTCGCTTCTGTGCTCTCCGTGCCTCTATACCACGAACTACCGATGTGTACCCAAATCTTGATATCGCGACTCTACGAAAGGTCATCCAAGAAGCGACACAAATCGACCAACAGTTTGAAGGGTGGACTAAGAAATTACCCGAGGAATACCAATATCAAGTCCTTACTGTCCCTCCTGAAGCTTCAAGCGGGAACAAAGATCGGGAAGACGCCGAGAGGGAGGTATATGGTGATACATATCACGTATACACCGACATCTCTATCGCTTCACTCTGGAACTCCTACCGCAGTATCCGGATCCTGGTCCTCGAACTACTGCTCACATATATATCATACCTCCACTCGCAAACCGACTCCAAAGTCCTATTCGATCTTCACGGTCCAATCACAACCTCTCAAACACAAACACAAGCACAGATTTCTACATGGAAGAGAAAAATGCAAGAATTATGTCTCGACGCCTTAGCCTCCGTACCGTATCACTTCAACACGCATCTGATGCTCCAAAATAAGCTCTGGACTCGTCCCCCGCCGAGAGCACTGAATGGCGAGCTGTTGATATGGTCACTGTACACCTGTGGTGTCGCTGGTCTCGTATCCCCTTATACCCCTCCATCGCCATCGCCATCACCATCACCATTCTCGTCGTCAACCTCACCCAGATCTGTATCTACATCATCGACCTCCAGTTCGGCTTCAGCTTCAGGTTCATATTCTCGTCTCCGTCCTTTATCCCGATCTCTGTCTCGACCCCACACTTTCGAATTCGATCCTCCTTGCTTCGAGGACTTCACATACATGAGCGACATCGAGACAATCTCAAGAACAATCAGAAACAATAGCATATCGAAATCTCCAGCTCAGTCCCCGGTTTTCAGTTTCAAAAGACATGCGGACTTTGAGAACGAGAAGGACAAAGCGGGGAGTGAAGTAGTAGCGAAAAGATCCTACATCGTAGCACGTCTAAACGCCGTAGCGCAAGAGATGGGTATCCAGAACGCGAGTGCATTAGCTGACATTGTTGCGAGGGGGAGGGCGGTTTGTGTTTGGGAGATGGAAAGGGAGAGAGAAGGGGCACATGACGGCAGAGAGGGGACGGGAGGAAGTGAACTTGGCTCTGATTTTCAAGCTGGACAGTATCAAGGTCAAGGAGGAGAAGAGGTTGCAGTCCAAGAGGAGGAGGAAGATTGGGGTACGGAGAGGGTGACGATGGAGCTTAGTTCTTTGTTTTGAGAATGATCTCACCATATATAGCTCTATTGTGGGATCCCTGGCGTGGGACATTCGAGGTGAGTAACCTAGCATTACGATTCAACATTTTCTTGAGATATAGGTTTCTGGTAGGAATATCTGGCGTTCTCCATATTAAAACATATTCGAGAAGAAGTTCAATGATCTTGATCTCCAGGAGAATCATCGAGGCAAAGAGTCAAGACAAGATTGGATGGTAGGGAGACGGGGCGGATGGGAGGAGAGTAAAAATGGGACTCTGAAATAGCTTACGCAATGACTCCGAAGTAGTACCCGCAGCGAAGACGATAATGTTCTTCTAGATAATTGTTTCTTGACTTCTACTACTTATACAATGGACCCTTCGCCCTGCACTTATTTCGAACAAAGCCGCACATGAGAAGGATTTAAAGAGAAACACGTAATATTGTTAGAAAGCGGTATCTCAAGCACTCAAAGTAGCTATAAAGGCATGTAACTGGTTATCTTCTCATTTCTAACTCCTTTAGTTTTGCCTAGCGAGATAGATGCACGGACACGTCGAGAAAAAGGGGAGAACAACACGTGCTCTCAAATCAAATTACACAATTTATACACATTTGAGAAAACGTTTCCGCTCACACCTTCCCATCCCCGCTCACCAAGCGACTTAACTCGCGAACGAACATTACAACGAAAAGAAAAGAAACCATCATACACGCTGGCATTCAAATAAATGCCATCGTGTACCCAGCGTCCCTGAAGCACGTCCCCGTTACGCTTCACCACCTTCCCCTTTCTGCTCGCTTAGCGAGTGAGACAATACATGCGAACAGGAGACATTTTGCGTCACCAGAACAAACTGAACAATAAATGAAGGCGCAACTACGTGCCCTTTGAATCAAAATCAGGCAACCTACTTGGATGCTCCGACTATGCTCCCACCCACCACAAGGATTTTCTAGCTACATTCTCCTTTCGATTGCAGCGACGAATTCCGAATCAAGTCAGTCGATCGATTCATTCATGCGTGCGTGCGTGCGTGCGTGCGTGCGTGAAGAAGAGAAAAAAATCAGGAGAATGAAGAAAAGAAAATATCGGTAACGGTCTGGACATTAGAGAAGCATAGAGAATTCGAATTTCAGATTTAGGATACGTATCTCCGAATTCGATTTCAATGTCACAGTATAAAGACAAAATGGGAACCAAACTAAATACCCGCTTGGATACGGGGGCAACGACATGCAGAGCCTCAAAGGACCCCAAAGATAAAGCACTCACTCACTCACTCACTGATCCGTTCAATGATCTCGATCTCGATCTGGGTCGACATGAACGATAATATAGATATCAATATTAGCATCGGTATTAGCAGCAACGTCAATGTCACTAAAGAGACAAGGAAAGGAAGAAATGAGCAAAGGAGCACAAGAGCAACCCAGATCTCAATCTCAATCTCAATCTCAACCTCAGATTTACTCGCAACTCTTATTCATATCTGCATCTACATTATCCTTAAAAAAAAACAAGAGAGCACATCACAAACTGGATTTCACCTCACCTCACCAAAATCCCCACTCATCCCAACCCACCTTACTCACCTTACTCACCTCACACATCTGCGCACCTACCTCAAGCACCCACCTGGATAGGAATAGCCGCGAAGCGCCAAAAGCACGGACTTCAAGCACCGTCTTTTCTCCTTCTCATCTCGTTCCCCATCCCGTCCTTCTGCCAGGCTTGCATTCCCTAGCTCAGTGTCACACACAAACACACCGCTCAGAGCCCAACTCAAACACCAACACCGCTATCACCAACCGCTAACCAGAACCCAACACCAGTCAACAACCAACAAGCATCGGCGCCCGTAACCTTGCCGCAGGCCCGCCGCCCGCGGCGAGATACATTAGGCGCAGGGCCATCGCTACGGAGCCGGAGCTAGAGCCGGAGGTTGAAAGGGCTAGACTAGACTGGACTTGAAGGCTAGGAGGCTGAGAGGCTGAGACCAGCCCACTCGGTTTCCCGAGCTTCCCTGAGGTTCCTAGAGGCTGAGGTGCGTGCGCTGGAAAGATCACTTGATGCGATCTGCGATCTGTGGTTACGGGACGGGCTAAGTATGCGCTGAGTCAAGACAAAGGCTAGAAAAGAGGGAGAAAGAGGGCCGTCGACGGATGTACGTAGGCTACGGGTCGTTAGTAAGATATTGGTCACTCAGCCGCACCTTATGGCGTGGGATTGTGATGGTGGTTATGGGTAGGGACCGTGGGTTGGTACTTGGGGATCGAAGCTAATGAGATGGAGATTGAGATTGAGATTTGAGGGAGCCGGAAGACGGGCAGGGAGTAGAATGTCATTGCGCTCCCCTCTCTTCATGTCGGCACTAGGCCTAGTCGGCACTTGGAGTGCGCTTATGCGAGTCGAATTTGGGGTCTGGATCTGCAAGATCTTACTAGTCTTCCCCTGCTAATCTTTCTTAGAGCCAAAACAAGAAGAGAGATAGTTAGCCGATTGTGGAGACTAAAGAAAGAGAGAGAGGGACTGAGCACTGTACCGCCCCGTACAATGTAGGAGAGTAGAGTGAGTGTAGCCGTGAGACACTGGAGAAAAAGGCGGTTGAGATCTCGCAACGTCCCACCTGCAATCAATAATGTCTCCCATTCTGGAGAAATTAACCTCTCAGCTCGGGAGGCCAGAACGGGTATCTCGCGTCTGTCACTAGCACCAAGACAAGGAACGCCTTGCGAGAAAGCTTCACTCTTTACCAGGTCACGGCGGCTAGCCTTCCGAGAGACATGTACAGACAGGCAGACAGACAGACCCTCTGCCAGAAATAGTTCCAAGCAGAGAAAGGAAATATCTTCAGCAACGACTCTCCTGCAGAAACAGCGCAGCATTCGAAAACCTGGGACCGAGTTGTCGGGACGAAGATGATGACAATCTTCATCCAGCATCTCACTCGAGACCGCTTATTGGGTGAAGAGGAGCAGCGCTTGTATGCCTCTATCTCGAAAACTTGGACGGGTAGCGCCCCGCATGCATGGCAGCGCGCACTCGGTGACGACGACGAGACGACGGGTCAACGCAGTTCCACAGGACGGGATGACAGGGACGGGGAACGCACCCGTCTATCGATCTACAATGATATTCCACGATCAGATCTAGGATCACACATGGGTTCCAAGATCGCAAAATTCGATACCACACCTCGAAAAGGAGCCTTGCCTGCCGATGGCCACGCACTCTGATGATCGACCCCTCCCCCCCTCCTCCCTCCCCCAACCCAACCAGAGACGGGAGGAAGGACGACAGCGAGAGGCTATTGGATGGATGAGAGGTCTGCTGCTACTTATTGTCCAATGTCTCAGCCGCACCGCTATCTGAATGGAGGGAAGGAGGGGAGGAAGGAGAAGAAAATAACCTAACGTCTAGTTCGCATGTGGCACTTGCGGGATCCAAGACAAGACGCACCGCACTGCACTGTACTGTAGGCGATCGAAGATACAGGGATACCCTTTCCATGTCTTGTACGCGCTAGCTGGTGGAGATGGAGAAAACAGAAAAGGCGAGACCTTCGGAAACGGAATTTAAGACACGGATGCCACTTCCTAATCTCTGGCTCGAGCTAGAACTCGGCACTTTATCCGGCTCCCGTTGATCGGGTGCGGTGGAAAGAGACTTTGGTACTTTGCAACGCGGTGACGCTGGTGGTGGAGCCGCAGGATCAGACAACAAATTCCTCGTCTGGGGTGATAGTTTTCGTTCCAGATGTACGCGATACAGCGACAGATATCTGCGAGCTGATCGCGCAGCTGGCCAACTTCGTAGCACGAAGAGAAAGCCACCGACATAATCATATCCCATTTGGAGCATGGAAGGTGTTTCCAAGAAAACGCCTAGACAATAATACGGCACAAACAACTACCTCGGCTCTTTCCACCATTTTTCTCCCCTTCGGAATATTCTTCTTTGGATTCCGGCGATCTTTCCAGAATCCGGTTTGGAGAACGGAAAAGAGGCTGGAGGTCGTGGAAACCATATGGGAATGTTGTACCGACACCCAGTACCCGTTTGGTGGAGCGACACGTTCCCATCACGACATCCCGTAGCCGGGGCGGTGGCCGTACCGTATCGTGTGGAGGGAGAAGCAGCTGACGTCCTATTTCAAGGTGCTCAATTCCGAAGAAGAATCCTGCAGGATAAGGCACCATCCGCAAAATATCTCATTCCTGGGAGGCCGGTGCACATTTGCACCTGCAGTATCTCCACATACGTCTTGCCATTAAACCATGCTCATAAACCACGATGCTGGAAGCCAAAGTCCTCGGCACCCAACACGAAGATAGACCGGCGGAAAAGGATGGATGGGAGGTTATCAGATATGGAATTAACCCCAGAAAAAAAGATGCTTTGAACGTGGCAGCGGACACAGAAAACACATGAGATGACCTGACCCGACATGATCTGATCCGACAATTCAGACTCTAAATTTGTCTGGTTAAGTCATGTTCTATTATCAGATCAGATTCTCAAATCATCGTGCCGCCCGCTCTTGCACATGCATCAGAATTCAATACGAAACTCAACAGTCGTACGATCACGGACCCGACTCTTTCCTCTCGCGTCCGGGAAACACTCACGGAGGAAGCTTTGCACGTGGCACCCTATCTTGGATCACACCCGAGAGAAAAGTATTAGATTGTGACGAGAATTGCAACAGAAGAAAAAGTAAGTGTGCTTCTTCTCCTTTGGGCAGCTCTTCCGCCTCCAAATGAGAAGCGAGCACGATGTGCTCCGTTCCTGAGGGGTGGCTTTTGCCAAGATAAGATTGTCGATCTGGGATTTGCCAATCAAAGAAACAGAGAAGCGATGAAGTAGTGAAGCAGAAAAATGAATATGGATGATTCGCAAGAGAAGCATGGTGATAGGGCCGTCGGGAGGTCTGTGGTAGGAAGACCTTGGTCCCTGCTTCAAAGAAAGACGTGAGACGGGGAAAGGAAAAGCGGAGGAGGCAGGGAAATGAGGAGGAGGTGACGAGATTGTGCCTGAACGTTGCAGTTCTTTTGGGTGGGAAGAAGAAAATATACTCCTTTCTTCTGCTGCGGTACTCGTGCAGCGAGACAGAGTCATGCGGGTTGCGGGATACGTGGGGGCGAATAATGCTATTCTCTTTCCAGAAATACCTGCGTCCAGACTGTAGATAGCGACGTGAGGACGGTCCAGAGCATGTTAAGTGCGTCTCAAAAGACAATATTCATGGTGCTATTCCCAACCACTTGGTAAAGTGCGAGTACGAGTTTGGGAATGGTTCTTTGTCTTGGACTGGGCGCCGGTCTTCCACGATTCGTGCTCCTGTGATGCAGCAAGCCACGGAACGGGACGATAGCTTGAAATGCATCCTGATGGAAAGAATTGCCTAGAGGCTTGAAATAGGGTTCACAAGTTCTGAACTATGCAACTCCTGACGAAGAAATCGTGAAGCAAGCCACCACGCGGAACAGCATTTCCTGTCACAATCGACCACTTCGGGCGCTGAGGCGTGGATAAGCCTTTTTCGTGAGCCACCATGAGGCGGGAGAGAAAAAGTTCAAGGGCAACGCAAGCGATGAATAATCTGATTCAAGTGTTTCTGGTCCTTCCCCTCATTTCACCGCTGGCTGAGCTATTTTTGGCCTCGAAACAACCCATTGCCTAGCGCCTGCCCTTCGCCCACGGGAGACGGCCGGGTTGGCACGTCATCGCCATCGACACTCGGATGTATTTGACAATTCATCTTGCCTGCCATGCCATGCCATGCTAATTGCACCACCGAGCGCGCCGGACGACGTCAAGATATTAATGTCCGTGTTTCATGCTGGCATCCGGCAATCTTGGTTGGCTGTGTTCGCACCGAGAATTAGTATCCCTGCCGAAACGGTCTTAAGATGTTCGGAGTATTGATACGTCGAGCATGGGATCCAAATCTTGGTAATAGATGAGCAATCTATGGTGGTTCGATATTGCACCGTGGGGTGCTGCTTCTGCCCTTGATACCGGCTGCGTCCGTCTTCCCAGGGAGAGGAATGGCTGAATTGTACATGATCGAGTCAGATTCGACTCCCGATCAGGCAGGAAGATGAACGAGGCAGATCTCTGCAATGGAAAGATCGCTGGGGTGCACAGCGACCTTTGCCTGTTTCTTGAGATGGAGGAAGATCTGTATCTAGATTGAGAGACCCCACTACGGAGTATTGTGGGGTCTTTTGAATGGTGGGGCTTTAGTGTGGAGGAAGGAAAGGTCGGTCAGCCAGGGTCAGCTGCTGGGAGTTGGGGTGGAAGGATGGGTATTTGATTGTGACATGTCATAAGTACCGAGTATTTGCAGTCTTTGGGAGTGGAACGGGTCGACTCGAAAGGATGCAATACCTGACTTGCGGAGAGAAATGTGATCTGCTGGAAACAATCTTGTTTATAACCTCCCAGGTTTGACATATCCATGAACCACACAGAACATCACTTCGCCTTACGTCAACTAAACTGCAAGGAGAAAGTGATGCTTGAATGGCGCATCTAAGGTGAGTAGTTCGATGCGATGCGAACTTCTGACCTGGGAGAAGAGAGAGCAAAGCGCATCAAGCAATCTTCATCCCCATGAATGCTCGAGGGACGATGAGAAACAATACCAGGAAGGATATGCAAGCACTCTATATCCCTGATATTTAGTGACGATCCTTCTGAAGAAACAGCACTTACAGAGTTTTCTTTTGACAACCAGGAGGTGGTGGACATTACACTTCATATGATGTGACAAATGCCGACCATATGGTATGCATTATCGTTCTCAGTTTCTCACTTTTGCAGCCGTTTCGATTCGGAAACGGCTGTGCGTCGAGAGGACCTCATGCTTCAACTTGGGCAATCAAGGGCAGGAAACGCTCCCATTGATCCGTCATGCCCGTCACTGGCCAAATAAAGTTGATACTAGGTGGAAATTCTCTTTCAGTGGTCGTCGTCAACGTGGGCGTAGAGACAGCGGAGGCTGATCCCCGCGGCGTGTGCGAAGGTATTGTTGCAAGCGTGCAGCAGGGAATTGCTCATTTTCGAAGTACAAGCAGGCCATTTTCCGGATACCGGGAGGAATCTTGCGGACAGGATCTGATGCAGGCTGACACCTGTCCCCCAAAAGCAAGGGCAGTTCTATGGAAGCATCTAACCTTCTTTCTCGCCAGCATCGTGAGATCTCAATCGGACAAGGAGGGATCAAAATCCAGTCGGATCGCGCTGAGCTGCTTCCAGATGTTGCTCGTTACTGGTCCAATCCCAATCCCGTAGACCTAACCTCGGAGCGAACGGCTGCCAAGCCTGTTCAGACTTTCCGCAGCTGGAGTCTGTGTGACCCTTGGGCCTTTTGGGCGTGGGGTGAGTTGAGGTCTTTCTTGCCTGCAACGAAGGCTCGCCTGCAGCGGAAAGGAGATTTCGCAAGGCCCGGGCAAGTAGCATGCTGTACCGATGGGAAGGTTCTGCGTCGGATATCTCTGATAAAGTCTCCAGGATCTTGAGAGGACGGTTCTCTCGGTCGAATCCCCGTAAAGTCGCTGACCTTTATTTGGCGAGACTGCCCTGCACTCCAGAGTCAGGGATCAAGGTTCTAGTATGCATACGATCGAGCGATGAAGACTTCCATATCCGTTGGAGTGGTTGAGTGCTGCCATGGCCGAGGCAGCCCCTTGAAGATAAAAGTCCGGAGTGACAGGTCAGACAAATTGCTTGATTTGATATGTTTGAGATTGATGATTCTCCAAAGGACGAGTCAGGGCTAAGGAAAGAAGAGGATAATTTTGACTCGAAGGCTGAGCAGCGTTCCAGATTAGACTCAAGGTGGCAGTCTGTAAAACTCCGATCAATTAATCTAATTGACGTCTTTCCGGCTCGCGTAAGTGCCGAAAGCTAGGGAGATATGTCTCTTGCCTTGGAGCCCGCACGGCCAGCGAAAATCGTATGATGCGAATCCTTTGCTTTGAGAGAATCATCTCGTGAGGCGCTGCTACAGTACCTGGGAATCTTATCTGATCTGATCAAATCACTCGTGCCTCGGCGCGTTGAAGAACGACTCGGTTGACTGCGGACAACCGTCCTCCGTTGGCTGTCTTCAGTGTCCAGAACGAGCGACTGAGCATCAGGACCAATAGTCATCGTGGTGGTCAACAGCCAATGCAGCCCTAGGGGAACCCCCTCAGAACCCCAAGCGGTATGGCTGGGCGTGATCAGGGAGGCACGCGGAAAGGAAACTCAATCGACGGTCGTCATCTGTACCAGCGATTTCGCTCGTGTTGATCATGCCCGAGCCACGGGATGGTTTACCCTTTAGAGCCTTGGCCCGGAACTTAGTTTGAGTGGTGAAACACGACTTCTCGGGAGCTGCGCTTGCATTAGTATAATGCGAGGGCAGCGATATCGACATTAATCCGTACAAGTAAGGAGACGAACCAGACATCTCTGCTTAGTAGGGATAGGCATGAATGCTAAAGCGACGATATCTTAGTCCCCGTTCCCCAGACGCGGCTGTTCTTTTTTCTCAAATACTCCTTATTGCGCTTGAAGTTTCCGAGAACGTGTGACTGAAAGCGGGAACACGGGCATTTTCGACAGTGATATTATCGTACATGGCATTAAAAGGCAGGGGTCCCCGTTGAGATCTCGTCGTTCATGGGAATCAATCGGCGATCCAGCACATCACCTGGAAATAGATAGGGCATATGTCGTTTGCGATGCCCACTACCAGGGTTCTGAACTCCTGGCTGCAAAAAAGCTCAACGAGGAAGTCTGGCCCGTTGGCTGCGTTCCGGAAGGACAAGCGGTTTGAAAATCGTACGATATTGATGTGACTTCTGGAGCTTAGAAATAGGAAGGGTCTCCTGGCTTCGGCGGAAAACCGTTATGGTTGGTTGCAAGGCTCATCCATGGTTCTCGCGTGGCAGGAATAGGCCACCAATACGCCTCATTATGATGGCTCAGGTGGGGAAACTTTGATATGATAGATAACGGCCTTCTCTCTCGACGTCGAGTTTGAGGTTAGTATCTCATGTTCTTCAAGGCGTGTTGGTGATTCTTTGAATCATCAACATCTTGTTTCATGCAAGCGAGCCTTGTTGCAGACTGTGTCTAGAGTGGGAATATCGATCTTCAGCCGTCACGGGTGACGAGATCACGCAGCTGGAGCACTTCCGCCCCTGAGTGGCTCATCTCCAGAGGCGACACACCTCAGATCGTCCGTGTCAAGAGGGAGCTTGTCATGTATGGCGATCCTTCGTAGAGAAAGTACGGGGGTCGGATGTCTGTCGAATCCCGGTCAGATTCTGGTTGTGCCTACGAGTAGCTCGCCATAGTTGTAGTCTCATTAGATAGAAGTTTTCTTTGTTCAGGTGATCGTATGCACCGCAGTATCCAGAATCTAATTCTACCGAGAGACAGTGGTGTTCGTTATTTTCTAGTCTCGCATGTGTGATTGTTTCTCTACGGAAGAGTCCACAACAAAGCATTTCACAGTGTTTCTGATACCACTGGCTGGTCAAGTGAGTGGGGAATATAACGCTGCGTTTCGCTTGGGTATGTGAACCCGAGACATGCAGCTGTCAAAATGGTGCTGCATTTTCTGGAACTCAAATCAGGTCGTATTGTCGTCGACGAGGGGGTCAAGGATTCGCAGGGAACGACAGGCTGATTTGGAAAATGTGGTCAGCATTATTGTCGTGTATCGTGCCGCCATCGTACATTATAATGTGAACCTAGTTACCCAGCTTCCTGGATGAGGTGGGATTTTGAGTTCTGAGAAGGAGAAGGGTGCTCAGAATGGAGCCACGACTGTGGTGGCCATGAAGGAGGGTTGTCGACATCCCTCTAGTTCTTACGGTCGACGTATGAGATGGTAAGTAGGACTGTTACTGGCGGCTTCGGTCTTCGGTAGAGCACGATTCGAAGCCCACTCTGCGCACTGTGGCCTTCGAAATCTTCGCGGTGCAAACAACCCTGGTCATCTGCGCGTTAGGATTAGGAGCAGATCTCATTGCGGTCCGAGATGCAGACCAAGCATGGCAGCATCTTTGCAGCATCTAGGGGCTGCATTTTGGTGATTTGGCGGTCGGGTGACGGTGGTGAGGGTCCCTCCATTTGCCTTGGCCCATTTCTCTCGTAGTTGGTGGATGTAACCCTGCATCCTGGGACATGATAGGAATGATCTGGGACTGGGACTGGGAGGAATCGAAGATCCAGATACCCGCCCTATCACATCCGACGAGTGGGCACCCGGCTAGGCTTTCTTGTGCTTCATCGGCCAGTCGTGTTGGCATGACTGTCGAGGAGAAGCTGCTGTAGCATTCATGGCTTGTGGTCACAGGCAACTTCCTTTCGAGGTGTGTGGATGTGCGTGAAGAGGCGGTTTGCTACAAGACCCGGAAATCTGGTCCAGAGCGCGACACACGGAATCTGTACGATATGACCAGGTCGTCCGGCGGCAACGGAAGGTTTTGTCGAACAGCGTGGACCAAGACGACGCCTCGAAGATTGGGGACAACATTTGGGGGCAGATCTGCCGTGGAGCCCTGCGGGTATAGCTTGGACTTCTGCACAGCGACGACTGCTGCTCCCCTGACACGTTTGCGCATGTTACCCGCTGCTGAGGCGACGGCCTCATTCGATCCACTACTCGCTGGCTGGCTGTATGGACCACGGGATAGAAACGTGCTCGTTGCTGCATTTCAACACTAGGAAACGCCTTCGTCGCCAGATGCAGCATAACTAGTGCCGTAGGGGGGTGGCACTTGTTGCTTTTCCTTTCCTTGATTCGGACGGGTTCAACTTGAGAAACAAATGGCGACGGGAAGGTCAAGCTGAAGCGGGTTTGGCTCACGCCGTGGCGCCGTGTCTCCCTGGATCTTCTCGCACAAGCGGCAGGAAACATGAAAACATGAAGAGGAAGAGTCTGGCGGGTTTCCGATCTGTGAGCCCGTGAGGGAATCAATGAAACAATCGCCGGCGCAGGAGAGGGTTGCCGTTGCAGCACAAGAGATCCCCAAGAATGCGGACACACGGCGAGCCACCGTGGATCGCATCAGATGCTTGCCAGTGCATCGTGAACCTAGTCGGGACCCGGAAACGGATTATTGATATTAGGGGTGCTTTAGGAATTGGTGCCGTGGTTGCAGTGCCCAGCCGGCGCTTGGTGTTGTGCTGGAATGGGAGTCATGTAACGTGATGATAATGATAGTGATAATGATAATGATAATGATAATATGATAAATAATGGCAGCTGCAGAAACGAGCATACGGAGTAGCGCCAATATCGTACTCAAGCTCTCGCCTCCCTTCCCTTCCTCTCCTCGCGATCGTGCACTTGCCACGCGAGGTTCCAGAAGCCGGCAAGAAAGACCGGACCTGTGAACGGGTGCAGTCCCTCATACGCAGTAACTCGGACTGACAGCGGCATGGGAGCCATCGAACGGGAAGACGCATGAATTGCTGCGCGCGCTTTACGGCACGACGTATGATGAGTGAATGAAGTAAGGTTATGCCGATTCCTGTTCAGCCGTTTCGAGCTGGCCTCGGTTGGCTGGCGGGCTCTGTTTGACTGCGGCAGCCCGAACACCAGAAGCACATCTGCAGTGTGCTAGCGACAAGCCTCGGGAGCGGAAAAAAGAAAGTACAATTTTCATTGATAATGAGAGTGCCGTGTTATGATGTTCCCGCGGAGGTAAAAACAGATGCTGGGGGGGGGGGGGGACCAGAGCCTCCGACTGAATGCGGGTTGACTTTCCGTCGAAAGTGCTGTAAACGGCTTCGACACGTAAGGACCCACGAGTTTTCCACGATTGAGGAGACGTTGCGACAACGGTAGGTAAATACCGAATCCGGAGAAGCTTGACTCAAAGCCATTCTCAAAAGTCTCGATGCTTGGCGTCGTCCACAGATGACAGATCCGAAGGGGCTTGTGTCCTGGACGAAGTGTGTCGAGATGATAATGACGATATCAAGAAATCTGGAGCCTGTTATAAGATTAACGATTCGCGAGCTCTATCCCTCTGAGTATTGAAACTTACTTTGAATGCAAAGACTCGACCTCAAGCGCCTTTAGGCTCGTCTAGTACTTGAACAAAACGTTACTACGATGGCCATGATCTAAAGTTCTCTTCGAATCTAGCCTAGCCCCTGAATTGGCTCGGTTAGACCGCAACATTCTCGATGCATACACCAGAGTCACGAATGACGCAGTTTCTATTAACTTTAAAAAGAATCATTTATCTCGAAGCATAGCGATAGTTCTCATCCATGTTTATCTCTTTCAATCTTTCAAGGTATAGTAGTGTAGAGATCAATATCACCTGCTCAGGATTACCCCACCCAGGAGTCTCGCCCCTCTTCTGCTGATAGATTCGGGATTGGGTTGAGAGTTCAAGCCTTCCCCATGCTCCGAGTTCAACTATGCTAATATTCAATCTGACTTGCTCACTGTCATACAACCTACCTCGACTGTTGCCTTGGTCCTCGTTGTACGTTGTCTACACCTAGAGACTCAATCTTGGTGATTATCCTGATAGACCTATACCGTGCCCAACTTCTTCAATGCCCTTGGCATACCGAGGTTCAACCAACGTAGAGTTCTACACTGACATTCCCAGTTCCAGAAATCGTCTATCTAGTTCCCTATACCAGGCCACGCTCCGCTCAGAATATGGCTATGGTTATGAAGCTGGTGAACGTCATCCACGACCCGTCGCCCGCCGGCTGCCTCCAGGCCGTAATCTGCCCAATGGGCGCGCCGTGGATCTAGTAGGGGACGCTGCCAGATTTAGTGAGCGATGCACAGGCCGCGAAATCGTGATCACACTCGATCGCTCCCTGGACCATGTCTTGCCGCTCCAGACCCGCACCGTAACCCACGGCCACCCAAGTCGCCCAGGAGCCCAGGAGCCCACCCACGCTGGCACGACCACGGCGGTCCACCACCACTACCTCCACCACTACCACCACCCACCACCCGGCCCCCTGAAGCTTTTGGGCTTCGCCTCTGGGAGGGTGAGGGTGTCTGGCATCACTGTGTGCTGCATGTGTCGCCGTCTGCTCATCACCCATGCCGGGTCGACCCATTCGTGGGAGCGCCCCGACTCCTCCCCCTATCCTGGATCCATTCTCCGTACCCAGGCTCCTCCCCCCCCCCTGCTCTCCTCGACGTCCAACCCTGACCCAGTCTTCCCATCCCGGAACGCCTCCTGCGCTCCCTGTCCTTCCATCAGCGCTCCCAAGCTCCTTGTGGCTCCGAACTGGGTCCACGCCCACTGTGCCCTCGCTGGCAGGGTTCGTGCGTCCCCTGTCATCTCGCCGCTGGATGGCGGGTCATCGAGATCCAACATGGCTCCATCGATGCCGGTTCTGCAAGACCCAGCGCCATCAACTGCTCCCCTCCCCCCCCCCCAGCAAGCCCAGGCCAGGCCAGCAACACGGACGAGTGATTCGCGGGCCCAGGGCCGTTGCAAGGAGGAGGTGAGGGAAATGCACCATGGGAGGGAATGCTCTATGTAGTTGCTAGGCTTCTCTGAGTAGTAGTGTGTGCCGCTCGCTGGCGGATCGTTCGACGTTCCCTGTCGAGCCGGTCCATAGACAAGAACTAAGTCTCGAGAGCTGTGAACGGCTGCGCTTGGCACGACGAAGTACGATCTCACACGGAATCGAATCGAGCAGGCCCGCAAATCTAAAGAGCTAAAGAACATCTCGAGGGCCGTCGCGGACTAGCTGAACCTTGATGCGTTCCCCGTCAGACCGTCGTGCTGTGTTCGTGAACCATCTATCATCCATCTCGAGTCCGCCGCGACAACATCTAGACTAGACAGCCTGCGTAGCTAGAAAGGGTCCGGCGATCGACCATCGTCACCATTTGCCATTTCACCTAGTCCTCGTACCGTACTGTACTTGCGGGGCTCCCTCCTGTCGAGCCTGTCTGCGCTGCTCCTGGACGCCTGTTCGATTCGCCTCCCGCTCAAGAGAGAAAGTACCGGCGGGCCCTTGTTGGTCTTCCAAACGTCCGCACTCCTCCAACTCCATCCCGTCTCTCCATCAACATACTCACTCCTTTCCAGGCGAGCGAAGGAGCACCGCATCGCCAGACATCCATCACCACCTCGCAAACCTATTCAACATCACCAATCTCACCGCCGTTGCCGGCCCCGCCTCATTGTTCGCGCTCCCGAGCCGTGCTGTGGACCGCGTCGACGATATCATCACTCCTGTTGTGCCCATTTGTCGAGTCTGGACAGAAGTCTCACCCTCCATCGCTCGCCGCTCCCCTCCAATCTCCCGGCGTGGTGTACAAGACGGTGTACAGGACCCAGGACCCTCGTGCAGAAGCCAATCACTCGCGGGCAGCCACCATCACTGGCATTGGCACGTTGACCAGTCGTCTCAGACATCCAGACATCAACATCAGAGATATCAGAGACATCAAGTCTCCGCGGTGCCCACGCCGTCGCCCACACAGATTGGGACTGAGACTCGAAGATCTTGCCAGCAACCCGCGCATGCAGAGAACCCAGCGCGGCCGCGGGAAGTGCCTTGTTTCTAGCGTCTCAATCGAGCGCCATCATCTGAGAGAGATCAACTTTGTTGTACCAGCAGGAGAACTTCAGACGCCACAGTTTTAGTTCTATATATTTTTAGGTCTTGTGTCTCTTCGCTCTAGGGACTCTCCAGCACCGCAATCGCTCGAACGGCCGGAATCTTCACAATTCTGGGCAGCAATTCCTGTCGGCGCCGCCATCAAAAGTGCGGACGGCCCAACTGCCCCATTCATAACTACCGCACATTCCAGTTCACTTCCACACTCGCACAGGGGCCCTACCGTTTTCCGACACTGGAACTGGAACTGATACTCGAGCTGAGGGGCAAGCTGCAGATGTGCTGGTGAACAGGTGTAACGGCTACACACATCGGGAACGGGAACAGCACGATATTGTCTGCCTCCCACGCACGTTTCCGAGCAGCACTCAGGAAGAAACTCGCTCTTGAAGTTCTGTCATGGAAGCATTGGATGGAAGCAACAGGCAAAGGTCCGTCCCGCTGCCAAGTTCGCCTCTTTTATTTTGTTTTATTTACTAATACTAGGTTATCTAGTGGCATCTTATCACTCATCAATCGCGAAAAAATCGACCGCATCAACCTCGAACGTCCTCTTATGACAATGGCAGCGACCGCAGTTGTCAGTCCTACATCGTCCATGTATTCCAATGGCCCCCCTCCTCCATACTCTTCCGGTTGGTCTGGTCCAGTTGCGCATTCTGTGTCTGGTCTGATTTCACCTCCAGACTCGCGGCGGACATCGGACAACAAGAGCGAACCTCCTCCACCGATTCAAACTTCACAACCTCACCGACAATCCCTCCCCTCGATACACGAAGCGCTGAGCAGTGGTCCCAAACCTAATCCGTACGCATCTCCGGTCTCTGCCTCGTTACCAGCGGCACATCAAATACCGTATTCGCAACCACAATCAGCACCTATATCTCGAGCGTATCCACCATCTGACCAGGCGCAATACCCACCACAACTTGCCCCATCACAACCAAGACAACCGTCTCCACCACAACCTGTACATCCTCAACCGAACTTTTCGCGCGCCGAACAAGGCACTGGTAGCTTTTCGGAAGTATCGAGGCATCCTTCGATAACAACGCTTCAAGCTGCGCCAGGACCACACAATCCATACGCAGCGCCACGCTATGAGCCAGTGAGATATGAACAAGACCCCAGATCTCAAGAGCGAATACCGAATGGATATTCATCACACCCTCCCCCTCCACAACAACCTGCATATAATTATGGACCTGGTCCACACCAAATACCGCCCCCGCCTGGACAGCATGTCCCAATATACAATCAGCCCCGCTACCAACCACGAGACCCCAGGGAGCTGAATGATGCATGGAAGGGCGAAAAGCAAGAGCCTGTCCTGTTCAGGCAGGGAGTCAAAAGGCATCTGGATGTGTGGGACTTTGAAAACAATTTAGCAGAGGTAAGCCCATGTATTAAAACCGCATTTAGTTTCTATACTAACTCAAGACAGATCAACATCGCTAGCAGCGCACTTCACGAATGGTCTGCTCATTACAATGCGATCGCTCAAGAACAACAGCGACCTGTGAGCTCGCTTCCTGAAAGGATGCCCAGCTTAGAATCAGTAGAGGAGATGCTTCGGCATTCGTTGAAGATTTCCAGTGCATTGAACAGCATGCAAAACATCATTCGAGACCAACAGGAATCGCTTAGGGAACAGCGAATGCGAGAGCAGGGAGTTCGGGGGCCCGGAGAATATGAAGACGAGATGAGCAGCATGTATGGAGATGACATGAAGAACCACGGATATGGATCTGAGGGCAAGAAGCGTCGAGGGGTAGGTCTCAATCGTCTTTAAGCTTATATAGATAATTGACACATTATAGAGAGCCGCTCCCCCTGGACGATGTCACAGCTGTAACCGAGCCGAAACCCCTGAATGGAGAAGAGGACCAGACGGCGCACGAACCCTTTGCAACGCCTGCGGACTCCATTACGCAAAACTGACCCGCAAGAACACCATGAAACAATCACAGGGATCGAACGGCTCATCCCTCCGTCCGAAGTCGATGGACGACGTATCTCCAAGACCGACAATGTAAGGCGATGAAAAGTCATTTCCTGTGGAGAAGAAAAGGATCCAATTTTACATTACCTTTCTATGTATACATACCACTCATCTTTCATTCATTCCAAGGATGGGAGGAAGACTTTGCTTTTCGGAATCGGAGTTTTACCAGACGAAATGGATGCTCGAGCATCGCATTGGCATGCATTGCATCAACCGGTCGGTCATGGAACTAGGGACCAGACAGAGTAAAACCTAAAGGGCGAGATATATTCAGCCTTTTAGGGTGTATAAGATTTATGTTCATGATTTCATTTTCCTCTGTTAGGGGGGAGTGAAGCGCCAAGCATACGATAGCGGCATTTTCCCCTGTTTATTTGCAAGTTCAATTACAAACTAGGCATGGTAGGCATTTTAGTGCTCTTTGCTACTGGCTACTTAAAGGCGTTCCGAGCGGGAATGGGTATATGGGATCATGTCCTGGATTTTTTCGGGATGGGTTATCACTCATGGATGGAATTTCGCGGATCTGGGAAGAAGGGAAAGAAAAGGAGGGTTTTCAAGCCCCGAAATCTCTTTATAAGCCTGTTGCATGGATGGAGTTTTTATTATTGGTTTATATCTATTGTTAAGTAGAGAAGTTGAGATGAGATAAGGAACCATGAGAAAGTATGGGATTGTGGAGGAGAGTCAGCTTTTCATCCATCTATGGATAGGTCTGGCCTCGACGTTGTGTGGCTGGCAGAGAATACTACTGTGACGTATGTTGCGAGACTGCCGAGGAGAGGAGAGGAGAGATGAGGAGAGGGATGAAGAAACGAGACGAGACGAGACGAGATAAAGAAAAGAAATGAAATCCCATCAAAAAGTTCTTCCTCCCTCGCAACCGCTACCCTATCTATCGTCCTTTCTACGTTTCCATTCTATACTCTCTTCATGAAATTCAATTCCTCAATCACATGAATATCCCACGTTTTTCATCTCTTTCATCATCATCATCATCCACCTTGCTTGCGGACAGTACTTGCTCGTTGCGATCTAACTATAGAAGTACCGATACCGACACTGGTGCCCTGGTGCCTTCTTTGTACAGAGCTATGCTCCCTTCTGAAAATTAAGTTCAAAAATACCTATATCTCGGATCGAGCCGAAAGCCAGGGCCCGAAACGAAGCGAAGCGAAACTCAAGAAGGGAGAGAGGAGGTGGTACTTCGTACAACGCATACTCGTTCATACTCGGTGAGAGAACGCGAATTAGTAAAGAGCACAGAGCTGGGCTGGGCTGGGCTGTAGGGCAGAGGTACAGGGCAGAGGTACAGAGACACAGAGACACAGAGGTGCGACGTCGCTTGTGGTTTCAAACATCGTTTATTTTGGTGGCGCTGAGTGAGGGGAGGGGTAGGGAGAGGGAGGGGTCCACAGAGAGGGGTAGATCTCGATCTCGATCTCGATTTGGGATTTGAGATTTTGGGATTTTGGGCTTTAGGGCTTTAGGGCTTGTGGTCTAGATCTGGAGTTGAGATCGAAATTAGAGACTGCAGACTAGATTACTGGGCTGGGCTGGGCTGGAGTGGTGTGGTGTCTTTGTTAATGTCCATTTCTCAAGTGAGGGGAGGTTCAACTGTCAAGCAAGGCGGCTGGGGGACGTATGTGCGGATGGTGAAAGAAAGGAAGCAGGCAGGCAGGCAGGCAGGCAGGCAGGTGGGTGGGTGGGTGTACGGAGGTATGGTATGACTTGCTTACTTGCTTATTTGTTAATGTTATTCTTTGCGCTAATGGCGGTGGTGGTGGTGGTGGTCATGAGGAGAGAGCATGAGAGGAGGGCATGACTCGTGCTTCAGTATCTCCGTTTCTACGTTGTGTGGATGTATATCGAGGGCAGGAATTCATTGCTTCTCAACGCTATGCACTACCATGCGCCGCTATACGTTGGTGGAGAGGCGTGGCATTTCTGCGTCGTGTGAGTGGAAGAAATCCATCACTTGTCATTCCCATTCTCATGCTCATTTCGATTCCCATCTCGATCCCAGATCTGGTAGCACCGGCACTTCTCTTTTCCCAACATCACATCCGGCATTTCTTACTACAAGGTGAAAGAACGAGATATCATTGGCTTCCATATGAGCCAACAACCAATATCGTAACACTCATGGTCTAGACCACGTTCTTCTTGTTCCTTGTTATGCGATGTGTAATGTGTATACGGATATGGCTCCTCTACCAGGCAGTACAGCAAGTCGTTCGGAGTATGTTTCAGTCTTTGAAACAACCAACTGTGTTTCTGTTTCTTCTCGGAGGATGGCGAATCCTTTGAGACTCTTGGACCGGGCCGTCATTCCTGTCACACCCT
The DNA here is from genome assembly GCA_003988865.1 of Phialocephala sp. D728. Classification (NCBI taxonomy): domain Eukaryota; kingdom Fungi; phylum Ascomycota; class Leotiomycetes; order Helotiales; family Mollisiaceae; genus Phialocephala; species Phialocephala sp. D728. The sequence continues at coordinate 82,689 of QYAJ01000039.1, forward strand.
TTCCCATTGTGATATGTGCCAGAGAGAGGGTGTGAAAGCGAGACACAAGTACCGAGAACCAACAACCCGGACTTCCCTCCCCTTCCCTTCCTTGCTTCTGTTTTTTGTTGATGTGTGAGAGTGAGACTGGGTCGTGAGACAATGGAATGAAGGAAAGAACAAACGACTTTCAAATTGGGGCGGGACAGAAGGAATGGTGGAGACGGAGCGTCTAGGATATTTTGGGATAGGGCGCCGTGGTATGTGAAAGTTACATGAGTCGTAAGGCGTGCAGATGTGACGTATCCATTTCCCCACATTATTTTTGGGACAGGGTACGAGACTCAGATAGGCTTTTTTCTTCCGGGGCAATTGCCTGGTGGGGTACTCTATCATATTTTGATCGGAATGTGGTGGAGAGGATAAGATGGATCTGACATGTAGTTTTAGACCACGCGCTATGGCGTAAGGCGCATGGTAGATGTCTTGAGTATGAAGGCGTAGTGCATTCCAGGCTCGAAAGTCGGAAAGTGAAAGCGATCGCTGTGAGAAAGCAAGCACATGGGAAGCTCGAGGGCGATTACGCAAGAGTTGAAGAATCGATTGCAGACTTGCGTGCTAGTATGCATAGCTGCTGTACACTTCGTGAGATGTCTACGCATTCGTTAGCGAGTAGCCACAACGGAGACGTTGTGTATATGTGAGAGAGGAGATACGTGTTTGAGATATCAGCTCATGATGACGATGAGATGCTGGGAGTAGATGTCGTGTATCGCGAGATCGCCCGGGAGTCGGGAAATGAGATCGATACGAAAACGCTGGCGTTGTACAGCCTCATGCTAGATTCAAAGCTCGATGGATGAATGCGAGTGGTCGAGATATTGCCAGTGTTGGGAGTTGTACGGAGATCTTTCCGGCGAAGAGAAGAAATTTTAGAAAAAGCAGATGGTGATGGTACTGGGCCGTGAGATGGTACAGTACGACCATTGGCGCGCGAATACTTCCTTATATCGTCTTGTCATTTATGATTTCTCACAACGTCCATTTAAACCTTACGCCGCTGACAAGGATAGCCTTACGACATGAACACCTGCTTGCAGCCTCGCTTCATGGGGAAGAAAGTCGCCACGTCCAGTCTGGCTTCAGTCCCACACACTAAAGCAACGCATGCATAAGCATTTATCTGAGGCTATGCTGTAGCACCATGGATCACAGCATGCTGCACGAGGCAAACAGGAGAAACGTGCAGGATCGAGAACGGAAGCGCATCTGTGGGACCGAAACAGCGTTTTTGGTTGGAGATGTGTTTCCGACTTTGTGGGATGGTAAATGCAGCATGCCGTCGGGTGGAGGTCTTGGAACTTGGGACCCTGATCCTCGGTGAGAGGTGTGCCTGTGCACAGAACTGTGTGAGAATATCATCGCAGGTCAAATGATGAAGTTGATAACACTTGTCAGGTGACGTGGCAGAAGCTCCAATGCGCTTGACATGTGAGTCTGATTGTAATACATGTTTGTGACACTCGAGGTGCATCAAGCTGTGAGTGGGCTTTTCGATCAGCCACCCGCAGTTAACCTTGGCGAGAATCAAGCTTGAGAGCTCTTCTGAATTTGCACTCGCAATGGTGAGGCGTCATGGCGCACTTCGTAGTTTGACTATCTCGAGGCATGCCAACTGCTAAAGAAGTGTCTTGGTGAGATGAGGTTGGTGTTGACTCTCCCAAATAAGTTTAACCTCGTTTTCACCCTTGTAAGTTTTGGCTTAGGCTTTTTGGGCCTCGCGCCCGCGACTCATGACGTTCAAACATCAACCGCGCAGAAAAAAAAATGCTTACAAACACTTTCACCCCACCATCTCGCACCCTCGTCGTCGCAAGTCAACTTCGACAGAGCCATAATTACTTCTTCCCACCCAGGAAACGAACACGCTACGCATACGGCTATTGCAGGATCAATTGAGAAAAGAAGAGCGCAAGAACCAGTGAGGGTAGGCGCATATTGCGTGCTCGACAATATTGCCAATTCGTGGCGCGGGAATGGCGAAGTGAAGCGCATTGAGAGTGGGGGTTCGCCGTTTCTTCCTCTGGAAGAGTTCACTAGAATGGGCAAGGAGCTGAGTGATTGATTGACTGCAGACGGGATTCACTGAGAGGCCGTCAGGCGACAATATACCCCGCTATCCTCGTTCCAAGAGAACCTCATCCCCCCCGCTCCTGGACTACACGATTCGGCTTCTTCAACTTCGTCCTAGGCGCGCACACAAATACGCAAGTCGCTAAAAGATCTGCGGAGCGGATTTGGTAGAGTCGAGTATCTATATCCCAAGGACGTGCAAAGCGTTCATCTCGCAAGATGGGTCTATTGTAAGGAGTTGCCGAATCCGGAAAATGGTTGTCTTGGCGTGTCTGAAAGACAAGAGCTAATTCAAGTTATATTACAGGGCTCTGGGGACTCCTCTAGATTGGCCAGAAGCAAAAGAAAGTGCGAATCAGGTGCGAGAGTGGGGAGTCAAGGTACGAATGTTATATATAGGGACAGAATATCATGCTTATGGAAATTTGGCAGCAACTTCTAGCAATCTGGAACAAGGCCAAAGGAAAAGAGAGAGATGCATTGCTGTGGGGCGATGAGGTTGGTGACTTTCTTGATAGACCCAGACACCCGCTCAGATGATCTAGGTTGAGTACTTGGTCGTCAACTTCAAGAAGGAGGACTCTCATGTCACGTTATCTCTGCGTCAAGCAGATATTCTCCATGCTTTAGCATATGACGAAGAGCTATGCACGAGTGGCGGGTGTGTGCCGGATCTGCAAGATGTGAAAAGAGAAGAGTATGTACGTTTCTCTACTTAATATAACTCTACTAATACATCCAGAGGACCTCCACTTCCAATTTTTCACCCTGAGTTCGGTCGATTCATGCTGGAGGCTACTCCCGGTAAACCATGGGGAATTGGATTCAAGGATCTTTTGGACGTTGAGCCAAATATGAGACTAAGGTAACACATCTGACTGAGTAACAGCTTAGATCTGACAGTTAATAGACGGAAAATCGCTAAGGAACACATGAATGCCGAGGAATATCCGATAACATTAACAACATATCCTCGGATAGGAAGTCCTGGCATCTTCACATCGCCATTCTTTCCACCCTGTGGACCAAGATTGCGATCTCAATTTGTCCCAGATGAGATTGCTAATCCGCATATTCGCTTCCCGACTCTAGCAGCGAACATTCGGTCACGAAGAGGACGAAAAGTTCAAGTCAATGCCCCGGTCTTCAGGGATGAAAACACTCCATGGCCTTGGAAAGATCCTACAGTTAACTATGATCTGCACAATTGGCCTGAAGATGACGACGTCCGAAATGGAGCGTCACCTGATAACTTTATACACATGGATGCTATGGCGTTTGGTATGGGAAGCTGTTGTTTACAGATCACATTTCAAGCCAAGAATATCACCGAGGGACGAAAAATGTACGATCAGCTTAGCCCGTTGGGACCAATCTTACTTGCTTTAACGGCAGCTACGCCAATTTACAAAGGATTTTTGGCGGATACAGATGTTAGGTGGAATCAAATCAGTGCGGCCGTGGATGATCGAACCCCTGAAGAGCTTGGAGAGAAAGTTAGCCGACCGTTCCCCTATTCTTTAACTCTGGCTAACACGTCCCAGCCTCTAAAGCACAATCGATGGCGGATACCCAAATCACGCTACGCACCAAACTCAACTTATATTTCAGAAGACTCGAGACTCCGAAAAGAATACCTCGACCCTAACTTGATCTTCGACCCAGACGTCAAGCAGCATCTCATGGATGGAGGCATGGACTCCCTTCTCGCCACACACTTCGCTCATCTCTTCATCCGCGACCCTATCGTCGTCTTCGCTGAAGACCTCCAAGAGCTCGACCTCACAAAAACTGACCATTTCGAGAACCTCCAGTCGACAAATTGGCAACACATCCGATTCAAGCCACCTCCGGCAGGCAACGATATTGGTTGGCGTGTCGAATTTCGACCCATGGAAATCCAGGTCACCGATTTTGAAAACGCCGCATTTTCGGTGTTCATTGTCCTCATTACTCGCGCAATCTTGAGCTTTGACCTAAACTTTTACATACCGATCCAGAAAACAGACGAGAATATGCAGACCGCTCACAAACGAGATGCTGTCTTGAACGACAAGTTTTATTTCAGGAAGAACCCCTTCCCCACGAGATGGCCTCGACCTTATTCTGCAAACGGCGGCTCTACATCAGGAGCTACTACTCCAGTGACGATCAGCAGACCACCGACTCCGACTGGACCTGTCGAGGAGGAGTATGCATTAATGAGCATCGACGAGATCATGAACGGCAGTACATCAAAATCTTTGAACGAATTCCCAGGCTTAATCCCACTTGTTGAAAGCTACCTAGATAGTATGAACGTAGATGTCGAGACAAGATGCGAACTTGCTGCTTATCTCGATCTTATTAGGAAGAGAGCAGATGGAAGTCTGTGGACGGCAGCGAAGTGGATCAGAGAGTTTGTGGGAAGTCATGAAGAATACAGAAAGGACAGCGTGGTGGGAGAGAAAATCAATCATGATCTGATTGGCGCGGTGATTGACATCGAGGGCAAGACTCGTGGGAAGGGAGTCAAGAACTTGGATAAGTTTTTGGGCAAGATGACTAGCCCTTGCGGTGGTGCGTAGAGGCGCGGGATTGCATAGATGGCGTTGGTTATTTAAGGAGCTGACGTGCACTCGTCATTGTTCCAGCGAGAGACAGCATTTACGACGAGCATACCTGGACGATATTCTTCCATATCATTCAAGTAGTTTCGAAATTAAAGCGAGCTATACAGACAGCTATTCTTGTATTAACCGGCACCTTCGCCCAAGTGGACACTCCGCACATGAAATGCTTCTGCAATCATATTTTGTGATCTCTGGGGTTACTTCATCTGGTTGTTTATTTATTGTCCGTTCGTATAGACCTGCTTCTTTCGTTCTTTGATCTAGGACTGGTCATCCATTTGGGGCACTAGCGTATACTTGAGATTCTATTGTACATCGCGTGTGAAGTCATTCGATTCTTCTTCATGACATCAATTTCTCTCGTAGGCTGTTCAGTTCATTGCTGTGTTCGGGCCCCAGTTGTCAAGCTCCACGCTAGCGAGCGATTCCTATCAAGAACCATCTTTGTGGGTTATTCACCAAGATCTAAAATACACCCAATCTATCTTGCCATTTCTCAATCGCCATGGAAACTTCTAAATGATTTCCTCTACGGCCCAAAAATAAACCGCGACCCGTTGCGCTGGAATCCTCGCACCTAGGCCAGTTACCAGTAGAGATCCTATTATACGTCATAGAATTCCTCGATATTCTGCATGCAGATCAAACATTTAACCGGACACCAACACATCAAAAGCCTCATGTCTTGGCCCATCGGTAGGTTCACGTACTTGTTCCTGTTGTGTTATGATCTACTAGACGAAGTTGTCTGTCCTTTGTGCTAGAAGATGTATAACACGGATGATGCGCCGCAATGAAGTTTTAGCATTTGTATTATAGGAGCTATGTCGTCGCGCTTGGAGGACAATCGAGTCGCTATGGTTGAAATATCCATTAGTATTAATTATAATTCTACGGTTTTTCGAATAACGGTGAAACGCTACCAACGTGTATGGGGTTTCGCATAGATCTCAAGGACAATCTTGGCTGTAGGATGGCAATGGCTATCACGAGATGGAAGAGATGGGCTGGGCCGGATAGTAGAATGTGGGAACACTGCTTGCAACATACGTCTTCCTTTCCTCGCTTAATAAAAATGTCTGAAGCAGGAGTACTGTCCTGAGTCGGTGAGAGCGATAGCTGCGAAAATGAGAATGCTGCATATTGCAGGCCCCAGTGGAGGTGCTTAGATGCTTAGAGAGTGAACGCGCCTGCCATAATGTCCGAAGGCGAGATAGCAATTGTGATGAATATTATATCATTCCCCAACCCCACGCCTTAGATCTTTGCAAGTATTTGCTGAGGTTCACCAGAACTTAGCGCTCAGAGTTCAACATCCTCTCTAGAGAGTTTTCATCCTAACAAGACACCCCTCCACATCCTTCTTCTCCCTTTTCCTTCCCTATTATCCTCTTTCCCTTTTCCGACTTCATGTCCGTCCACACCCCCATCCAGATCACTCATCTCCATCTTCGTCTTCATCACAGCAGCTCTCCGCTTTTCCCCCTTCCTCTCCCTCTCTAGCTCATCTCCCTCATCCACATCTACATCCACATCCACATCTCTCTTCTCCTCTCCCTCTCTACCCCCCTCTTCATTTCTCCTAAGAAACCACCTCTCCCCTTCCCACCTCCACCACCACCACGCCCAAAAACACCACACAACAAAACATGTCCAAACAACAAACACTACCTGAAAAATAGCTTCAAAAACTCCGATTGGGGGTCGGCTGAGATCTAGCACCTCCATGCCTGTGATGAAGAGAACGCAAAAGGATCCCAAGCAGCAGAGGAGGAAAGAAATGCGTCCTATCTTGATCTCCCTATCTCTCTGACCTGCAGGTTCGTTAACGTAGGTCAACCCGGTTCAAAAGTAAGAATAAGATTAGGATCAAGTTCCTGGGAAGATCTGAGGAAAAGAGATAGATGACTTACGAGTTGCATCGCTCCTGAGCAGGAGACTTAAGAAGAGAGCTATCGTGTTGAGGGAAAGCAAGTTTAAGATTGCTCGTGTCGAGAATTTTTCGAATGTGGAGCTTGGTGACGGCTGGAGGGTATGGGAATGGTGTTGGTGATGCTGAGAATAGAGTCGCAGTAATGCATGATTGAGAGAGGGGTGTTGGTTTGTAGTTAGGGAGGAGATGAGTGAGGACCGGAGGTTCGTGATGAGAGAGTCGATGGGTGTCATGTTGTTGTCTTCAACTCGTCTACTAGAGGGATACGGTAGCATGAGGCTCACGAACGGATATATAATGCTTCATATTCCCGACGTCTTATGCAAAAGGAATGTAAGCTTATTCTAACTAGCACGAGCAATTTCTGAAGTCATAATTGGCTGATGAGTTAGTGAGCGATAGTGTGCTCGCGTGTTCGGCATGACGTTCTCTCATCTCAGCTCAGCCGCAGATCCGGGGGGATGATCAAGTAAAGTACCGACAGTAGAACGTCCCAAAAGGTTCTAGTCCAGAACCATCTATTTTAATACGCCGCACCAAGATTGTCCGTCCTAAAGCCAGATATTCAAATCTAATAGGAGTGAAATCAGACCTGTTCTTTCAACGTCCCACCCAATCTTACATCATCTCTCCTCAAGAGACTCTTCGTCGTGGGCGCGGAACTCATCATCGACATCTCTGCCAATTTCTCCGTAGCGCTCTTCTCACTTCCTCCTGTTCCTCTGCGGGTCAAACTCTTGATCGAGCTTGTCCTGTTCTTCGCCATCGTGAAGAATCCCTGCTTTAGTCCCAATCCTCTCTCTCCTCTCACCTCATCGTCTCCTGTCCCAGTCTCAAACAATTTCCAGTGTCTCTTGCACGCCTTCCATGCTTCAATCCCTAGGACAAAAACAAATACTGCGCCCGCGGAAAGTGCCCATTCCCAAGAAATGCCGACATGTTTGAAGACCCGTGTGTTGAGTCCCGGGATATAGACTGCTGGGAAAACGGACAAAGCTCCGATGACCACCGCCCAGAACAAGAATCTGTTTTCGAAAATATCCTTAAAGAACGGGAAGCGGGACTCAGACTCTGGCTCTAGACGAAACATACTGCGTCTAATACTCTTGAACTCCCACGCAGAGATGAGAATTAACCAGGTCAACTCGGCAAAAACCGCTGCTCTGGCTCTGAAGACCGGTTCACACGAATCTTCATAATTGTTCGTGTTATAAGCACGATTGCAGTCGTGACCAAGACGGCCGTTATAGACGCCGTAGATGATGATGACGAATGTGAGCAGAGTGCAGGTCCCCATGAGGATGCCGTAGACCAGCATATCGACCATAATTTGTGGGGTGAAGACACCGTATTTGATGTTGTGTGGTGGGCGACGCATGATATCCGAACTCGCCTTTTCTCTCCCTAGTCCGAAAGCTGGGAAGGAGGACGTGAGCATGTTGATCCATAGAATTTGTAATGGAGAAAGAGGGAACACGGATTGGCTCGTCCGATCCTGGAAGCCGAGACCAGCAATCAGGAGAATGACTTCTCCGACATTGGAAGTTAGGAGATGCATGACGAATTTCTGGATATTGTCGAACATGCGTCTCCCTTCTCTGATCGCAGAAACGATGCTGTTGAATTTATCATCCGTCAAGACGATTTTCGCTGCTCCTTTGGCGACGTCGGAACCAGCCATGCCCATAGCGATACCGACGTCTGCAGAGGAGAGACTTGGGGCATCGTTGACGCCGTCGCCGGTCATGGCCATGAAGAGGCCGCGACGACGGAGGGCTTCGATCATGCGGGTTTTAGTGTTAGGTGCGCAGCGTGCGATGACGAGAGGGAGTTCCGGGAGAGCGTCGATCTGTGCATCTGTCATGGCGTCGAAGTCGGTGGCTTTTTGAATGATTGCTTCGGAGACGTCACGGGGTAGGATGCCTAGGTTGCGGGGCACGATACCGATTTCCTTTGCGATAGCTGTTGCTGTTGCAGGATGGTCACCCTGTTTGATCGTTAATTTTGAATTGCATGATGGGATGTGATGGCTTACGGTGAGCATGTGGACTTTGATACCAGCTTGTGAGCATTCTTGGACGGCTCCTTTGGTCTCTTCTCGAGGAGGATCGTAGATCCCAATAAGGCCGATCAATGAGAGGTCTTCCTCGACAAGGCCCCTCAGAATATTATCGCTGTATTGTTGTCGTTCTGGAAACTTTCCATACCATGGCTTTGAAGCAACTGCCAGAACTCTTTGGCCTTGCTCGGCAAAGTCATTCATCTGATTGAGAACGTGCTTTTTGATTCCGTCGGTCAAGGGCTCCTCTTTATTGTCCCAACGTATAGATGAGCAAAGATCAAGGACTCGCTCTACAGCACCCTTTGTGAACACATCGATCAAACCGTCTTCTTCATTGCGGTAAACTACAGACATACGTTTGATGCTGCTGTCGAATGGAAACTCAGCAAGTTGCTTCCAGCCTTGCGACTCGAGCTTCTTCTTGCCATAGCCAAATCGATGTGCGAAGACTTGGAGGGCAATTTCGGTTGGCTCTCCAGTCGTTTGCCATTTCTTGCCGTTCTCACCCTCGATTTGCTCATACATGACAGTCGCCAAGTTGCAAAGTGCTATTGTTCTAAGGAGATTCTCGAGTGCTGGAGTCAATGTCGCTACCTCGTCAAGAGTACGAGTCCAACCTTCTTGATCTTTCACGGCCTTTGCAGTAGGAACGTCGAACTTCAACCCCACCGTACTTCGTTGCTGGTCGTAATCGGTGCTCTCGTCGGAAGTAGATGGTTGAGTAGGTGATTTTCGAGGTGCCTCTGGGCCTTTTGTGACATCACCTTCAGTTGGATCGTTTGGATCCGTGGAGTTATTCACAGTATAGACACCATTTCTTGGTAGCCACACTTTCTTCACGATCATAGCTCCTTGGGTGAGGGTCCCGGTCTTGTCAGAGCAAATGTTGGTTATTCCCCCAAGAGCTTCGAGAGCTGAAAGATCACGAATGACGACGTTCGCTTTTCTCATGACTGTCATGCCCACGACCATGGTGATAGTCAAGACACTAGTAACTGTTAGTGGTTACAGGCTGTTGCATACAGAAGAGAGTGACTTACGCGATGAGCGATTCTGGAATAATAGCAATGCCTGTAGAGATAGCATAGATCGCAACTTCGTCTGTGACGTTGAACTTGTTGACTCCAAAAACAATGATTGCAAGAAGAATCGCACAGCCAAAGAGGATGTATGCGACTGCTGAAAGCTTTCGTTGAAGGGGGGTACCTTCGGTCAAGCCGAGGAACTTGCCAACAAAGTCGTAAATTCGTTTTGTGAGACCCTTCACAGGTTGTGCTTTGCCGTACTTCTTGTAGTTCATCGATCGTCCGGGCTTGCGATGTTTCTTCGTAGTTGATGCTGCGATCTTGCCGACTTCCGTCTGCATACCAGTGAAAGTGACGATGCCTCTGCCTCGGCCCTTGGTGACGGTCGTGGTTGAGTAAGCCATGTTAAACCGGTCTCCAATTCCAACTTCTCCTGCTTCTGTTGCCAACCTGTCGCCTGAGCCTGGTACGATGATGTCGTTCTCGACTCGCTTCTCGACCGGCTCTGCCTCACCTGTTAATGATTTCTCATCGCAGTTGAGGTTCATGGCTTCGAATACTCGTAGGTCGGCTGGGACAGTATCACCTGTCTTCAGGATTACGATATCGCCGGGCACAACTTCAGCACTGTGATGATGTCAGAACGAGTGACTTCGGTATGGGTATAAACTTGCCTTGGGATGACATCAACTCTTCCATCACGTAGGACCGCTGCACTTGGTGACGATAATGCCCTTAATGAGTCCATCTTCTTCTCCGCCTTAAATTCTTGGAAGAAGCCAATGGACACATTGAGAACGATGACTGCTGCAAGGACTCCGCCTTCGATGTGATCTCCAACACCAAAACTCAGGGCCATTGCAAAAACAAGCACCTGCGTCGGTCTTAGTAAGCTGGGTTGATAGAACGTGACAGGACTCACCAAAATCATAGCATTGGTCATCTGCTTGATCAAGATCTTATACCAAGCTATTCCTCCCCCACCTTCCAGCTCGTTAGGAGGACGGTCTCTCTGCAGATCTGTCACTCGCCTCTTGCTGAGACCAGTCTCGATGTTGGTACCCAGCTGCTGGGCTACATCTTGAGCAGTCAGCAGGAAAGGATGACGCTCTGTGGTCTGGTGTGCTTGCTTCTTGGGTGCCATTATGATGTCGATTGTTTGAACGCTGCATGTAATGATATTATGATCATTGATATTGAATGGTTCTATTCCTAGTCAAGGGAATAGTAGGGAGTGTCAATATTCGCACAAAGAAAGACTATTGACCCTTTCAACCGGGATGGGAGGACCCCGCCATATATATACGTGGACGGGAAAAACGGGTGGATGCCATGATAACGAAAGATAGAAGGCCCACCGTTCCCAAGGAAAGGCCAAGCTGTATATGTAGTTATGATGTTATAACTGCCAGTAAGCGTGGAAGTAGTTGGGGATGACAAGAGGCTAAGGCTTGGTATCCCAATCTCAACCAGTTGTGGTCGACTTTAAGGGGCGGAAATCCGTGGCGGAGTCTCGGAGAGGCTTGGCGCGATGGCGTGCGGAGAGGGAGTGATTGATAAGGAGAGGCGGAAGTGGCAAAAGAGGAAAAGCCTGATAAAGTGGTTGATGTCATTGGACGATAGAAGAATTCTAGAAGCCTTCGAGTGCGTCATGTGACTATTGCCGCTCTTCTCGCCAAGTCTTGGCTCATTTTCATAAGAATCGAGCGCTAATGGTGCCTCTTTAGGCTTAGTGATTATTATGCAGAACCGCACAACCTCGCATAAATTTATCGAGAGACCATCCTCAAAATGCGTCAAACAACAAGGTTCTCATACTAGACTGCAACGGATCTACGGTGCATTCTAAGCAGCGGATCCCCGTGCGATTTGCATGTAGCATTCAGTGCAATCATTTAGCCAGTCTCTCGCGCAGGCGTCAATCTCATAGAATGGCGGAAGAAGTCTCAAGCTGGCATCGAATGGATCCCGTCCAGTTCAATAGCACAGAGTCATGACGCCTTTCTAGTCGCAAGGTGATTATTACGACCGGTCTTCCGTCGAGAGGAAAGACATACATAGCATTCGCTATTACTCGTTATCTTCGATGGTTGAGTATCAACGCACAAGTGTTCCGCCTTGTCGACTACACCAGTGCAGCCGTAGGGTACGGCAAAGAGCTCTCCGATGATTATTTTTTCTTTAACGCCTTGCCATCATCAATACTTCTACGTCAACGAATATCTGAAAAGTGCCGAGAAGATACATGTCATTTTTTTGCTTACGAAAATGGCCAAGTAGCCATCTATGACACTTTACACACCGGAGGTCCCGTGTCAGAGAATTTGCAAATTACCAACTCGAGGCATTTTTTGTCGAATCAAGCAAGACCGACGGAAAGACATCGAGCTTGAAGGCTCAGACCAACCTTTAAAGCCTCTAGACGTTTGGACGGCTACAACACGATGTGCAGTAGAAACAGCAGTGCCATTCGCAGTTCTCGGCTATCGCGTTCGACAGCGACTACAATTGAAGGATCTAAATTAAGGCGTCGCCGAACACCTTTCGGAGTGGGGGCCGTCCAGCATGAATTGGATCCATACCATAATAGATATCCTGGAGCAGAGGTAGAACGTTATTCTCACCATCTACACATGATATTAACCCCATTAGTCGTACCACGACCTCGCTGTCCGCTTACAATCCCTGACCTTCGAGATTGAACGTGAAAGAAACGATATCTTAATAATCACCCACAAAACCGTTCTCCGTGTGCTATATGGATACGTGATTGGGTGCAAGGCAATCAAAATTCCAACACTTGAGTTCGCTCGCAACGAAATTATAGGGGTAAGCAGATATATCTTCATCTTTTTTTTGCCTGACGCTTACCCTTGACTTAATCTAACGTTCTCTTTTCGCATCTTAATTCTCATCCTACAATACTATCGCAAAGCGAATTCATATTCGTGGTTTGGTCGACCAGGAAGTATCTGAGAACGAGCTAATTGCCTCTTCATCTCAACGGAGGACATGCCCCGTCTGCTGCCACCTCCTTTTCGATGAAGACGTCCTTTCTGTGAAGGACGGTGAGCGCTTCTACAACCAAGATGAAAATCACACCATCCAAATAAAGATCAGCTTGCGAAGTCTCTTAGCAGTATCTACCGAAACTTGTCTGTCCTGCAAACTACTCAAAGGAGCTTTAGACCTTGGATTGGGAAACCATTGGCGCTCTGGCACTGACCCATATGAGCTAAACTTGCAAACTACAGCAGAGCGCGATACAGGATACCTAAACCGCGCCTCGCTGCAGATATTCTTGCCAAAAGAACTCTCAGCAGCACCTGGGTTTTTACCTTCTCTCGCCGCCAGATCCCCAATTCTGCCCCTGGAAGTTTCCTATGGCCCTAAAGCAAGGCAACGACACTGGTTTGGAAGCCTCTTTTGCACGAATAACTTCTTGGCTACAGCATTACATTAGTTCCCACGAGGACTGCAAGCTCTCAGTCAGTTCCAGGGATTGCCCCTCCAATCAACCGTTCACATTACCGTCACGAATCTTGGACGTTTAGTTTGAAGATTGCGAAATCCGATTGATCGAGACTGAAAATCGCGATTTAAAAAAGACCGAGTATGTCTGCCTTAGCCATTGCTGGGGCGTGATCCCCGAGGCACAATTCAGAACAACCAAAGAGACTCCTGCAAGGCATAAACTCGGATTCAGTTCGAAGTTGCTTCCAAAGCTATTTCAAGACGTGATCAAAGTTGACCGTCACCTTGGGATCCGTTATCTTTGGATTGATAGCATCTGTATCGTGCAAAATGACAGGGCGGGCTGGGAGAGAGAGGCTGCTAGGATGGGTCTTATTTATCAGCATGCCTTCCTCGCGATCGCCGCCACACGATGTGGAAATTCTGAGGGTACATTATTTTCACCGTGTCCCTATAAAACTATCAGCATGACCGATGAATCTAGGAAGCCGTTCTCAGTACTTCTCAACCCTGCTTAGAAGATCACCTTTCCGCCACAATGCATCACATCGGTCATTCATGGCCTGGGGAGAAACTGCACCCTCTGCTAGCCCGTGGATGGGTCTCCCAGGAACGACTCCTGTCGAGACGCATACTCCATTTTCAGCAAGGAGAGCTATTATGGGAGTGTATGTCAGAGACAAAATGCGAATGCGGCCGAGAAACTTCTGTCCCACAACCGACTGTCAAACAGGACCTTTCCCGCAGCCCAGAAAGTCGTTATATCTGGTACAGGACTGCGAAAGCATACGCTAGTCTGAACTTGATATATATTTCAGACAAGCTTCCTGCGTTGCTCGGGCTGGCCAACCAAGTCAAAGCACGGCGGAAAGATAGATACCTGGCAGGCCTCTGAGAATCTTTTTTAGTTGAGGACTTAAGTTAGTCTCGTAATAACAATCGCCCATCGATACCACACGCGAATCCGCCCAGCAGCTTGCAAACCCAGGCTCCAACGTGGTCTTGGGGTTCGATCAGTAGCCCATGTACTTATCCCTGGCTTGGATTTAGCAAGCACTGCGAAGTATTGCAGGTGAAAGTTCTAAGGCCTGAAAATTTCCCCGCAGATAGGAACACCTTGGGTTGCATCTCTCTCCAAGCTAGAATACGTGATATCCATTTTTGGAAGGCTTCGCTGAAAATGAACTGGGCTGTTGTGGTTTTGTGTCTGATTATGCATTTTGGAAAGAAGCAGATCAAGTACAGAAACAGCTTTTCTGCATGGAACTCGGTCATAGTAATGCTTTTGAAAGTCGCGAAGCTAGTGCTTTATGCCAGGCGAACTGGAGCATCGGACTTCGGATTTAATGTGAGTATGAAGGCTTGATTGAATATTCTTCTTGTTTTCGATTTTGGCTATAGTTGGGTTCATAAGTAGACGTATCTCTCTTATGTTAAGGGCGTGTCCGCCGAGATCTTCTCGGGACTTCTGATTCTCTCAAAATGAAGCTATTTCAAGGCATATCACTTTTCTATGGATCCAATTACGTCGTTGCTTTCCCACTGCACCATCTAGAACCATCTTTCAATTAGCATGAGATTGATTTTATGTGAGCAATTTTGTCTACCTGTTATTAATTCCACCCCTATATGCACAACCTATAGTCTTCCCCTATAGGTATCATCATAGCACACTTAAATTGAGTGATTGTCCGACCATATCTCGAAGTAATCCTCTTTGCTGATTTAGTGGTAGACTTGCGTTTGGTGATTCGTACATCTACGTTCAAGGAACTGCAGGACTTCAGGATCATTCCTTCATAGGAGATCTCCAAAACTTTTCTTACGCACCAGAGGATCTGCTCCATGACGAAGATCGTTCAAAATCAGGTATAGCATTTGAGAATTGAAGACGACATTTGCTGATCACGTGATTCCAGCTTGGAGCAAGTGCTGGTGGCCCGAACTGGGTGGAATATCTGACGGGGTGCTTCTCCGGCTTGCTGAGAAGGTGCAAAACACAGTTGTGGGACTTTGCATTCGCCGGGCTGATGTTTCGACCACGTTGTAAGCTTGATCCCTCCGGCTCGACTATCGCTGATTGAAGACGTAGCACACCACTTCACCACAACCACAGCGTTTCTTTCCTAAACCAGATAATTCAGTGAGAGTCTTACGCGAAGTCAATCATTCCTGTCGATATGTCAAAGGCCCTTATAGCCATCTTTATTGGAATCAATGATATTGGCAACTCAAGCAAATATACATTCCTCGCAATAATGTCACCGACTTTCATTCTTTCTATACCGAAATTATCAACACCGAATTTAAAGCTATCCAAACCATTTATAAGGCTAGATACCGAAATTACCTCTTCATGAACCTGCCGCCTCTGGAACGCACGGTATTGAACTCTCTGAACGCTACATCGTCTGTATGCTAATATTTAGCAGCCAGGGAATGTTGCCAGCACCACGCCACTCCCAAACAGTACTATGGTCCGTCAGTACAACTCAATCATCGATTCCGCAGCGACTTCATTCGAGTCTTCGCACCCAGGCACGAAAGCGATGGTTTTTGATACATACTCTTTCTTGTCTGGCATCTTGAATGATCCTATACGTTACGGGATTAAGAATACGACTGAATATTTTCTAAGATATGATGCACCTGACATCGCAACCAATTATGCAGCTTATGGGTGCTTACCTATCGAGGAGTACTTTTGGTATAATACGGGTCATATTACGTGGAAAGTGCATGAATATCTTGCAGAAATTGTTAACGCCTTCTTGATTAATCAGAACTGCTGAGAAATACCTTGGAATTTTGGAATCAGAGCCTTTTGTGTCTTAGTCGTTGATGGGTCAGATTCCACACAGCGGAACGTACAGCGAAGTCCCGTGACTTCAATTGTAAATCCATGACAACAAGTCAAGCTTTCTGTCTCCTAGTTAATTTGCGAAAATAATGCATTATACCACAGCTCGGAAAGCTAACTATATACGGCCGTTTGAATCGATGTTCACTCAACATAAAAAGTTTTAGCTGAGCCAATAACCATTTCGCGAATCTGGTCAGAACCTAAATCACACCCCGAAATGAAAATTTCTCGTCACATCCACGCCTCTTCCTCCCCAAAAACAAAGCCAGGAATACAACCACATCCGAGTAGACTGATACTACCACATCCATGCAGCCGGTATCTGAATGACCATTTCTTCGGTCTCCTTTATGACGGCTCTCGCATTAGCGTGCGGACTCAGTGCGGAGCCGAGGGCCAGTCGAAGATCAGTAATCAACACTCATGCATAGAAGGCGTTACCTTATTCGCAGGTTGGTTAGAGCCTCGCAAATTATGCATCTGTCATTGGGCTTCCGGATATAATTATTGTAATTGCAAGTGCGACATGGTGAAGAACATTGGAGGCGCTGTCGTTATCACCGGTAGCTTTTTGTTTCCGATTTCTGGTTTGAGGATATCTTTCTTTATTCATCAACATGAACATGTATCTGTCCTAGTTCACTTCAATCGTAATTCTGCAGCATGCTAACAGATGTGATTACTCGGGGTTTCTTCTGAATTACATCCGAGCCGTTGGCCTTCAGCCTCCACAGTCCGTTCTCGGCACTCGTGCGGACAAGGTTGTAGGTGATTACTATTCCCATCGAAATTATCTGGTGCTTGAAAACAAAAGCCTGACTCAAGAAGGCGTGCTGAGCTCGCAGGGATAGTTTGAGGCACAGGGGCGGACTATCAAGGGTGGGGCTTTGCAATCAAGCATTTGACTTTATACGCATGCGGAGTCCGCACCTCGACTGCAAGTGTGTTATAAAGTGCTTCAGTTTCCGTCAGTTCTGTAGCTGCGCCTTCCATCTTCAACAATAGTAGGAAGTCATCAACATGGCCACTTCGCAACAAAGTGTTGATTCGATGGCAGACGAAAAAAATATGCCAGATCTTGAAAAGGCAAACCTCGATTCTGGGAATGAAGGGTCGGATAATGAGAGAGCCGATAAAACGTCAAATGCGGTTTCTACACAAGATTGGGACGGTCCAGACGATCCAGGAAATCCCCTCAACTGGCCGACTTGGAAGAAATTCTACCATGTGGTACCCATTGCCGTTATCTCCTTCTCAGCGTACATACCATTCTCTTGTTAACTAGTAATGATCTAACATAATTTCGCAGAACCATTGGATCCTCTATATATACACCCGCGTTTCCAGTAATTGAGAAAGAAATGGGTGTTAGTACCACAGTAGCTCTTTTACCCTTGACAACCTACGTTCTCGCATTGGCTATGGGCCCCATTATCGCAGCACCTATGTCAGAGACTTATGGCAGACATATTGTCTACCTATTGTCAGTTCCCATTGCCGCACTATTCACAATGGGCACTGGCTTTTCGCAGAATATATGGACACTATGCATACTTCGATTCTTCTCTGGAATCGCCTTCTCACCTGCTTTGGCGATCGGTGCTGGAAGTATAGCAGACATGAATCTACCAGAAAACCGAGTTATACCATCAGCATTCTACGTCCTCAGTCCCTTCCTAGGACCAGCGTTGGGGTGAGTCCTTACAACATCCCTCTCTCCCTTTGCACTTTACTCTCAACGTTAAACTAACATCCCCTAGTCCTGTCATAGGCTCATTCGTCACTGTCCGCAAGAACTGGCGCTGGACCCAGTGGACCATAATATTCTTTGCTATATTCTCCTTTATACTTACTCTCTTCGCGGAAGAAACCTACAAGAAAACTATTCTCGCTCGTCGAGCCAAGAAACGGGGTCTCCCACCACCACCGTCACCCTTCCCCTCTACCGTTTCGAAACTGAAGTTCCTATTCGCGGTCACGCTCTTAAGGCCTCTACACATGCTCGTTACGGAACCCATCGTCGCGTTCCTGAGTATATACGTAGCGTTTAACTTCTCAGTCCTATTTGCTTTCTTCGCTGCATTCCCATATGTGTTTGAGACAGTATACGGATTCGATGTTGAGCAGAGCGGATTGGTGTTCTTGGCGATTGGTATTGGGAGTGCGTTGGCAGTGCCGACGGTGCTGGCTTGTGATTGGTATCTGTATCAACCGCATGTCCGGACTTCGAAGGAGAGTGGTGGGAATGGAGCTGTGGTGCCGGAGTATAGGTTGTACCCTGCTATGATGGGGAGTTTTGGGTTGCCGATCGGGCTTTTTGTGAGTTTATTTTCTTCTCTTTCTGTAACGTGAGATTGAGCGGATGCTAATTTTGAGGGCCAGTGGTTTGCATGGACAGCGAAGAAAGATATACCGTGGGCTAGTCCCGTAGTTGCTGCGATACCTTTTGCATGGGGAAATCTCAGTTGTTTTATTGGTAAGTCGAGCTCATCTCCACCCTTGATATCGCTGACCCTTTTGCCTCGCAGCCGCGGCAAACTACCTCATTGATACCTATCAAGCACTCAATGGCGCCTCGGCGTTGGCAGCGAATGGCTTCCTACGCTATGGCCTTGGTGCAGTGTTCCCGCTCTTCACATTGCAAATGTACAGAAATCTTGGAATCGACTGGGCTACTAGCTTGTTGGGCTTCATCGCTGTGGGACTACTGCCTGTGCCTTGGGTATTGTTCAAATATGGGCATAGTATCAGAGCGAGAAGTAGATATGACACCTTGAAAGTATAAAGTAGGGTTATGTAAGGTCGTCGTATAGACGGAGTTATATATAGAAATAGAAGAAGAGATGGTATGTCTGTATCAAGCATTTTGCGGGGTCTTCTCTCAACTTCGAACTTCATGAACTGCAAGCGCTGGCTTCACCCACTTTTGAAAACCCCTCACTTAGGACATTTAAGAATCAATTCACGTGAGTGCCCTCTATCTATTTTGTTGCACATCGCCAGAACGCCTCGATTTCCTCACCTTTCGGTATCTCCACTTTTTACTATTTCCACAACAACCATTAAGATGAGCGTCAAATTGAGCGATCAAAAGGTCTATTAGCACGTTAGAAGACGATTCCTGTTTTTAAATTGCTACTTTTCATATTTTGTTTGTAGATTTCTTTGTGCGAGAGCTTGAAGTGGTGGCCGTGTTGCCATACAAATCTCGCGAAATAGGAGGTGAAAGTGAGATTCTGCGCTAATTGAGATTGCAAGCTGCAAAATGGTGAATCTTTCAGCACAAATAATGCGTGCATACTGAAGTGTTCCGCTCTTAATTGTCGAGTTCAAGTCATTGGGCAAATTGTCTTTGTCCAAATCTTTTTCTTCGGGACTTCTTGATATATATCATATACTTTCCGCAAGCGGATGTCGGTACTACTTTCAGGAATCTGACTTAACGGACGAAGAGGCTTCAGTCACTTCTTCAACTGTGAGTGGAATATAATCTCATCCTCCCTTAGAAAATTTTGCAGAATATTCTTTTCAATTATTCCGATCCTCAAAATGGCAGCAGCGACAAATAAAAGGAATCCCAATAGCCCTGGACCTCGAGGAACTACCGACAGTTGGCTCAACAAAGAACCAACATGGAGAGTTCCCCTCGGACCAGAATGGGACCCAGTTCTTACATTTGGCACTGGATCGCCCGAGTCAGTCACCGGTCTCTGACTCTCTGGACTCGTTCAGTCAAGAAAGACGGCTCGACTCTATCACCAACCGACCGTAGCCACGTTGTTATAAAGCAGACTATAGAGAAAAGATTTGCTGATCCGATCACTGGCAGGCCGTCTGATGGAGCTAATTGTGGATTTGCAACTTACGAGCTTATGAATAATGCGAATAGTAACCATATAGTGAAGATGTATCGTACCTTGCAAAGACGATACGCCGGATTATCCAGCCAATTTTTTTGGCTTCATAGTTGGTAGGCTGTATCTAAAGTATTGTCCTGGTGGCGATATGTTGCGCTTCTTAGAGAAGTTGAAGGGAGTACCTCAAATGGAGGAGGAGGATGTCTGGTGAATATTCGATGATTTAGCAAGGGTGTGCAGAGTTTGTGAACGAAGAACAGAAGATGTCAATTCCGCGGCTTGGGGCCATTAGATTGCACATTTGGATTTAAAGCCAGAGGATAGTGAGCACGTCCCTGATATGAACATGGGTAGTCACCTGACCAAGATAGGTTTCCTCGGAACTTTTGATAAGGATCATACTAGACTTCCGATATTCAAGGTTTGAAAAAATACTCTAGTCGCTTGTTTATTGAAGCTAATTTCAATACTCTTTTTAGTTTGGAGATTTTGGTACGGCCGAAGATGTCTCGAAATACCCTCTAGAATAGCAGACAGATGTTAATGCTACTATTACGTATCGTAAAAGTTTAGCATATTTTTAAAGAGGCCGCACCGTCATGCCACCAGTAAGTCTCACCTATTCCAGGGCATCTGTTTCGTCAACAATAGCAAGATCTCATGCTCACGCTCGGACATTAGGAAATGCAACCAATGCGAGGGATAGATTCAGTGCTGAATACCCAGATAACATCCAAAACCAATATCTGTCAAATAGGAGTAATCAATACGATCGGGAAGTCTGTATTTTTATACTGGAAGGATAGTATATATTCTTAATAAGCTTGGAATGATTGCTGACCCGGGCACAGACTTTCTGGGCGCATAAACACCCCACCTCTGCACTCGCTTAAGCGCATCAGCCCCTTTCTATTCGGCTAGTTTACTTTTCACATGCCAACAACTCTTCAATCGAGGTATCCCCTCCATGGAATCACTCATTCCGACGAACTGATTGCCCGAAGTGGAATTATTGTCGCTTCATATAGCAGCGGAAAAGCACGACGTGATCGAAATCCGAACGGAAAAGCTGTGCCCCCTTTTTCGCCTCGGTTGTCTTCGTTAGTCGACATCGATGGCTGAAAGCACCCCTCCTCAATACAGGGGTTTGTATGGAGCCAAAAGTACGTTCACGAGCAGGTATGAGACATTCAGGGCGTGAGTGAAGTGTTGGTTGTTTCTCGTTACATTGAGCCAAATGTTTTATATCTCCTTATTCTCCTCATTCTTAGTGGTTTTTTTAATCGAGTGTCGTTACCGGCAGTCTAACAAAGTCGTTCATCCTCATCATGGCAGAAATAAAGATACATCACGTGAGGACTGTCACCAGTATGATAGTAGTAACGGCGTCTGTTCTTACAGCCGTGTTGATTGCCCTGAAGCAGAATGACATTCGTTTATACATTGTAAATTTCTTCATCGGTCCAGGCCACAAATCACGGATCCTCTTACTCCTAATCACCCTCCTCAACGTCAAGAACCTCCCCCTGGTCTGGCACGTGAGAATCCGTTTTCTTCCTCTTCAACTACACAACACAACTAATCCCTCCTTTGACAGTATCGCATGTTCCACGCCGTCTTCAAATACATGGTCTACGGCACACACACCTTCACTTTCCACCCCACCCCGAAAGGCTCCTCCCCACCACCATGCACTTACTCCCCCAAATCCGGACCAGCAACACTCTTCCTGCCGATAATAACCAGCACGCACTCGCCACTCATGGAGAGCGATTTCAACATCCATAAATCAAATAGCACCTATTTTAGCGACCTCGACGTCTCCCGACACCACCTCATCGCGTGTCTCTTCCGCCAAGGTCTAGCTTACCTCACGGAAAACGATTACGCAGTTCTGGATGCAGAGGGAAAGCCCGCGAAGGGAAATAGGTTCATGATGGTGGGGAGCGTGAGTTGCAGTTTCAAGCAGGAGATCAAGCCGTACGTTGGGTACGAGGTTTGGAGTCGGGTATTGTGTTGGGATCGCAAGTGGATTTATGTTGTTAGCCATTGTGTGAAGAAGGGGACGGCGAAGCCGAGGTGGTATGTGATGGAGCAGAGGAGCTCGGTTTTTGGGAGTGTGTTTGGTGGTGAGAAGAACAGCGGGGTTTCCGAGGACAAGGAAAATCTAGTTGGGGATGGACATATTGGTGACGAGAAGACAGAGAGTGAGGTGGGATTTGGAGAGGTGCCGGACAAAGCTATTTATGCGTCGGGCATCGTTCGTTACGTTATGAAATCAGGACGAATGACGATCCATCCGATTCTCTTGTTGGAAGCATCAGGGCTCTTACCTCTGAAACCTGGAGGATGGGAGGGTTTTGCTTCTGGTGGAATAAAGGAGACTGCAGTGACACAGGAGGAAGGGAAGACCGAAGGAAGTGAGTGGGACTGGAGAAGGGTCGAAGCAGAAAATGCTCGTGGACTCAAACTCGCTCAAAATCTAGCCGGATTGGAAGGGACACATCTTGAGTGGTCAGGCGGCCAATGGCCTGCACTGGATAGATTCAGAGATTTGTTTTGATGCTAGCGAAAGACTCGGGTTACGACAGGTTACAGGGAGTAATAGAGAGCACTCCGATGTTATCGTCTAAGACATTCCAAGATATATCCGAGATAGAATTGAATTACCGGAGATTAACGCCTCGAAAGTCTTCTACAACTTGAAAATTTACGATATAGGAACAGACTTTTCGATAGTGGATGCTACAGTGTCCAACACTTGCCAGAGATTACCGAACTCTGCTCTGGAAATCCTTCCTCTAGCAACTTCGTAGTTGATTAATCTAGAAAGATAGCAAACATTTAGGAATGTCCAACAAGGCGTGAGATAAGGATTTTACATCTATCGTTGCTTTACATATGGATGATAACAAAACCCTTCTAGCTGCACTAGCAGCACCTGGGCTTGTAACGGACACTAACATCATCTCTATTCTCGACTCACAAATAGAAGCAACGACATAATAGAATTGCGAGTGCATGCATGCATTACTTCATGAAAAGTCTCCACGTCCCGTGATATCAGCTCTCCACAATCTGTACAAAACAAATGTCTTCGCAAGACACGAAGATACCCTTTAACACCGATGCTCATGGAAGTCAAATCATGCATCGTTGCCACTTTCCAGACCAACCTCCCAATACCCATCCTGCGCTCGAAATGCAACAAAAATTCGGACACTGATTTCAATCAGGTCATATTGAGTACTGATTCTCATCTCCCAAAAGAACGGTGCAGCAAGCATTTCCCGTCACCTTGAACTACTTCCCTCTGGCAATATTCTACTTAAACTTCTAAGCACTTCTTGCATAGGCAGATCTCGCGTGCCTATCTCTTCTTTCTCCTTCTTATCTCTTTCTTCCAGCCTGACAGCGCTCAGCGCCAATATCGTATCCGCGACCTTCCCAACAGTATATTGGTACTGTTCTAGTTTGTGGACACCATCTGCAAATTGGTCGACCTTGAATTCCAAGCTAGATTGCAACGCTTGTAACCTATCAGATGCCTGTTTTCGCAGATCGAGTGAGGATGAAGATGATATTTCGGTAAGAATGGCAGCTTGTTCGGGATCGAGTAGCGAGGCGTCTATTCGAGATGGGCTGAGATCCGCAATTTCGTCTGGGAAGAGAGGTGGTAATGCACGAGGCGGCTTTGCTAGTGCCTTCCATTGGTCGCGTTCTTCTCTAAGTCTAGGGGAGCCCAGGTTAGTACCCCCCCTAAGCGGAATGTGCGCTGTATGGACTTACAACTTTATTCTTGCTTCCAATCCTACGAGATTCTCCTCTAGCTCAATGTTGCGCGGATTTGGCTTCTTGATAACCTTCGCTGGAGGTACTGATTCCTCACGGTTGAACCAATCCGAAAATTCGGACTTGTTGGCAAAGTCCTTTAGTAGCGTCTCCTTTATCATTCGTGCTAAAGCTGTTAGTTGCTGACTCGGAACCTTTGATCCTGCAAACCCTTACCTGCCAATTCAGCTCCATTATCTGCATCGCCATGCGCGGGTTTCTCTCCCATGCATCGCTCACCAGTCCAAGTCAAGAGCTGCTTCATCCTCCGAGGTTCACTCAAGCCCTCAGCCTCAATATGTTTATAAAATTCTGAAGTCTCCACCTCACGGTGTGGGATAGCGCTATGCCCATTGTCTATCAAAGAGCTCGCCCTTCGCCCTCGAAGCCCAAGACTACTCCTCCGCGCGCCATTTCCCCCTTT
Source organism: Phialocephala sp. D728 (assembly GCA_003988865.1). Taxonomy (NCBI): domain Eukaryota; kingdom Fungi; phylum Ascomycota; class Leotiomycetes; order Helotiales; family Mollisiaceae; genus Phialocephala; species Phialocephala sp. D728. Next base: position 106,882 of record QYAJ01000039.1, read on the forward strand.
CTTTCGCAGCTCCTTATTGCGATTTATAATGGGCGTGTCGCTGAACGGCAGGGCAATCACTGTAGAATGCTTTGTGGGATCCCCGGTTGAGCCATCCGTTCTATTCACAGTCATGCCATCAACTACCTGCACGCTGTCATGGTCGGTATGCTCCAACCTTGAAAAATTCCCATTGCTGCTTGCGTCTGGCGCCTTTCCGGCGGATGAACGCGTGTTCTTCCTTCTTTTCGGCACAGTGATAGTATCTTCCTCCGCTTTCGGTGTTGAAAAGCTCATCTTCCGCCCTCGAGGCTTGTTGGCAGTGGTGGTTACTTCATTGTCGCGTTCTTTCGTATCTTTCGGTTTTCTACCCCTCTTTGTGGACGGCGCTGGCGCAGGGGTCGGAACTGGTTCTGGTTGTACAGGTGCAGTTTTCGTTCGTTTCGAGGCACGCGTGAATACAAAGTCCCCATCTTCCTCGTCATATGCTATATATCCCGTCAGTATCAGGAGTCATTGCTATGCGAAGAACATAGGTGTCATACCAGCAATCCGCTTGCTTCTTCTCCGTCCTGGTGGCTGATTACTGCTCATGCTAAGACTTTCCAAAGGTATTCGCGTTCGTACAATGGTAGTCATTGATTCCAGTTTCGGCAGCGCATCTGCTTGCGTGGGGACGTGGATGAAACAGGCCCACTTCACGACGTTCAGGCTGTCGCGCGTTGATATCAATTAGACTCGCGTCAATTGGCGATTCTGACTATTGGAATAATATGAGCAAGCGGTCCGATCTGGTTGGGAGTCGTGTGTCGTCGGCGTCGTCGTTAAATGCCTGGTATTGATGATCTCCGGATAGAGAGCGGGTTGTTTACATTTGCTAGCGCGGGTTCAGCACGTGACCCGGCCGCGTCGAAATCAGCCTTGAACCTCGACGCGACCCGTCTTCAAGCTCCGCAGCTCAGCGTTCATCACAATGAAATTTTAGAGGACGGCCTCAAAGCCATTCGTATGTACCGTATATACATTCTAATCTTCTCTACTGTCCAATATATACATTTTAAGCTCAAAACTTTCCCCACATTACAAAGGCACTTTCTTGCCATGGGAGCCAATTACCTCCCGAAGCATCATGACATCCGCAGATCTTGGTCGTACTGGAATACTTCCTTCAATCTTTGCCCTTACTTTCATTTCTTCTGACCTTCTCATTCTCTCAGCTCTGGTCTCAACCTTGTGCGGGATGCTCCCAGCAACACATTTCGCCGAACCCCAAGCTGCATCAGCAGCTTTCTTCCAGATAGCGTTCACGTCCACGGTCATGTTCGGCTCATAGAAAAGCCTGCAATCTGCTGGCTCGTTTATGAATTGTGCTGGTATGCCGTCTTTTTGATTGCTCGGCAGGATATGGTCCCTCACATTCAATGAAGCATCTGCACTGCGATTCATTGGAAGATCCGATAACGCCCGTACAGATGTCCAATTGGCCACTTCTTCTGGCGTTCCTTCTGCAAGGGCGATCGTCGCAAGCTGATAAACGTAGCTAAAACCATAGTTGTTGGCTCCCTTGGTACCACCAATCCCCTGGATTGGCGATGTGTTGGGGCGGCCACCCATTGCGATTGACTTCACAGCCCCTTGCGTTCGCATGAATTCGCTGAAGAGTGTGCAAGTTGATGCGCAGTAGCCATCATAGAGCTAGTCTTTCGGTTAGAAGCTAATGCACAAGAACGAGAGTTACACTTACCAGGATGATATTCTCAGACGCAAAAGGTTGTGTAAAGTTTTGCCTATCTCCATAACCGGTGACAGTTTCACCAAGTCCCCAGACTGGATTAGTCGTTGTCGTCGGATCATCCAGATTCCATCTCATTAACTGAGTGAATTCATCTCCATTGAACCCTGTTGAGGCGAATTTATCATCGTATGTCAAGAAGCTTCCGTTCGTGAGATTCAGGTCGTATCGATAGTTCAGTACTGACTCATATGTTAAGTAGTCCTTTGCGTTGTTTGAATCTGTTGTGAAATTGGCTGCGTATTTCGAAATTTGTTTGCTCATGATCTTGAACGCATCATGTTGGCGAAGTCGCGAGTACCCATCCTGTGTGATATTGGGAAAGAACTGACGGAATGCATCATAGCCTGTCAGGATATAGCCACCTCCGTTGGACGAAAGGTCAATAATGATCTTCGTCTTTCCAGCAGCTTTCGCATCTGAGATCAAAGTCTGGATCACGGATTGGAACTCGACGGGAAAATTAGGTTCGAAAGAAACCATGCTCAACACCGCGACATCGGAGTATTCCGAACCATTCAAGAAATATCCAGAAATCTGCTGATCAGAACTTACCACATCCGGTGTTGGATATCCGTAGGGGGCAGTCTTTCCCTTTGGTGGCAGAGGCGGCGCTTGAGGCACGTCGGCCGCTATATTCATATCATACTGGACAGCCGATTGGTGAGAGCCAGTGCAGAATTTCTGATACATCGTGGTTCCGTTGACAACACCGTTGAAGTTGCCCACGATGTCGGCGTAATTCTGATACGTGTTGACCGTCCCATTTGCGAACTCAATAGTGGTGTTAGGTCCAGGATAGAAGTACCCCATCCGTCCAGCAAGCGCAAAATATCCTGTGTATCGCGTATACGCATACTGCGCATCGAACGCCTTTTCATAGAATAGATTGTTGTACAACGCATCCGGGTCTTGCAGAAATCCAAGCTGGGCCAAGTCCTCCAGGAATGCAGTAACGTTCTGGTCATTCACTTTCGTGATCTCAGACGGCATAACAGTCGAATTTGCTGCGACGTAAGTACTAATATCCCGCCTAGTATACACCTTTGGTATCTCCACGCCATCACGACTCACAGAAACGATCTGCAGTGGTCTTCGAAACTGTACCGCCTTTGCCACCAAGTCTGGAGCGAAGCGAAAATGCCCATCGTGTACTGATTGAAAGATTTTCAGCAGATCGGTCTGAAAGGCGTGCTCCGTAGCGTAATAAGCGGTTCCGAGATTAGTAATGATCTTGTTCAAGGCGCCTCGTATGTCAACCGCGGGCATTAAGTATCCAGATGGAGGGGCTTTAAGGTAGGAAATATCTGAAGTTGTTAGATGTTGTAATAGTAAATGATGAGGTGGGAGTTGGATACCTGATTGCCATTCAACATATGGGAGGATAGAATTCACAAGCGCAATACCGGCTTCAGCATTCAAGGGCGTAGAGATGAGGCAATCATACGCTGTCTGCGCATCAACTGTCGGCGTTGCTATGCATACTTATCAGCATGCCGGTCTACTCATTGCGACAAGGAATCTCACTAGCAGCCGCAGTTGATCTCACTGCCGCAGCAATCTGGCTCACGATCGCACAAGGAGTACCAGTATAATTCGCGGCTCCGCCATCTCTCTTGATCACCGAAGCCGTCGTCCATTGCACTAGCAGCACCAGCGACAAATACGAGAGCTTCATTTTACCCTTAACGAAAAAGGAGGAAGAAAGACAGAAAACGAAAGGAAGTGAAAAAAAGAAAACCGGGAAACCTTTCCAGCATATTCAGCAGCAGCATACATCTATATATTACTTCTTATCCCACGAAATCTCCTCGCCCATATCGGTCGGTTCATCTAATCTTCCATCTCCCATCCCATTCATCCCACAATCTCGAATCGGCATCTTATCTCATCATCCCAATCCATATCACCCGCACACCCTTTCCCTCCATTCGGCTACCTTCCCCCAGACCGTAACTCTATCTGAACATATACCCATCCCAATCCAGCTCCGCAAGCCTTTCTCCTTCTCCTCCGAAACTTAATGGATCATATCTGGGAACGGAACACCAATCACGCCTCGAGTGCGAAAGGAGATTTTGTTTGCGGAAGAAGGCGGATCTGGTTGGTGATGTTTCACTTTCACAGCGGGTGATTCCTTTGGGGTTCTACGCGGGAAAGGCGGGGTGCAGGCAGCTGCCGAGAAAGCGAAACGAAACCAGGTAGGGGAGACGGAAAACAGCCTCAATTTGCGAATGCCGAAGGGAGAGATGATCCGCTGAGAATTAATTTATCAATTATCTATAAAATATCTTAGTATATCTCGTGATGAGTATAGCATTTGTGATGTGTCTTCATCGGTTTTAGATTTTGGTGGTCTCGGTTTGGTAGCGGTTTAGGAGAGGGGAAGAGGTCGCTGCAGAAGCAAAGACTAAGGGGATGGACTGAGCGGAATGAACTGTAATTTTATTGAGTGGTCATAAGGTAGAATCGCTCCGCTATATCTAATGCTAAGTGAAGAGGGGAATGAAGCGTTAAAGCTAGTAAGATAGAGAAGTTTCAAGAAACAAAAACAATAAGATAACCAAGAAATAGCCTCCCTCCAGAATCTTCGCTCTCCTTTCCTACACTTGAAGTGTTTCCAAAAGACTGCAATGCAGTCAAACGTCTCGCTATAGTGGTGGTCCGTAATAGCAATCGCTATTGCGCACCCCAATGATCCCTGAGCCAGTCCCAGAAAGGTTCTGGCACAACGTGGGGGAGGGCGGCGTTGAGGTTCGGTTGGCGAAAGTCGTACCGTCGTTGTTCTGTAGCAATGAGTTCGTGCATGCGTGCCACCTTCCCGAAGTCTTGTTGAGAGGTAGCATACTCGAGATGCGCGTTCAGGTCGCCAGGCGCTATCACCTCTGTCGAGAATGTTGCTCCTGTGCTTGATCAGTACTTTGAAATCGTGCAGGAAGGAAAGGGATAGGAGGTATTTTACCTTTGATAGACTCTGCCCATTGCACGATTTGCGCCACTGTGATACGATCCCCTGACATTCTGAATTCATTTGGCCATGTGTCGATGTCGATGTCAAGAGCAGCAACAAGGAATCGTGCAACGTCATTAACTGAGGTCATGGTAACGGATACGTAGTGACCATTGCTGTGCTGCTCAACGATCTCAGCGGTACCGTTTTCTACATCCATCAAATATGAGCCTTGATAGTAGACGTTCGAGGATGCGCCAATGCCATAAGAGCCTAAGCCACCTCGAGCGAACCTCTCGTAGAAGACCCCGCATGAGAAGACAGTTGAGGGCATGGGGTGGCGGTGGTGGTTAGACCAGTGACGAAGTCGATCGAGACAAGCTGCCCTTCCACGGTCTAAGGGATCATGTCGAGGTCGGCGAGATGGCGGTCCTTCGAATTCTGCAGGAACAAAGCGACGAACGCCCGAGTGTGCTGCTGCGTCAATGAGATTAATCTGCGGCGTTCCAGAGACAGTAGAGATGACGAGATCAATGCCCCTTAAGGTGAATCGGAGCAACTCTTGATCATCGTAATCGACGACTGCGACTTGACACTCTCGCTCTTCTAGATCTGGCTGTGCCTAAGGAACAGTTAGCTGAATTTGACTCTCTTCAATCCGCTCTTACCTCTCTCGATATCACAAGACAGATATTGGCTGTTTCCATGATATGATCAATAAATGTTCTTGCTAGCCCGCCAGATCCTGCTATCGCTATTCGCATCATGTTTGCTGGACTGTTGGCTGACATCTGCAAAAATGGGACAAGCTTCGCTCCTGGTTTTATTCAATTGCCCATCCGCGAAGTCGACTGTCCATGACTTTCTTGCTCAAGGCAGAAGACGTCCCTGCAGTTATGAGAACAAATTGGCTTCAAGTTTCGCAAGGTATTTAGTCATTCGGTGACTCAAGAGTAGTAGTCGTGGAGTGGTCGTGGTACGAGTGGTTAGAGAGGACAAGAAAAAAGGGGCATCTCGCGATTTCGACCTCGCCGGTCGAATGACGTCTAGGGTAAAGAAGGCCTAGAGTACGGTAACGGCGTCTAAGAGGGTCATGCAGAAGGTAATGTGATATGAAGACGTCCAGGGTGATAAGAGAGTGGCGAATCGTTTGCCATATACCCTGGATCAAGTTTAACATTGGGGTAGCACTCGAACTTCAGGTTCGCGCAAAGTGCGACGAAGGCCCGAGACGGAGGTGAGTGTTATGACTGCCTTGAGGCTCTTAGCATTTACATGGGGCCACGCGCAATAGTGTGGCAGCCCAAACCCCAAGCAACGCGTTTTGTCCCATCAGCCGGCAGTATGTCGTCTGTACCTGCGCGAGATGCAACAACCGGATATAGGTACTCTGGCAACAGGGCTGAACACTAAAATATGCAAAATGTCGTAGTCACAGACACCCTCAAAACCATATCGGCTCGCTCGCAAGAGGGACTCTAACAGGCACTCATGTGCATCTGGAGCTATTAAGGTTCAACGCTCTGGCGCTGGAAATGTCCACCGGGTCGGTTCCTCCCTGTCTGCCAAGTGTTCAGCCAGAACGTCTCAAACAGGTTGCTGGTCTCTCATTTGACAAGCAATTGGCCCCAATGTGAGGACGTCCTTCGAGGTCTAGACAGTACTTTCTTTCTGCAACGAACAAATGTCCAGAGCGGAGTGGGGGGGCGGAGAATTTTCAGGCCCCGCCAGGATTGCCCGTCACAAGAGAATACAGCAATGGCCCTGATTCGCGCTCAAAATTTTAGCGGCACCCCAAGGTCAACACCACGGGCTGCGGGAGCACCGCTGTTGGAACGATGGCGCATTTATCCCACTGGGATAATACATGCATCACGCCCTGCACCGGCCAAGGCGAAGGCCGAGGAGCACTTCCTCATCTTATCCTAACGAAATCATAGCCTCTGTGAAAGGTCATACACGGTGACGGAATGCGGTAAGGCTCCGCAAAGAAGGACTGGTGATGGGATCACTCAGTGAACGAACAAGAGCTGCACCACTCAAGGCAAAACTTCCGCTGGAAAGAATTGATTCGGCAAACCCGCAGACAAAGGCAGCATCAGATCGTAGAGAAGACCGCACTGGAAAACGATTCAAAGTGCATCCCTCGGGCCGTGATGGAGGCTGCTTTTGCTCCTCATCCTGGTTTGGGGGCCGTTTGAATGCCGGATGGTGGGAATGGGGAAGCCGTGACCGAGCGAGAACTCCAGAACATACTTTCCTGTTAGACCCGGTGAGTGCGAACTAATGCAGTCAGACCATAAACAGATGAAGATATAATTGGCTAGAATTCGACAGAACGTATGCTTGTGGTCGACCGGGAGACGTTGAGTCGGTCGAGATCGAGAAAGATCTCCGTCTGTAAGGCTGAAAGAACCAAGTCATGCAAGCACATGCACCTCCCTGTTGGAGCCTAATCCGCCTGCAGAGTCAAGGAAGCAGCGATCCTAACCGCACGCTCGGCATTCTGCGGCTGAAACAATTAATCATCGACTTGATGAGGCTCTGTAGAGATGATTGATGAGAAAACGCAAGATTTCTGGGATGAAGAACAGGCAACAGTGGTTTTGAGAGTCTCTCGAGGTCACGGGACTTTCTCGGCTAGACTACCCCTTTAGACTAAGCGTGGCTCGGCTGTCGACCCCCTTCGGAGACAAAGCGCCGTCCGGCTATGGGCCAACCAGCGTTCATTCCCGAACATAAACAGACTCTCGCTATTGAATCTTTAGCTTGGTCTGTCCTTCGTCTCATCTTCGAAGAAAATTGTGATTACGAGGTCCTGCAGTCTTCAATACCTGACGTCTTTCAACTATCCAGACATCCAATAACACTTATTGGGATTGCTCCTACAAAACTAATGAGAGAGAAGACTAAGACTAGATCACGAAGCGTAGTTGACTATTATAGATTTAAGGCATAAACGATGGGAAGGAAAAGGTCCTAACAGGGTTGAAACACATATCCGAACCCCTTTCTTCAATACCTACCATCATGACATCGATCAAGCAACCCGAGACCGGAGTATCTTGCATTAAGGAGGAAGAAGAAGATCACAAGATGAACTACAAGCTAGGTGAGGATGAAGATAAGAAGGAATAGCTCATGCCGTTACGTTCGCCCACTCCATCCTTCCTCTGAGCTCTTACTTCGTCGTACGAACCACCTTACCAAAGATCTCCCTCCCCTCAGAGTCCCAGAAACTGTGGGAAAAGACAAAGAAGAAGGAGAAGAAGAAGCTATAATGTCCCTCGCCATCACAGACGCTCTTCTACCAACAAACTCCCATACCATCCTACTCGCTCCAGCCCCTCCCTCCCATCCCAATAATCAAGACCTGTAAGTCAAACATTACAATCTCAACCATGTCAGTTCCCAGCACTGACATTGCATTTCTAGTATCAAGAATTCCGGCCCCAAATAAATGTCCCAAGATCTGACAGGGATCGACCAATAAGTCAAAGTCTACCCTTGTCTCATTGTCCAAAACTAAGAGAATGTCCAGGCAGGGGAGGGACAATCACAAACGAGCTGAGCAGAGATAGTAGAGGCGGCCGCAAAGCAATAACCGTCAAAGTCCAAGTCTAGCTTGTTTTTATATAAGGACAAGGAGTTCTGAATAAGGGTTAGACATTTAGGGGTAATTTACGAAAATGAAATACAAATAAATAAAAAAACGCATAATGTCCATCTTTAAACTAATGAATATAAACTTTAAATATATTGAATCCATCATTAATAATAATTTATATGTATTTGCTTTTGTGGAATAATTCGCGTGGCATTAAAGACAAGGGAGATATATAATTGTGAGAATAAAAATTATATAATGTCCATCCCGAGCCTGACAAATATAAACCCCAAAACAATTGACTTCAGGACTAACAATGACTCATATCCATTATTTCCTTTTTTCGTCAATGGAGTCGTGGCACCAAAAGCAGGGGTATCATTGCGACTCTCAAGGCATCCAATCACAGCAAGGCTATATTCCGCGTTGGCTCCCGATGACTTGCAGAAAACAGCACATTCTTTCTTTTTCTACCTGCCTGGAGATTCCAGGATAACGGTTACTGGGTTCCCGGATGCCTGAGTGATATGCATAGACCCTGACTGCAGGGACAATGCAGCACAGGGGCCTCGGGAGGCACAGCCTCGCTTCCAAGCATCTGTTATAAGCGGAGTGCAGGAGAAGAATGTGTTACTGATTTCCATGGGTATTTAACTACTAATACATGTATATCTCTAATCCTCTTTGTCTGAAAAACGAATGCTTGATCCTAAACGCCGAAGATGCGTTGTGCGCTCCCCTCTTTCGTGCTACCCCACAGCCCAATACAACCCAACCAAAACCAAAAGATTCTATACGCCTCGCAACACCATATATAATATACATCTCCCTAATACGCACGTTTTTCAAAGAAAAGAACTTTATCTATACACTCGACACTCAACCTCCTACCTACCTCCTTATTGCACACTCAAAAACAACTCATCTCCTCTCCTAGTTGGTGTTAGCTTAGGAAGCCAACCAGGCGTAGCTGGCAAATCCATCCTCTCAAACTCCCTCCCTCTTTCTCCCTCCCCTGCGTACTGAACCGTCAACCTCCCTCCAATTCCCTCTCCTTCCCCATCTCCATCTCCTCCCGTGCCCTTGCCGAATCCATCTCCGCGACCTAACATAGGTTTCCAACCCCCATCCTTCGCAGCCTCTTTCTCCTCTTTCCCCAGCACGCGCCACTTAGCCTGCTGCCTCCTCTTTCCCTCATTCATATCCTCTGTTCTAAGAGCGAGCTTACTCGCTTTTTGCTCACCGAGTCGTTTCGCTAGGAGAGAGCTCGAGGTGGAGTTTTTCGATACCTGGGAGGCGTGGGAGTAAGTCGACATTGCGGATGAGGAGCGTGTTAACGTTGGATGTTGGACTGTGATTGATGGTTGAGTATTTTGGGTTCGGGGCTGTGCTTGCGGTTGCCAGGATGGATTGGCGAGTGGGTTCATATTGATGGGAAGAGTGGTTGAGGAAGAAGTTGCGGTGGAGGAGATCTGGGTGGAGTTTTGGTGTTGAAGCTGTTGGTAGGGTCGTGGTTGTGGTCGGGCTTGACTGTTACTTTGATCTTGCCTTCGCGATTGCGATTGGGATTGCGATTGAGGATCAGAGGGGTTGTACGGGTGATAATTCCAGCCTCCAGTCGCATCTGTCAATGGAGCTGTTCGTGAACGTGGCGGCGGCTCGATTTGGGGCTCTGGCTTTGGGTTCGTTCTTAACGCAGGATGGATCATGCCCTGTGAATTAGGGCTTTGCGACCGTGTGACTGCTTGGCTGGGAGGAGCAGGGAAATTCAATACTGCTGCTTTTTCTTTAGGATTTTGTCGACGGTGACCGCTTGTTGAGGCTGCTCTCTGCGGTATTTGTTGCGGAGGAGATCTGGTCCGGGCTTGAGTCTGGGCTTGAGCTTGAGCTTGTTCCCTAGCGATTCGTTCTCGTTCCCGCTGCGCTTTGATTTCAGCTGCTCGCCAAGGTTGCTGAGACTGTCCTGATCCCATGGCTCTTGTATAATCTGGCTGTGGAGGCGGAGGTCCATAGTTCATACGCAATATAGTCGGGCTAACAGATTCAGGAATTTTCGGATAACTAACTGGACTTCGTCCACTAGCTGGTGACTCCACTACAGGAGATAAATCCTTGTTGACTGCTGTTCGCGGTTCCGCTGTCCGCGGCTCGACCTCTTCCGGTGAGAAGGTCAGTTCAATGGGCTCGCTGTCGTATGGACCAGCTTGTCGATATGAACGCCGAGCTCCTGGGGCGCTGGCTCGTCCACCATCGCTACTACGAACAGAGCCACGAGCAGAATATACAGAAGAGCCTCCTGTCACCGGACGAGCATCCGGAATTTCCAACTGAATTGGCGGGTAAGCGTCAGGTTTTCTTGGTTGAGAAAAACTACCTATCATCCGGCCCCCTATGCTTAGAGGCCTGACATAGAGATCCGAAGCTCCAATCGTATTTAGCGCTTGGCCCGGACGCCATACAAATTCATCTTTCTCGTTATCGGGATATACAGCTCTGAATGGTTTACTATTGCTGGGAGAATTGTTCAGAATTTGATCTGTCGATTTCCGACTCCAGGGATCGTCTGCATTGACTGCCGTATTGGCACTTTCGAAGTCCTCCTCAAATTGAGTAGCTACACTTTGCCGACCTATGATCGAAGGATGAACAATCGGTTGTGAGAACGAAAGGCCACCTGTGTACTCCCTCTCCTGCGATGGCGGCATTTTTAACTTCAGTGTAGGTTTCTCAGGAAGTAGTCTCGAAGATCTTCGGTGCTGCTGTTCCGCTGATACCTTAGTGTCAGGAGATATAGCGACTCCAATTGTCTCGGGCCGGATGCTTCTTCTTGAGAATATGAGAGGATCCGAAGTATCTATTCTTGGCGGTATTGGGGGTGGTACTTTAGCTGCGATTCCATTCGCTGTTCCGCCCGGTTTTCTTTCTGCTGGCCCTCTAAAGCTGTAGTGGTACTTCTTTTTCTCCATCAGATGGGCCGGAGGATCGAGTTGGAATGGTATCAAATCACTCTCTCGAGCCCGTTTGAACTTTCTCCTTCGCCAACATGCAAAACATATTACCAATCCAAGTGCCACTGCAGTCCCACCTACTGCAGCCACCGTAATACCAACAATCTGAGGCTTTGATAGAGGTGTTGGTATTGGTGTGCTTGTCTTGTTGGCTGCTTCCGCTGAGACAGTGCTCGACGTCGATGTACTTTTAGTAGCTGACACTGTCGGAATATTTGATGTCGTCGTCATGAAGCTGGAGCTCGTTTTTTGAGGAATGCTCAAGCTTCCAGAGTTACTCGTTGTAGCTGGTGGTGCTACTAAGACAATGCTCGGCATTGATGTTTGTACGATCAAGGTTGCTGTGATCGTGCCATGAGTTTCTGGCAAAGCATTCGCTTGGCCATTGCACATGGTATATGCATTAGTTATGACATTTGCTAAACAAGGGGTCAGTGGTGCTTGAGACTAGAATGGATATCTCCCTCACGTTTTGAACTGCCACCTTGGCAAAAGCCAATATTATCTTCTGAAATTATACATTGTACTGCTCCCTCGCCAACCGTGTATCCCGATGTGCTGTTATGTGTACACAAACAATTCAGTGTCGGAGTCGTTCCGCATAGATCCTGAGGAAAATTCGAGTCTAGAAATGAGATGAAACATTCTTGAGCGCAGGTAGGAATAAAATTCGTCAACTCAGTCGTCAGAGTGTAGTTCGCCGCACGTATCGTATATGCGAATAGCAGGAGGATTAAGCTTGGCCAGCATAATGCCATCCTCGAACGTGCTGCTTCGTGATACCGTCAGCATACTCTGACGCCTACCACCCTTCTGACGATGACCGGTTCCACAGTATTTGAAGACACGAATTCTTCCTGCACAGCCCCGGATAGGAATCGTAGTCGCATGACCCGGTCTCATACCATGGGCCTCAGAGAACCATGAAACGAAAGAAGAGCACAAGGGAAAAGGTACGTACCTCGACGCAAATATTATGATGAGAGAGGCGGCCAGCGTCTCCAACATAGTTACAACGGAGTACTCAGAATATCCACAGCGGCATTCGCATCCATCCCATCTAGCGTATACTTTTCTCGGTCTGGAAAGTGGAGGAGGAAAAGGAAATAGCCCAAGGAATGACCCAACACAAGACAATGGGAAATGAAATGCACCCAAACAAAAGAGCCTCACGAGATTGACGATAGGAAAGACGGATGGAGAATACTGCGAAGAATAAGATTGAAGGACCCTTAAACATGATACAAAACCCAGCGCTACCTCTCATATTACACCATTTCCTCAAGGCACAGAAGAGGCTCAGTTGAGCATAGTTCTTGCCGAACGTGCATCATCGTATCGCCCATGCTAGCTATAGGACGGACCGGCATCCTCATCTGCACCCCTCTTGCTATTTCGAGACACCAGTAATTTGCATTCTGCGCCTACAGGCCTCGATTCTGATGTCATAACTTAAGATGCCAACCGGGAAACTGGCCTCGATGGTATCATTTTAAGGAGACGTTCATGTATGTAGGCGCTGGTAGGAGGTCGTGATTGTTTTGGAGTCTATTTTTGGGGGCAAGCGAGAAAGACTTGGTTGGTCGTCGTTGAGGCGCTTCCCGTCGGCGCCTACAAGTGCAGGGATTTAGAGCACTAAAGTCACGTGTTGTATTTAAAATTGGAGAGTGGCTTCTCATGGAGGTTCTGGATCCGTAGTTATGTGGTGAGATATCGATTTTTGTTTTTAGCATGGCGTGCAGATGGTTGTTGGTGGGGAAACTATATATACAATCGAAGTTGCTGCTAGCAGCCATCTGTGCGGTTGTCGAAGTCGGCAAGACCAGAATATCACGATGAGCTGGCAGTGGGAGAGACTAGAGAGGTCTAATCCAAGCCACCTTCCTAAATTCATTCTATGGTCCAAGAGAGACTCTTTTCATGTCTCTAAGAGTTTATAAAGTTGGAAATCTAAAGTTGAAGTCGTACTGTTTTTAGGACAGAGTGTTTGTGGAGACTTGCTATGTACATCCCATCAACAGCTGTAGGAACAAAGCCTTGATGCATCCTCGAGTTCGCTCCCCGCATCACAGCACAGGATGGTCCAGCTGAGTGGGTATCATCAGATCATAGCTTTCATTTTGGTATCATGCCGCTTATGCGACGGTTGCTCTGCTCTAGTGCAATTGAGAATTCCTTCCATCTTTCCTTGCGACGCAGATGTCTTAAAGTGTCCACCATCAATTCTCCGTTCCCTCAAATAGTAGTTCACCTTTCCGGTCTATCATGAGCAATGCAACGCCCGCTTTTGCTTGACTGTCCGAAAGCAAGCTCGAGAAAAGAAAGAAGTTCCCGTCCCATATCCCGCCCTATATTACTATTCGTTCATGCCTTGAGATTCGTTCCAGCGCGACTCGATCTGATAACACGCTTCACGATCTCCTCAGTCGTATCCCAGTCGTCTTTATCCAGTCTAACCAAGTCGATGCCGAAGTGCTGTGCGATCGAAAGAAGGGCCTGGTAGCTCTTCTTATCAAACACGAAGCTGATGCTAACACCAACACGTCCAAATCTACCCGTGCGGCCAATACGGTGGAGATATGTCTCTGGATCAGGTTCCGAGTCATTCCTGCCTTTCATAGGAATGTCATAGTTAATAACCATAGAGACAGTCGACACATCGATACCTCGAGCCAGGACGTTGGTAGTGATCAAAACCTTGCCCTCGCCGTCCCTGAACTTCTTCACGATTGCATCTCTCTCGGCTCCGTCAAAAGCACTGTGTACGGCAAGAACCTCGTGACCGGCTGCCTTCAGTCGCTCGGCAATTCCAGATGCGGTATCCTTTCTCTAAGGCTGAAGTAAGCACATGATCTATACATATAATCGGAGTTCTTACCTTGCAGAAGATGATTGAGGATCCGACAGTAAGAAGACCGTAAAGATCAGCCAACACATCGTATTTTCCTTCGTCTGACGGGCAGTCCATGTACATTTGCGTGATGCCACTCACGGTGAGTTCATCGCGCTTTAGTTTGATTTCGTTTGCATTTGGACAGAAATCTCTTGCGAAGCCCATGACTTGGTCTGGGAAGGTGGCAGAGAACAACAGGACTTGTTGTGGACGCTGAATCATGCTGTTCGGCTGTTAAAATGAGACAATTATTTCTTCAAGGACGGACTTACTGTTTGACACGGAGGCATTGATCTCCTAGACCCTGCTGATCTAGCATGTTATCGGCTTCGTCGAGACATAGGACTTTCATGTTCGATGTGTCAAACTGTCTGCGCTTGATCAAATCCATAACGGTACCTGGTGTACCAACAACCACCATTGATTGAACCTTCGCGTTTCTCTCGACAGCACCTGGTATCGCCGGCTGGATGGTTAAGCCTTCGACCCATTCACCAATGCTTCTGACGACCGATTCAATTTGGCGCGCCAGTTCACGAGCCGGTGCGAGGATCAAGGCTTGTGGTTGAGTGGGTCGGCTATAATCTAGGCGGGAGAGGATGGTAATCACAAAGGCAGCCGTCTTACCAGTACCTGATTGGGACTGGGCGATCATATTTTGTGGTGGGTTTGCCAGTAAAAGAGGTAGAGCCTTCTCTTGGATTTTAGATGGCTTTCTAAAATTCATTCCGTAAAGGGCCTTGAGAATCTGGGGATTGCTGTAAATCGTTAGCACAAGAAATAAAAGGGATTGGTGGGACACATACATGCCCAATTCTTCGAAAGAGCTAACAGAGTAGAGCGGGCTGCTGGTATCTCCTTGGAGGTCGCTCAGCTTCACCTCGACTTCGTATTGAGCATCATGAAGACCAGAGCCGTGATCGACCCCAGAGGCGCCATCAACTTGTGCGGTTTCGAGGGGGTTCTCATTCGCCTTCGCTATGGTTGGTGATGCAACCTCATCTGCCCACGAAGATGATGGGGCTGACGCGCCGGGTGTAAAGGTGGCGGATCCAGCATCGAGGGGCTTTGAGCCCATGCGATCTGCAAGGGAGGGAATATTGTTATCGGCCATGATGGTATGTTTGCGTAGGCTTTTTTCAAGAGGTTGAAGAAGCAGGTGGTGGTGTAAGGAAGTTCGATATTTGTA
Organism: Phialocephala sp. D728; assembly: GCA_003988865.1. Lineage (NCBI taxonomy): Eukaryota > Fungi > Ascomycota > Leotiomycetes > Helotiales > Mollisiaceae > Phialocephala > Phialocephala sp. D728. Next base: position 122,300 of record QYAJ01000039.1, read on the forward strand.
GACACGCGAGGCGCGCTTCTCAAGGGTGAGAAGATTCGCTCAAGGTGTTGGTTGGGTGGAATGATAAAAGAGAATGTGTTTGGTGGCAGGCCACCGAGGTTGACTGGATTCTTGCAGAAGGTTGTAACAACAAAGATAGGAGTAGATCAATGTGTTAGATGATGACCTGGTCGTGAGACGGTATGTAACTAGAATCCAAGTGATTGTATGTAGTTCAGTTTTTTTTAAATATGAGGAGCTTGGTCAAGCTCTAAAACGATGGCGGGGCAAGGCTGCCAGGCAACAATGAGGCGAAAACCAGGCATCCACTATTCGGGCAAATCGGGCCGGCCTTGGGAATCTCGAATGCATTCAGGCTTCACAGTGAGCGAGTAAATAGTGGGGTGTTGCGCCTTGAACAAACGAGTCGCATGTTACTAAGTTTGACCCTTCGATTATGCGATTGCATTGTCCTGCACGACTTCATGATTTTGGAATTTCCCCATCATCGTTGCGGTGGTAATCATGGCAGATGTCGATATTGCTCCAAATTTCGGCCTCGAGCTGAAGGTACGAGGGATTTCTAATTCAGTCTCGTAGAAAACTTACTGACAAATTGTGCTTTTCAGGATGGCTTCAAAGCGGTCAATTCGTGGGTTTCCAACGGAATTACATGGTTGGACGATATACAACAATTTTACCGGGAGCGAAGTGCTATTGAGAAGGAATACAGTGCAAAGCTCAATGGCCTGGCGAAGAAGTACTACGAGAAGAAAGCGAAAAAGTCAAGTAGTCTGAGTGTTGGAGATACTCCTGCTATGACACCCGGATCATTGGAGAGGTGGGAGGAAACTGTACACCTGGGGCAGAACAATGCTGACGCGGTTCGATTCTAGTGCTTCCCTCACTACATGGACAACACAACTCACGACCCTCGAATCTCGAGCAGCAGAACACGATAGATATGGAAACGAATGTTTAACGCATTTGGCAGATCCGTTGAAAGCTTTAGCAGTTAGATATGAAGAGCTTCGCAAGCGCCATGCGGAATACGCGGACAAATTGGAGAAGGAGAGAGACTCAAGTTATGGAGACTTACGGAAGATGAAGGGCAAATACGATGCGTCCTGCCAGGAGGTCGAAAACAAGCGGAAAAAGTCCGAGTCTGCTTTCGACTATTCGAAGTCAAAAGCGCAAAATGCCTACCAGCAACAGATTTTTGAAATGCACAATGTCAAGAATAGCTACTTGATCGCGATTAATGTCACGAACAAGCAGAAGGAGAGATACTATCATGAATACGTGCCAGACCTCCTAGACAGCTTACAGGATCTCTCAGAATCGCGAACAATCAAGCTCAACAGCATCTGGTCACTGGCAGCACAGCTCGAGACTGGTATGCTGACACGCAGTACGGAGTTTGTGAGCCATCTCGCCCAAGAGATACCACGAAATCAACCACAACTGGACTCGATGATGTTCGTTAGGCATAATGTTACTCCATGGCAGGAACCAGCAAACAAGGTCTTTGAAGCGAGTCCTGTATGGCACGATGATGATCTTATGGTTGTGGACGAAACCGCGAAGGTGTTCCTACGAAATGTCCTAGGCAAGTCGAAAGCACAGCTAGGTGATCTAAGAAGAGAAGTGGACAAGAAGCGACGAGAAGTCGAGGGCGCGAAGCGGATAAAGCAACAAATTCGGGAGGGCAAGGATAAGAGAGACGAGGTTGAGCTCGTCAGAGCCATTTTTGCATTGCAGGAGGAGCTGCACCAGGTCGATCATAAACGGTTGACGGCTGAAGTTGAGACGTCGACAATTACAGAAGCTGTTGGAGATGTCACACTAGGGGCTAAGAGCCACAACTTCAAATCCCAGACATTCAAGATACCCACAAATTGCGACTTGTGCGGTGAACGGATATGGGGTCTATCTGCAAAAGGTTTCGACTGTAGAGATTGTGGTTACACATGTCACAGCAAATGCGAGATGAAAGTTCCAGCAACCTGTCCTGGAGAGCAGACCAAAGAAGAGAAGAAGACGTTGAAGGCCGAACGACAGGCAGCAGCCAATTCGCTCAAGAGTCCGACTGCTAGCTCTCATGGTGATAGCGTTGCCGAACTACCAACCATGAGTCGGTCAAACACCATGGGCTCATTGAGCTCAGGTTATGCTGCTAGCGCCAATAGATCACTCTCTGTAAGTGGTGCTCGATCACCAGCAGAAGAAGTACCTCAAGAGAGAGCCAATTCTCTCAAAACAAATATCAGTGCACCCAACACATTGCGGAAGAACCGCGTGGTAGCACCCCCACCGGCAGCCTACATAAGCGAACTTCCCGGCAGTGCGGTTAATGGATCAGGGTTAGCTGCCTCGAATGAACAGAAGGGTAAGATGCTATATGCCTATGAAGCCAATGGAAATGGCGAGGTAACGGTAGGTGAAGGCAAAGAAGTGACAATCCTCGAACCAGATGGTAAGTGCAACATCCACCTCGAATCAGCCGTCTGCTAACAACTATTCAGACGGAGGTTGGCTCAAAATCAAATCCGGCTTCAAAGAAGGACTCGTCCCCACCGCCTACGTTGAGATTCTCCCCTCCGCCCCTCGCCCCTCATCCATCTACTCCAATTCCGGCTCCTCGATCGCCGGCAGCTCAACAACCAAGAAACAAGGCCCAGCCGTCGCTCCCAAACGTGGAGCAAAGAAACTCAAGTATGTCGAAGCGCTGTATGAATACACGGCGCAGAGCGATGCAGAACATAGCATGGTAGAAGGGGAGAGGTTCGTGTTGATAAAGGAGGATCCCGGTGATGGGTGGGCGGAAGTTGAGAAGGGAGGCGTGACGAAGAGTGTTCCGGCCAATTATGTGCAAGCTGTATAGGACTGCGGGTGATAATTGAGGGATGGGTTATGAAATGCCTCGATTTGAAACGAAGGGAAAGGAAGGGAAGGGAAAATGGTTAGCATGCATGCATAGTCCGAATGGCGTTCTTGGATCTGAACGGGGAGGCAAGGGTTGCATTCGTATGCGTGGAGCGGAGCGAGATATTCTTAGGTGGAGCGTTCCTTTTTGGAACGCTTCTGTAGCGTAATGAGACGAGATAAGAGGTTGTGATTGTAGATTTTGTATGAGCAGATTTTACTGATTTGACAAGTGCATACCTATCGCTGACTTGCTCTTGGTCACCGAGCCTGCCTCCCTTTCACACTATATACCTACTATGTGATCTGTTCTAGCTTCTGACCAGCTCTCCGCTGGGGGACATCTCCTCGAGCGTGGAGCATTTTGAAATCTATCATTGAACAGTGAGGAGCCATTGTCCTCGAAATCAGTCATTCCAGAGTGAAGACATGACATTCACAGCCCTTCTGCAAGTGCAAGTCGTCGATATACTTACTGTCCTGCGGATGGCGAGACTCTAGTCTTGTATTGATTGGTCCGGATAATACACTCCAAGAGGCCAATACAGCAAAACACCAACACCCATTTGCTCTGTCCGCAGTGAGTACATACTTGCCCATACAACCGCTTCAATTCTAGGCAGGCATCGAGAAGTTCGACGCGTTGAAAGGATGTAAGATCCTAACATTAACCAGCCCAGCCTCTTGGTTCCTACACCAAGCACCAAGCCTCTGACATTTCTCAATTGGATAATTCGATTCGATCACGCGCAGATTTTCACATGGCATTTCAATTCACTTGCCAATTCCTGCCAACCTCCGCGATGATTGCCAAGTTACTTGTACGTTCCAAGAATTGGCAGCCCAGTGGCCAATTCCACCCTCCACCCTCACCAACCTCTTAGCCACTCCATCCCTTCCAAGAATACCCAACACGATCGGGATCACGACCACCACGAAATCCGCATTCGTGCATCGAGCATTAAAAACATACCGTCATGTCAAAACGTACCAAAAACCCCAGCGCAACCAAACGACGATCACGAGTAGTCAGAGATCTGTACGGAGGTATATCAAATATAAAAATAGGGGGGCGTTGGCGGAATGAAGTCATCGCCGCTCAATTCGCTACTTCTTTCCCCCTGCTGAAACTTTGCCAGCTTGTGCCTGTGGGGCGCCAAGAATTAAGCATATGCTAAACACGAGCTTATTGGATGGCAGGTGGGGTGGCCGAAACGAGGTGCAAATCTCGGTTGTGTCATTTCTTGGTTGATTGATTGAGGGTGTGTGGGGATCATTGGGTTGGATGCGAGAAAGACAGGTACGGTTTATTGAGATGTTCCAATGATGTTCGTTCTTGCGACGGCGGTCGCGTGGCGAGGAGGCTGTGCTGGATGGGACTGGAATTGGTGCATGCATGCTGGAGAGAAAAGAAAGTGGTGGGGTCAGTGAGGTCAGTGAGGTCAGTGAGTGAGGTTGGGAATGCCCACATCGCCGTGCAGTGGTGCGTGTTTGTATTTGAATGGCGATGGATGATTGATACGGGCTTGGAGGCTTGGAAGAGAGGTCGCTGAATGCGATGCCCAGCCGGCGTGCACGCCACACCTTGCAGATGAGGCCCGGCCCCCCTGAATATCACGAGCCGCTAAGCCGTTTGCAGGTCTAGCCAAGCCCAGACCCGTTCCAGAAGGACTAGCGTCGCTCTCTGTCCGACATGGGGCATGCCAGGTCCCAGCAAATAATCTGCACCAAGCTTGCTTTGGTGCAGGTTCGCGCCAGCTTGAGCACTACCCGCACACACACCCTCGCTCCTTTTCTTCTTCCCCTTCCCCTTCCTTCTCTCCTGTATCCAACTCTTCGACAATTTGAATCTTATTTCAACCGTGTTACTGGGCGCAATCATTCGTTGCTGCTGCCCTTTCTATACTGACTTCTAATTGAAACCTTCTTTGATACGTCTCTCACTCTCTTGAGACCGTCAACTCTCGTTGATTACATTTAACTCCCCAAGTCTCGCCCTTTTCGAACCCTTTCTCCACCCCTTCGAGACCGTTCATCTTACGTTCATCTTATTATCATCCCAACATGAAGACCTTCACTGCCGTTGCTGCATTGGCCGCAGCTGGATCCGTCTTTGCTTCGCCGACGCCTACGGAAGAACTCGTTGCTCGAGCATCCTCTTCCCTCACACCTATCACCGTCAAGGGAAATGGTATGAATTGTTTGACACGGTGGGGTTGCATCATCACTAACTTCATTTAGCATTCTTCCAAGGAACCAACCGATTCTACATCAGAGGTGTCGACTACCAACCAGGAGGGTCATCCAAGCTTGTCGACCCAATCGCAGACACGACCACCTGCACGCGTGATATTGCCGAATTCCAGAAGCTCGGTATCAACACCGTCCGCATCTACACTGTCGACAACACCGCCAACCACGATGCATGCATGAGCGCTCTGGCAGCTGCAGGAATTTACTTGGTGCTCGATGTCAACACGCCTCTCTACTCTCTCAACAGAGCCACCCCAGCGCCCTCCTACAACACCGTCTACCTCCAGAACATTTTCGCTACCATTGATGCGTTTGCTAACTACACCAACACATTGGCATTCTTCTCCGGTAATGAGGTTATCAATGACGATACCACTACCTCCGCTGCTCCATATGTCAAAGCTGTCACGCGTGATATGAGACAATACATTGGCAGCCGTAACTACCGTCAAATCCCCGTGGGATACTCCGCCGCAGATGTGGACTCCAACCGTCTCGAGATGGCTGAATATATGAACTGCGGCACCCCAGATGAGCGTTCCGATTTCTTCGCTTTCAACGATTACTCGTGGTGTGATCCTTCTTCTTTCCAGATCTCTGGCTGGGATCAAAAGGTCAAGAACTTCACCAACTACGGTCTCCCCATCTTGTAAGTTCCCTTGACTATTTCCATCATTCATGTATTGATGATATTCAGCCTTTCCGAGTATGGTTGCAACACCAACACCCGTAAATTCGAAGAAGTCGCCGCCCTCTACAACACCGAAATGACCAGCGTCTACTCCGGCGGTCTCGTCTACGAGTACTCGGAGGAAGGCAGCAAATACGGTCTCGTCACCATCGGCTCTGATGGAAAGGTCACCGAAGGACCAGATTTCACCGCTCTCCAATCCGCATTCAAAAACACTTCCAACCCAACTGGAGATGGAGGATATAACTCTACTGGCGGAGCTTCAGGTTGCCCTGCCCAATCTGCGAACTGGAACGTCACTTCGGATGCTCTGCCCGCGATCCCATCTGGTGCCGCGGCATTGATGAAGAAGGGTGCTGGAGTGGGCGCTGGTTTGACTGGTGCAGGATCCCAGAATGCGGGTGGAGCTTCCACTGGAACAGCGACTGCGGGATCTGGGAGTGTATCTGCGACGTCGACGTCGACATCGACCAGTAAGAGCTCTGCTACCTCGATGCAATCGTTTGATAAGACGCCACTTCTCATGACGGCTTTCGTCCTTGGAATGTCTTTCCTTGGTGCTGCGCTTTTGTAATGTCCCAACCTTGGCATTAACGACAGACATAGAGAGGTGTATATATGGAGTGGAGTGATTCGTTACAGATATGGTAATAGTATCAAAGATCCAAATTCGGTCTATGTAAGCTAAGAGAAAAGCTGAGCTGAAGTCGGATCGGGTCTGGGCACTGTGGATCGGAGCACATAATTATGGGATGGGATTGATTGTCCTCTGTACTACCACTACACTGGATCGGGCATTGCCGGTGTTCCTGCTTCTCTTTTTTCCCAGTTGGCTTTCTCCTTTGTTCTGTTCACTTGGCTTCTATGATAGGTACTGAGATGATGGGTGGGTTGCGAATTCGAATCCGATTCAAGTAGAGGGAATGAATGACACCTACGGACGGACGAGATACAATAGTTACAATAGGAGAAGAGAATAGAATTCAGCTTCAAGCCCATCTTTCCCTTTTCAGCTTGTACCGTGTCTTTTGAAATATGCTGTTATTAGCTTTGAATATGTTTGAAGTGTCTCTTCTTTCTTTTATTAATAACAAGTAATAGCTCTTCTTTTCAACCTGCACTCACACACTCCTGAGTAGCTCTCAACCTCACTTATAAAACATTAGCTCCATCAAACTACCGCACCAGAGCCCGGCGCTATTTAACCCACAACCCACAAATCTACGTAATCTTACATCATCACCAATAGAAAATATAATTCAAGTCCAACCATGCCTTATTTCGACCGGGGTGCAAAATAATTATTCTATAAACTCTTTACTGTCTTTACTTTTTAACCTTTCTCCCTTTTCACCTCTTGAAACCTTCCACCCTCCCCTCTTTCGCCTACGCTTCTCGAAACCTCCGTCTTCAAACTTTCTTCTTTCCTTCCCTACTTAAAATTATTTTTCTTTACCTCTTCCACGTTCTTCATTCCTCCATCTCTCTTTTCATCTCTCGAAACCTCTTTTGACGCTTGAATCCTTCTATTGCAAAAATCAAAAATCAAAAGTCATCTCTTCGGATTGTTGAGATGAAATCCCTGCAGAATCTATGGGGTTCTCGGTCAGGGCGCATGGTGTGGTTTCGCTATTCCCTGTTTTTATTTCTGTCGCGTTATTGAGTTTTGGTATTTTCCTACTTGCTTTACGTGCTTTCCGTGCTTCTCCTCTCCCTCTTCACGTTTTCTACTCTCTTTCTCTCACCTCTCACCTCTCCAAGCCTTCCATCTTCAAAACGTCAAAACGTCAAAACGTCAAACCTTTCTCCGAAGATAGGGACTTTCTATGCACAATCATGAAACCCGCAAGATCCATGCGTTCGTTCCGTTCGGGACGTACTGCGCTGTTTCCTTATTTCTGTTTGTTTATTTTCATCTTACCCTACTTACCCTACTTTCCGCATTTTCTCTACTTTGCATATCTTCCTATTTCCCCGACTTTCCTCTCCTCTCTTTTTTATCCTCTTCACCCTAAGTTCGTCTCATCCTCATCCTCATCCTCATCCCCATCCTCATCCTCATCCCCATCCCTACACACTCCTCAATCCCTCGCCTGAACCAAACTCACCATCTCCTTATTCTCAACCAAAAACACACTCACAATCACAATCACCAACACTATCTACCTACTTACCTAAGCTTACCTCCCTATCCTACTCATTCTCAATAACAATCTATCAATCGACAACCTCTTAATGTCAAGTGTCGAGTGTTGAGAATCGAGATACTCTCTTCCCGTGCGCGCTTTTTCGTGTATGTTTTTTGAATATGTTTGTGTGTATATTATATTATGCTATATTATATCATATTATATCATATTATATCATATTAGCTGAGATGCCGGGGCTGAGCGGCACGGGCAGATTACGGAGTATCCTCACGAGTGAGAGAGAGAGAGAGAGAGTATAATAGTAGTCACGTGCCCTAGCACCCCACTTCATGTAAATAGCTTTCGCTCTCGCGAGCTCTTCCTTCCTTAGACGCACCAAATATAGAAACCCATTACAGTCACTTCAGACGTCTCTATTTCTTGCGGTAAGGACCTCTACAGAGAGAGAGGAACAGAAAGAGAGATAGTTCCACACGTCTTACTCTTGGTCTTAGTCTTAATTTTCGTCTTAGCTTTGTCAGAAATACCTTCTCGTGGGGAAAACTTCATCTACATGCTATTCAATTCGCAGACGTCAGACTTACTTCAAACGAGGACCAGAGCTCGAGAATGGAAATAGAAATACTAGAAGTACAGTGTTCAACAGGCATGGCGAGATGCTTTGGGTTGGCTAGGGTACAGGAGGCTCACCTGTCTCGCGCTCGTTGAAATTCTCGAGCTCTTGATAGACGAGCGATGGAGTTGGAGAAATAAGCATTGCATTCGGAGAAGGAACCAGCCGATATCACGTATGCGCACGTGAACTCGGACAGAACTGGGCGGGTCACTGGGTTTACGGAGACACGTTCAGATTCTGAGCTAAGATAAAGACGGACTGCAGTATGGGGTTCGTGGTAATGTTGGGATCGGATGGTAGTGTTACGTCATTGCTAGGAGGATATATTTTGAGGTGAGATGGAAAATTGAGATTTATTTGATCTAAGCACTCGCGAGAGATCTTCGGCTGCAGGTTCGAGGATTGGAAATCTGCTACCGGTACGGTACTTCGGTCCTAGTAGGTGCCAGGCAGCTTCATAGCAGAACTATACTTTGAATTTGAACATTACTTGACGACTCGATCACTTGACGACTCGATCGCTACGACGGCATCGCCTCGCTAGCCCAATTGTAAGTAGCCGTTGGGATGGAACTCAATATTACTATCCAAATCCTGTGCTCGGAGGTCGAATCCAGCGCTCGCTGACTGGCTGACGTTAGAGATGTCTATTATGCACGGAAGAAGCTCATCTTTATCCTCATCCAGCTATATATATAATAGCATTGTGGAAAATTCCCATCCATTTGCCGCTATGGAAGTTATTATGCCAGGGAGCTGAATTGATGGTGACATCGACATACAATAAGGACCAGAGTAAAAATAGCCGCAGGAACAACAGTAGCATCACAATCACAACAATAAAACACAAAGACAAAAACAACAACAGCAATCGCAATCGCAATAACAAGAACAATGATACCATCGAAACGTCACGACTCATGCGTAATGGCCGTGTGAGCGGGCAAGAGGACGGATACCAGCTCGATCGATTGATCAAAGAAACAACCGCCCAATACTCATCCCAAACTTGAGCTTGAAACGCATATTCAACCTCCTCTCTATCTCCGAAGATAGATTCTAGCTCTCGAGAAAAACGGCAAAATAGCCTTCCCTGCGCGGGCTCTTGGTATGTTACCAGATTGGCCTTTGACTCGGTACCATAGAACAAGAAATGAATATATAGTCTTGGCTGGCGTGGAAGGGATGTTAGTAGGTAGGAAGGATATTTCACCGCCAGGAAAGTAGCCTAGTATAGATTGTAAAGGAGAGGGAAGGTCCGCTTCTTTATCCCGCGAGCAGTCTTGCACGCAGAGATAGAAGAGCTCGGTCAGATCAATGTTGGGGATTTTGCTGAGTAGGATGAAGGCTGGAGTTCTAGATGAGATATGCTTGGTGGTAGGAGGCACTTGCTTGCTTTTGGTTTTTCGGCCCTTGGGTCTTGGCCTGAGATCTCCGCTATTTGGTGAAGTGCATGCAGAGTCTTTTGTCGAGGTGGAAGAGAATAGATTCGGGAGAAGAATGGTTCGGGTAAAAAGCATTTATCTCATCCCGGGTGAGACGACAAACAGGTCAGAGGATTTGGAGTTCGAGAAGACGACTCGAGATCCAACTTTGGATTCGGTTGCCCGGTCTGAGACAATTATATATGTCTTATCAATCACGCACGCCAATCCTCACGACGAAGGAAAGCCCATTCCCGCTCAGAGAGGAAAGGTGAGGGTGAACACGGCTCCTCCTATATCGATAATCTTCTATCTATCGATAGTCTTCTCCAACCGTACCAGGATCGGCACATGATCGATGAACTCTCCGCCATGGTACGCCGATCGAGCCACGGTCATCGGCTGGGCTGCCCATCCCATCCACCTCCGCATGGCAATCCATCAATCTTGCTGGCAGCTCTGCACAACAACCTCATCAAGCGCCTCGCGTCCGTCCCGCCCGACATCGAAATGGACTCCCGGAACGCGTGGCACGGGATCTCCTTCCTCGCTTCGCCCTCCACGGATCCATCTCAGCCTTCAGACAGGGTGCCGAATCCCGATGCGATGGGGCATGTTCCTGAACGGGAACGGTTAGAGCGCCACCAGCACGTATCAGGCTGGCCAGCTCCCGTGACGATCGCGCCGCTCCCCTCGCTTGGCCGCCCTATGGGGGCGCATCGCGAGGTGCGAGCCGAGCCCCACCGCCAGGAGGTCTCGTCCATCGGCGTCCGTGCGTTTCAGGGAAGGGCTTTTGGATCGTCATCCCCATTATCCAAAATTGCGGACTTGTCACCTCATTCATGATCAAGCATTGCACCTCGACTTCCCTTGCTTCAATTCTTGAATCACGAACTACGAGTCCGACGATTCTTCGTTTTCTCATAGCGTTCAAGTGAATGGCAATCAGAGCTTTCCTTTCTCAAAAGCCTGGGGAATGCCTGCCTGACAATGGAGGAATGCCCTGAACGCGCATGCACAGACCTCCGGGGTTCGTCCGTCGTGGCGTCCAAGCGCATGCATGATATTCTGTACGGAGTATCTTGACGTACCAGGATCCCCCCCCCAGCCCGGCGGCCGAAAGAACTCGGGTACAGTACCACGATTGATTTTCCCAGCACGAGCACAAGCACAAGCACTCCAGACAAGCCAGCATGGAAACCCCGGATCCTTGGAGATGCGAGATGGTTGCAGTTGCAGCTGCGCGGAGTGGATGAAGTGTGCCACCAAACGCAAGGCGAGGCAAGACCGGACAGAAACCTACCTAACCCAACCTTACCAAGGCTTGGTAAGAAAGAAAGAAGCTTTGCATATCCTGTAGCGTAGCGTGCCAGGAACCTTAACAATAAGGTTACTTACTCTTTTGTGCTTGCTTTCCCCGCGCTTTAGACCAGACATATCGTACCTGTGCTTAATTTCTTTTCTCGAGTTCCCAAGAACCCGTTTTTCGTTCTTGCTCTGTGCTCCTGTTCTTGTTGTTATTGTTGTTGTGTATAAGCACAAAAGATGGCAGACCCAATCAATCACGATCTAGATGGACAGACGAAGGTTCCCTCCATGGTGGCGGTGCTCATCGTCGGGTGTACGCTCTCGTCCAGCGTGGTGTTCCTACGGATCATCACGCGTTTTGTGATTCTGCGAACGGCGGGCATAGATGACTGGACGATTATACTTGCGCAGGTATGAGCGAGGTCCTGGAGAAGATCTTACTTTGACAGAGAGAAATCTAAATTTATTTGTAGATTCTGGCTATTGGGTCGGCGGTGGTCATTGGGCTAGGTTCGTTCCCGCAGTATCTTACTTCTTCCTGCTCGGAGGTTAATAGAGTTGGACAGAGACGAAATATGGAATGGGGAAGCACATCTGGACCGTTCCCCCCGAGAACGTCGTCCCCTACTTCAAGGTTCGTCAAATCAAGCCATTTCATTTCATTTCCACCCTCCCCTTCCTCAATCCTCACCCATTCGTGCAACTAACACACACATATCCAGTCCCTCTACTCCAGCATCCTCCTCTACAACGCCGCCCTCACCATGGTCAAGATCTCCATCCTCCTCATGTACCGGCGGATCTTCACCGTCACCTCGATGCAACGCGCCACGGGCATCGCGCTGCTGATTATCGGCGCCTGGGGCATCACGGTCCTCGTCATGCTGTCGCTGATTTGCGTCCCGATCCAAGCGCTCTGGGACCAGAGCGTGAAAGGCCGGTGCCTCGCCTTGATCCCCGCCTACTACGCTCCCGCCGCCATCAACATCGCGACGGATTTCACCACGTGGGTGTTGCCGCTGCCGGTGATTAGGAGCTTGCAGCTACCCCGGCGGCAGAAGTTTATGCTCATGTTTATCTTCGGGCTGGGATTTTTGTACGTCTTTCTTTCTTTCTTTCATTCCTCTATTCCATAACCCCCCACCCCCCCATTTCTCCTCTCCTCTCCTCTCCTCTCCCCTCCTCTCCCATCCATCATCCATCCCTCTAACCACCCAACTAACCACCCACCCCTCCCAAACAGCACCTGCATCATCTCCCTCGTCCGCCTCTCGACCCTCAAAGAAGCCACCCAAACCAGCGACCCGACCTGGAACAACACCGACGCGGCCATGTGGTCGTACCTGGAACTCAGCATGGCGATCCTAGCCGCGTGCCTGCCGACGCTGCGCCCGCTCGCTCTCCGCGTCATGCCGCGGTTCATGGCGGGCTCGGCGCACCGCGCGCCCAGTACGGAGGGCTATGTGCGGCAGCCGAGGGACCGGGGACAGCGGGGACAGGCGAGGGGAAATGGCAATGGCTATTCGGCGTGGGTGTCGACGAAGTTGTCGAAGCAGAGTACGGGCGGGACGATGACGACGGGGACGGAGACGGGGTTGGAGACGGGGATGGGGATGGGGATGGGGGGGATGGGGGCGGGGTTGGGGTTGGGGAAGGATAGTACGGAGGCGTTGCATGAGCAGGTTGAGGATAGGGGGGAGATGGAGGGGGAGAGGGATGGAGAGAGGGAGGGGGAGGGAGAGGTGAGAGAGGAGGATTATGGGATGGGGATGGAGACGTTGCCGTCGGCGAGGAGGATTACGGTGGAGAGGGAGTTTATGGTTAAGACGGGGATGGCGGTTTGAGAATGAGAAAGAGAGAGAGGGGGAGAGTGAGTGAAGTGAAAATCGAAGTGAAAATCGAAGTGGAAGTGGAAGCGGAAGTGGAAGTGGAAGTGAAAATACCCACCCTTGCGTGGAGAGGCGAGGTATCCAAAAGGAAACCCCTCCCTCCGTCCCTCCGTCCCTCCGTCCCTCCGTCCTTCTGTCCTTCCTTCACCAGAGAAGAACGCTGGGTTTCCTCCTACGACGAGATGGTTCTCGGTATTGCAGCATAGAAATCTTCACGGTTCTCACGAATTTTATTTTCCGCATTTGGATTTGGATTTGGATTTGGATTTGGATTTGGGGGATTTGATACCTAGGCTTGGATGGATGGGGCGGGAGGATTTATTAGGATTTAATCGTATGGAGAGATACATATATCAGATCAAGTTTTGAATCTTGTTCATGCATTCAGGTTCAGGTTCGCATTGCAGCATCACTGAGTATTGAGGGCAGTAAGATTACCTACCTACTTAGCTACCTACCTAGGTAGTTGAATGGAGTATGAGAGCTTGTGACGTGTCCCACTCTTGAGATACCCCAGGATTCAGCACAGACAGAGACAGACATATCTACCTGGGTATCTACCTTGTCACCACAGCAGGACCAGATCAGAGAATCTTGCTCTTGTGATCGTTGATCAGTACGTACAGTACCGGAGGTAGCACAGCATCGGGACTTTCCCAGGTTTCCATGGAAGTCCCCACAGCCACTGAAAGCCACTGAAGAAAAGATGATCTGAGGCCTGCAGCTGGTGGCATTGGTGGCTCTGTTGGCAGTAGCACACCGACCTTTACCTGCTCTGACCTGCCCTGACCTGCCCTGACCTGAGTGCAGGTGTTGGTGCAGGTGTTGGTGCAGGATGGTTGGTCAGCATCACGTGCATGCGTGCTGCACGCCATCTAATGCACTGTCGGGTATTGCAGGTGCAGCTCCATCACACCTCCGAAAGGAGAGTACCGTACTCCCTACCGTGGGCAACAATTGGCCCACAGAAGAGAAAATGAACGCAAGAGTGCCTCACCGATTTTCGTCTCGGGAAATCAAGTCTCTCCAACCTGGCAAGCTCTTTCGTTCAAGCGAATAGGAAGCTCTCCCCCAAGCCGTTCCGTTTCGTGAGTGAGATTCGCTGGGGAATGACCAAATGGGTCGAAAAAGTGCAGGATGATGGGTAGAGGCTAAAGGCGATGGGTAAATGGAATTGGTGAAGGAGCAGCGAGTAGGGTCCTGGTGGTGCTGGCGGTGCTGGCGGTGCTGGTGGTGGTTCTTACCACGGTACCTCCCCCTGGTCCCGTGTCCCCTGGCCCGTGTCCCATGTCCCGTGCACGGTGCACGGCCAGGTTCGCATCGCAGGCCCCAGATCTCCCTCCGGATCAAGGTAACGCTCCCTCCGCCATGTTCTTTTCTCGAGGATCGTGAGGGTGATCGACGACGTTGTCACCTTCAATCGTGAACGAGTGCACATCGTGACATCGTGGATCGGGGTCTGACCGCCTTGCCGTCTCGGTCAGCGGTTTTCTCAGCAGCTAGCCGCAGTAGTAGGTAGTGGAGGGGAATGTCGTGGAGATCATACGAAGTACATTACATGTACATGTACATGACGCCAGAGTACGCCATGATGGCATGGATGCGAGGTGCGCGATGCGAGGGATGGTATGTTTAGAGTATCGTTTGGAAATACCGACATGGAACAGAACATGGGACAGGAGGGGAAGGCTTGATTCTTGCATGCTGCATGACGAACGAAAAGCCAAACCTGAAAACATGACCTGAAAACAATGAGCTGCACCACACCGCCAACCGCAAGACCGCGAACGGCACGGGAAGAATAGGGAAAGATGGGATGGTTAGGATGCGATCTTGGTATCTTGGCATCTTGGCCAAGGGGATGGACGGTGGATGGGAAAGCTTGGGAGAGCTTACCTATGTCCAAAGTCCATGGCAAAGTCCACCAAGCTTGTAGCATACGATCGTAACCATGTTCCTCGTTCGTTTGTCCCCGCCTTCGCCTTGGGACGGACACCAAACACCGCCGACGACGACGACGACGGGACAGGACACAGGACAGGTCCTCGGGTACGGAGGCGTCTGTCCCTAATTTAATATCGGAATCCGGAATATTTTGCTGCGCCTTTGAGATTGAGATTGGAATCGAGATTGAGATAGATGGGGGCTTTATTAGTAGTAGATCGAAGATAGGGATAAGGCTGAGTCTAGACTCATTTCGTGGAAGGACGACGGACGCTCTTGGTGGGCCCCACTGCCCGCTCCTGCCTCCGCTCCGCTCGCTTGTTCGAAGTGGTGGAAACCAGCTCTTCTTCAACCTCCCTCCATCTTCCCACCAGAACAAGCAATCCAACCCTGTCCTCCCTCACTCGCACAGACCAGACCACCAGGACAACCCACCCATTTCCTTCCTTCCACCCTGTTCCACATTACAAAACAACCTCGCAAAAAACCAACCGAAACACAGACAGAAGAGGAGGAGGCTAAAGACAACTACCTACGTACTTGCGCAACAGACAGCTTTCCGAGAGACATCATGGCTTCCTCGTTCCACTATCACCACGAAGCTGACCGAGAGAAGAAGAGCGATCCTGGTAGGGCTTGGACGGTATCTTGAACGGGGAGAGGTCGCCGCTATGCATCCGCTTGGTTTGAGCGAACCCAGTCTCGAGGATTGCTCTCCCCATCAGATCCGCATCCCAGGTCCTCAGATCTTCCTTTGACACCGGCACCACTTCAAAGCTTACGCGCAAAGGTACGCGCATATCAAGACGCTTCTATTTCATTGCCCAATCGGGATATCATGATTAGTTCCATACACCGCACTCCATTCGCCCACGAAATCCTGCCAGAACATATCATCCAGATCCAAAAACTCTCCCGTCATAACCGCATCCTCTCCTCCTAGCGGTGGTGGCGCAGCAACCTGCTCTGGCTCTCCTGGTTGAGATTGAGTTTGAAGTTGAGATTGCGACTCTGCAGCCACCCTCCCCTCGTACCACCCCTTAACCCACCTCACCCTCTGCGCATATCTCAACAACACGCCCTCAGCATCGCATCCTCTATTCCCCTCAAACAACGTCGTCGTCGCTTCTTCCATCCTACTCGCCACCTTCTCCAGATTGGTTGCAAAATCAGCGACTTCGCGCGCATGTTCTAAATCCCAGTCTTGACGGTCCAGAAGCACAATTTTGGACGTGGCGACGATTGCGTTGGCGACTTGGGCCCACGCTACGATGGGCAAGTTGGCGTAGAGCGAGTTCGGGAGCTGGAACCACCGGTCGAAGAAGGTTCGTGCGGCGGTAAGGCAGTCGGAGAGTTGGTCGAGGTGCCGGAGGTGTTGGATCCCGGGCGTATCGTGTCGATGGTAGTCGTAGAGGCCGATTTCGAGGAGACTCATTTCGACGCTGTAGAAATGGATGAGGAGTAATTTGGAACAGAGGAGTGCTGTGATGTTGAGTTAGGTTTGCTTGTAGGATGGTTGGGGTACTTACATATTTGGCTCGCGGTGGCCGAGAGAGTGGCTCTAGAGCCTCGAAGCTCTTTTTGGAATGACTTCACGTACATATTCACTGCTGCTGGGGAGGATGCTAACCCTTCAGATTCGTCCGGAAGCGATGACTCGAGTCCTCTGCTCAAGAATAACTGGACACGCACCAGACTGGTCAAGTACGCATCTGTTGGGTACTCGGCACCTTCGTCAAGAAGTTTACAGCATTGCTCAAGATACGCAGTATGTCTCATCGCTGTCAGCTTCTTGTAGCACTGCGAAAATCTGGATCTTTATCAGCAATCTGTTCACTCAGTCCGAGGTAAGGATATACACAGAGCTAAGGTAAAAACATCCCACAAAAGCTCGCATCTCATCAGAAGTGTGAGTAATTGGAGCTTTTGGTGAAGACGCCGCGGCCAATCCTACAGCATGAACGAGCGATTTGTTCGAATCAGCTGTGCTTCGAGGCATCTTTCCAAGATAAAGTTCTGCCACTAAGGCAATCGCTAATTGGAGGAGAGCCGACATCTGGGCGCTGTTATGGAACTGGTAATTTCCCCTATTGGTAAGAACAATCAGACACCAGACGATGTATAGCTCTGAGAAATCGGAAGCGCTTACCATGCAAGGTATACCAAAAGTCCCTGCAGCAGATCGAGACTCTTCTCCCCCCGCAAAATGAGATGCTCACTTAGATACGTCAATAGCTTATCTCCAGCTTCTCTTTGCGATGCGACTCTTTGTTTAGAAGCCGCGAGCAGTATGGCATCGAGGAGGAATGGTTTTTGTTGTCTCAACTCACGAGCAGTGGTACTCTGAGGTATGGCCACAAACGGAAACAGTTCAGTCAGCTGGCTGCGGAAGAACGAAAGGAGTTCATCAGGATCGAGAGTGGTTGGTACATAGGTCAATCTGGGAGGCAGGAGATTCTGAGTATGCATTATTCGAGTGGGTCTTATGGGCAAAGATGGCTCGGCCGGAAAGGGAATCTGGTCCAAATTCGACGTTGACGACGATTGCGGCTCATAGGGTTGAGATCTGGACCGTGACTCGGAACCGACTACCGCACTGTCATCTCCAATAGAGCTCGGCGTAAGATTGCTTGTATCCTGACTCGCTGGCGTGCTCCAAAGCTCTGGAACAGAGGTGTCGAAACCGAGAGGTGCATTCTGCGTTTGCTGCTGCTGGGGATTCGTGAGCAGAGTCACGATATTATCTAACTTCTGTTCCAGTTCTGAAACACGCCTATAGACGCCGTTAGCTGTTCAGCGATGAAATCGTGAGTTCAGATACCCACGAGTTTCGTTCTTGTCTGCGTCGACGAACAGCTGGTAGTGCAGCAACACACTCTAACGTAAAATGCAAACATCTTCAATGGCATGTTAGCACCGTGCTTACACAATAATTATGAAGGAGAAGGGAAGAAGAGCAAGACCCACCTTTCACAAGAGCCGTCATTCCCCGGGTTCACGATGCATTTCGTTTTCGCCGCCTTGCAGTGCGTACACGCACGATTGGTACGCCTCTTCCCGTAATGCCGTTGCTCAACCCCCATACCCATAGCGTCACCGGACATCTCCATGCTTCACAAATATGAATGGCTGGCGGGGACGATTCACGGATAATCACGGCGAGAACCAAGTTCCGCAGTCGTGTTGAGGCTTTTCTCCTCTGGGGAAGAAGGAAAGCATACCACCTTTCGCACTGCTGACTAAAACGGCGTTTGCGGCACTTTTGAAAGTTCCGGCTTAAGCGAGTCAGGGGGTTAAGGGGGAGGATCGGTGGGGGTGCAGCTGCCGTACCTTTGTCGATCCGCACTTGCATGGTTTTCATTGGATGGCGTCAGGAGTTATCTCTGTATAGTGGCTCTTGGGCGAGGTTGTCAAGTGCAAGGCTGCGGCGTGAGGTGTTGCTCCGCCATACACATCTATCTCGACGTTGCGGTCTGTGCTGGATGTTCCTAATGCAGTAGGTGAGTCTCTTGATACTAGGTGGGTAAATGTGGCTGTATCCACCCGGAGGCTCTGGTGAGTTCTATCGCGCTATTAAGTGCCGTTCCGATCTGAATTGGAAGTTGCAAGTCGCAAGTCGCCTCCATCGGGCTCCTTACTCGCCGCAACTGCGGAAGTTGGTATTGATCTATGTCAAGTCTATCTTCATTGCTTCTACTTATATCCCTAATCCATTTGATCATATCATTTCCATCCATTAGCTCTTAGCACTCAAAACACATCCTCTACATTTAAAGAATCATCTACAACAGCACCTATCTAGTTGCAAGATATCAAGCTGTTCAACCTAACCTCAACGTTCACACCCACAATGGACGCCAGAAACGCCCCCAAAGAAACAGACACATCCATGACTTCAATCGATCTGCCAGACCTACCTCCTCAATCCCAAGCTCCGCCAGAAAACATTGAAAAAGAGAAGACACCACAAGAAGAGATTCCAAAAGCGACCAAGACCGCAACACCAGAACCCGAATACCCCAACGGCACCAAGCTCACACTCATAACCATCGCACTCTGCCTCGCCGTCTTCCTCGTCGGTCTCGTAAGTTCCCCCTTCCCTCCGCTTCCCTCCGCTTCCCTCCCCTCCCCTCCCACACCCCAAAACCCCAAAACCATAAAACCACAAACCTAACACCCTCCCTCCCCTTTCAGGACCGCACAATCATATCCACCGCCATCCCCAAAATCACGCACGAGTTCGACTCCCTCTCCGACATCGGGTGGTACGGTTCCGCCTACCTCTTAACCAGCTGCTCCTTCCAACTCATGTACGGCAAGATGTACAGCTACGTCTCTGTCAAATGGACCTTCCTCGGTGCGATCGCGTTGTTTGAGGCGGGGAGTGTGCTTTGTGGTGCGGCGCCCAGTTCGGACGCGTTGATTATTGGGAGGGCGCTGGCGGGATTGGGGTGTGCGGGGATTATTTCGGGGGCGTTGGTCGTGAGTTTTTTTTATTTTATTTTTGTTTTGGGGGGGGGGAGGGTTTGGAGAGGGTAGAGGGTAGAGGGGAGAGTGGGAGAGAGGGAGGGGGAAGAGGAGTGAGAGAGAGGAATGGTGGCTAATGAGAGAGTTGAGCAGATTATTTCTCTTAGTATCCCGATGCATAAGAGGCCGATTTTTACGGGGTTGATAGGGGCTGTAAATGGGGTTGCTAGTGTCGTGGGACCGCTTCTGGGAGGTATTTGCTCCAAACACTTAGCAATTCGACTACATTACTAACTCAAACTCCAGGTGTTTTCACTGACAAAGTATCGTGGAGTAAGCCACTTCCTTATTCCCCGCGTTGTACAGAGATTGATGGGCTAACATACCGCAGGATGGTGCTTCTACATCAACCTCCCAATAGGAGGCGTGACTCTCCTCGTCATCACATTCCTCTTCACCAACCCTCCCAACGAGAAAGCCGCCTCCATGACCTCCACAGAACGACGTCGGCAATTCGACCTCTTCGGCACCATCTTCTTCGTGCCCGCCATCGTCTGTCTGCTCCTCGCGCTCCAATACGGCGGCTCCCAATACCCCTGGTCCAGCTGGCGCGTCATCCTCCTCTTTGTCATGTTTGCCATCCTGTCTACGATTTGGGGCATCATTCAATGGAAGAAAGGCACACTGGCTACTCTCCCACCGCACATTATTTCCCAGCGCTCGGTCGCGTTCGGAGTCTGGTCTACGTTCTGTTTGGGTGCGGCGTCTTTGCTTGTTACGTATTTCCTGCCGTTGTGGTTTCAGGCTATTAAGGACAAAAGCGCCCTGGGCTCAGGCGTGGATTATTTACCTACTGCCGCTTCTATAACTTTCACTTCCATCGGTGCTGGGTTCCTCGTAAGTCCCCCCTTCCCCATCTCTCAACCAAATCATCAACGTGATCAAAAGCTGACGTTGAGTTTGTGACAGACCACAGCAATAGGCTACTATGTCCCGCTCATGTTCGGCTCGTCAACGCTAATGTCCATCGGCGCCGGCCTCCTCTGCACCTTCACCGCCCACTCTTCCACCGCCCTCTGGGTCTGCACGCAGATCCTCTTCGGCGCTGGCGTTGGCATGGGTATCCAACAACCCATGATGGCGGTCCAAACCGTCCTCTCCCCAATCGATATCCCCATCGGTATCACAGCCATCATCTTCGCGCAAGCGCTTGGTGGCGCCGTCTTCCTCTCGATCGGCCAGAGCGTGTTTCAGAATAAGTTGCTGATGGAATTGAAGGAGCTGGTTCCGGGTCTGGATCCGCAGATTGTGATTGATAACGGCGCGTGGGGATTGAGGGAGAAGGTGGAGAGCTTGGGAAGCCAGTGGGTGGATGGGACGTTGACGGCGTATAATGATGCGGTGGTGGTTACGTTTGTGGTGACGGTGGCGATGGCGGCGTTGAGTGTGTTGGGGGCGGCGGGCATGGAGTGGAAGAGTGTGAAGAAGGCGAAGGCGGATGGGGAAGAGAGGGCGGAGCAGAGGATGGAGGATATGGCTGAGGGGGTCGCGGTCGCTTAATCCGAGAAAATATTTGATTTGACTTTTGGTTGTTGGTCGGCGTTTGAGTGCTTGAAGAGGCTTTGAAACTATTTGGGATTGGATGGGATGGATGTCTTGTAATATGTTTGTATTAAGGGTGAGCCGTATATCGCCATTGCGCAAAGCATGGCTCGAATCGATCACGATAGCTCTCATAGCCTGACACTAAAATATGTCAGAAAGGGATGTACGAGAAGCGAAGTTCTTGGGCCCACGGAGGGGGAGACAAATAAAAAAAGATTTACGCACATGATATTTATACCTTCCGAGACCTTACATTTTCCTTGCAACAACAAAGTCGCGAGTCCTCTCATCTCCAATATCCAAACCTGTTCCTTAATTGGTCACCTTTCATACATCTTGGATGTCTGTGATCTTCGACCGTACCCCACGGCCAGATCGCAGGGAGGCAGAGTTCATCATAAGCACATTTACCACATTCGCGCCACGTACTCCAATTCAGGTATTCAACCAGCGTCTGAAGCGCCGCTCTCGACTCATCAAGGACCGAGCAGTCGGCAGCCCCTTCGTCTTCTAAGAGCAATTCTCTAACATAGAAGAGCGTGCTGCAGATCGTGTTGGTGACACTCAAGACAGCCTCCTGAATCAAGTGATCCGAAGCCGTTTCCGGCACTGCCGCACCTAGGTAATGCATTGAGCACTTCTCAATCGCTATCGGAACATCAACATCTTCGTAATCGAGAAAAACGTTCAGCAGGATCCCGATCTCCGTCAGGATATTTTCCTTCGACGAACCGTTCCCGGCCATGACTTGAAGACGGTCCGAGTACCGAGTGACGATCATATCCACGACGCCTTGCCAATCATTGCCGCTCCCTCCCCTCGCCCTACTCTCTTCAAACGCAGCCTGCACATCACGCTTCACCCGCGCCAGTCCTTCTTTCTCCGACCCGGGCAGTCGGGGAAGGTCGCTCCTCTCCACCTCCGGATTCGTGAGATTCAGATCATACCAGAACGCCGACACCATACCCGAGTAATCCAACCTCAACCTCTGCGCCGTGATCCCTGGATACCGCAACGATGCACCTCTCAAGACCTCAAAGTCACTCAACGCTTCATACTTCCGCCTCTTCCAGCTCGGTCTCTGTCTTGCGCTCTCAAGCGTTAGCCCATCGCTAAACTCGCAGAAGATGATCTCGAACCCCATCTCCATTCGGACGAAGCCTTCGATGCCCCACCGAGCCCCGAGCGCGCAGAGTTCTTTCCCGCGGTCGTAGTCGGCCCAGTGGGGGGTATCGGCGGAGCGGTTGCCCAGGATGAGGTCTTGCGAGTCGAGCGTGCCCAGGGTGGATTTACCGGCGGATGTTCCGTCGATGTAGAGGAGGTTGGTGAGGGGGCGGGTGGTGCGGTAGATGTGGAGGTAGCCTTGCATGACGTCTGGGTCGTCGTCGTCGTCGTCGTCGTCGTCGTTGTCCATGTTGGACATCTCATCCAAGGTTTCTGCCCAGTTTAGCTCCATGGGAGACGGATGGCAGCTGGTGGAGCCGGGCGGACAAGGACTTCCTAGTGAATCTGGAGGGGGGCGAGGATGAGGGCGACGTCGGAGTGTCTGAGAGAACATCTCGGCGTGTTCGATCTCGAATGCGAGCCATTCCATACCCGTCACCGCATTGGGAGTGTGGGTACCGTGATACAGATGCGTATTGTTTGGGATGCTGGCGGGGAAGAACGACATCCCGTTGTGGTTCAAAGAGGATCCCCACTGCCTCATTGAGGAATGGATCGCGCTGAAGATGTGAGGCGCATTTGCTCTTGCACTTTTCAGACTTGGACCATGGCTTTTGCCCGTCTCTAAAAGCGACAATAACGGAGCTTGAGCAGGAGGAGGGGCTGAGATAACGGGTGAAACGAGATTTGATACAGCGAGGATAAAAAGCAGCGACATCTTGAACACTACGAACAGATGTTTAACGGAGAAGAGCCAAGATCTTAGAGAACTTCATTGAAAGTCTTGTATATAATTTGCGACATCTGCGGAGTTCAAAGTCTGAACTCCGTGGTTGCCTAAATGCTGACGCGCAAGATTTCTGGTTGCAACCCGAAGGTATCAAGAGCCTCCAGATAAGGGATCGTGCGCTCTCAATCACATGCAATGCCATGCCATCCAAAGCCAAAGAAACTTGACCGCCTCGAAGCTCCTAGATGTCGCGATATCTCACCCCAGAGAAATTTGACGAAGAGCGCCAATTGGAGAGCCACAAGAGCCTTGTCCAGAATAGGAAGTGATCTCCCCCTGCAACTGCTCTTCGTCCAAGCTCTCGCAACGGCGCAACTTTATCGCATCGGCTGAGACTAGCGGTGTGTCTTCCTGCGATCTTGACGTGACCTCCGGGAAGATAAATTATCCGAGCTTACGGTACTGTACCTGTTCCTTCTTATCCTCAGCCTCCTCCACAATCATCACGCCAATCTGGTTGCGAGAAAGATTCCTTAACACGCTTTACGCCTTCGAAAGACCTGGTCCCCGATCTCTCCATTGCATTCTAGTACAGAGAATGGTAATTGCCGTTCCGGCAACTTCGAGTGATGGTGAAGTGTTTCTTGAAACCCCCGCGCTCGCTTAGCAAAAGGAGAACCTAGCCGAGAGAGACCCCTTCGAAGATTCTAGGCATTCAGTACCTAAAACGTGATGAGACCTGTATTTCGCCGATCTCTGGGTTAGGAATTTGGGAAGGCAGAGGTGGAAGGAATTGAAGAAGGATTATCGTGCTTCGGATGTGACTGCAAGAGCGGCATTGGAGAGATGGTCAGAGGATCCGGAGAAGAGATATGAAAGGTCGTTTTGGATACACGGAAAGATGTCTATGTACTCGGAAATAAAGCGAAAGGTGAGGAGGTCCCAGCGGGCGTATCTGGTGAAGATGCTTTCTGCGGGATCGTCGACGACGGCTGGTATGGTATCATTCGCTTGTTGGTTGTGGACGCGGCGCCAATATGCGCAGGAAAGACTTCTGGAAGAGTTGAGACATGCGCACCACGTGCTGGAGGACCTGGCTATCAATAATATACTGGAATTGTTATTCTTTAACGTAGTTATTTAAAGAAACAATCAGGATGCTTAATGATTCTAGAGCTGCGGGACGATATGTTAGGCTGAGATCAGTATCGGGATATCACCATCCTTCCTGGAGTTTGTGCACTAACAGGGGCATAGACACATGGCCGCTTGGCCAATGTATATCTCGAACAGGACAGATAAAGACTCGAAAGATGACTGAGCGCAGATGAGAGCATGAAGTTGAATTGGATGCCTCTCGGCCATGGCATTAGAATCCTTCCAGCTGCCAGTCTCGCAATGACCCAATTATGTTTCATGTCGGAAGGGTCTTCAGACGGAAGAGGGTAGTGGTGCCACCTGTGTGAGAGAATGATCCGCTTGAGTTGGTGCACGTGTTTGCAGCCGGCTCGAGGAGTGGCCATTGTGGGTTGAAGTATGAGGAACTGAAGTAGGGCAACCCTGTGCTCGGCAATGTTGGATGAAATGAGAAAGAGAGATTTAGCTTTAAGGATCTGAATATTCGCGGACATTTCAACGAGTGAAAGTCGAACTACATTTGAGAATTTAGGCTTGAGGATTGTCAGGAAGCGATCCAACTGCTTACTAGAACATGCTGTCTGCTTGAGCGTCACATCTTCTCTCATAAACAACCTTGGTAATATTATATAACAGCTTTTTAGTAGGCTAAAGATTTGATCATCGATTAAGCTGTCTTATGAGCGAAAATCAAACCACAATTGCATTACTTGAGTCATTGTCATTAGGAGCTCAATTATCCTCGAAAATTGCGCCCACTTGAAGTAATGCAACGCAACGACAGACAACAGAAACATACCTCTACCAGTCACACGCCTTTCCAATCAATGCAGCTAGCTCCTCCAACGCCTTCTTATCAACCTCATCGAATCCTTTCACCACTGCACAATCAATATCGATAATTGCTACCGTCTTTTCGTCTACTATGATTGGGACAACAATTTCACTCTTTGAATCTCCATCACCTACGTAAACTCAGTCGTCAGCGCCATAGGGAACAATTGTCAACCTATCTCCCCTCCCATATTCAACAGACGAGGTCCTCGCAACGCCGAGAGTATCGAAAAACGGGGAATACGAACAGGCAATATGCCCAGGAAATTCCTCAACATCCTCCACTAGTACCGTCTCCTTCTTCTCCGCAGCAGTTCCACAAACCCCTCTTCCGAACTTAATCGTTTGGCACGCCACTTTTCCTTGAAAGGGACCAAGAATGAGTTGCTCTTGGGCTGAAGGATCGAAGACGTAAAAGCCTATTTATGATCAATAAATGACGTTTAGGGAGATAAAAGGAAGAGAAATGGAGGGAAAGGAGAAAGAAAGACGAACCAGCCCAATTCACCTCTTTACTCGGGCTCGGAAGACTCTTGTATGCGTGCCATAGTAGACTTGCAGCATTTGCGAGATTGCTACTCTCACTATTATCAGCCTTATCTCTTTCCGTCCTCCTGGTCCTGATTCCCCTCTCGTTTTGCCGCACGTGACACAAACACACAACTAGAAAACTGAGCATACCAGACCTACAACAGTAATTAGCTTGGAGATTTCTTATTACAAAGAGTATAAGCTCATACCCAGTTTCTCTGCCCATCAAAAAGCGCCTCAGCTTGATCTAGGACCTGCTTGTAAGCATCTTCTTTCGAGATATCTGCTTTGAAATTGGACGAGTCGGCGTGGACCTGGAATTCTTAGCTTTCATCTCAAAGTCTTGTTTCTACATCCACAAACACACCATGATGTCTAACTAGTACTCAACCATGAAAATGGAAAGGAACGGTTGAAAACAAGTAAGATTTGGTTAAAAGTCTAGGATGAGGAGGAACAATTTCGGTGTCACGGCCGAAGCGAAGTGCATCACGTGCTATGAGCTCATTTCAGGGGCAAACCGCAATAGCAAATTGTACACTGTCATTCATCTCACGATTCCAGGCATAGGACCACATCTTCAGACGATTTGTTATTATTTCAAGATAGTATAAATAGGATACAGTCTATCGATTCCCCCTCGCTCCAGCAGGCACATCCGGCCTCCTTCGCATCAATAACCGTCCCATCGCATCCTTAACCTCGGGATCATTCCTAATAGTATTATGCACCAGCCATTCCTTCGTACTCTTCTGCACCTCCTTCAGCGCCTCGAGGTCGCCTCCGAACGGAGAGAGTTCCATCTGCACCAATCTCGAGGCCTCCATATCTGCTTGTTTGGCCGTAGCTTCTAATCTATCTAATTGTTGCTTCAGCGCCAATTCCGGATTTGCGTTCGCTGCTATTGTTGTGGGAGGTTGGAGCAGTGGCCCTATTTGTGAAAAAGCGATGTAGAGCGTTATACTCATTTTTCGTGCTAGGAGAATGAGTTGATATGGTAAATAAGGTGGATGTTGTGTGAAGGTTATAAATATTGGGTTGAGGAAGTTGCTTGCGAATAAGGGGAAGTGCGGCCGAGATATGGTGTGTAGTTCGAAGACGCAGAGGCCGACGAGGGTGAGCCATCGCCAGTATTTGCCCCATTCGAGATACCCTAGGAGCCCTAGCACGTACATGAATATTGCTGCTGCGCCGTAGTACGGGAGAACGGCTTGTACGCCGTGGAGGACGAAATCGCGGATGCTGGAGCAGCGCTGCCAGTTTATAATATCGGGACCAAAACGATCATATGCGAATCGTTTGGCAGGATTTAAAAGAGTATCTTGTGCAAACTTGAGATGCACGAAGTAGTTTTCGGAAGTGGGAGAGGAGGACGAGACTTTGTCGGGATGGTGAATAGCTGCTAAGCGCCGAAATCGCGATTTAATGTCTCGATCGCTGGCATTATGTGGTATGCCTAAGTCTTGGTAGTAATCCGAAGCTCGTCGTATGTCCCAGTCTGCTTCGTAGATTGTGTAAAGGAGGTATGCGGATACGACTATGATGTGTATGCGCCGTCGATGGAAGACAAAGCGAGGCGAGCCCGGTTGTGGTTTTGGTTCACCAGCACGGATGGCTATGCCATAGTATATGCTCTGAACCCATCCTGTGACAAGCTAGACAACGTGTTAGCATTCTGTTCTGTTTATTCGCCTCGAGGTGGAGGGACTTACGTTTGGGAGAAACGTCCAACCAGCAAGAGAAAGCAAATTACCAGCAGACATGATGATCGTCGCGCGCGTGCCCAAACAGCTGCTCGACGTGTATCATGAAGGAGGGCAAATTTGTGTGTAAAAGAGAGAGAGAGAGAGAAAAGAGAATAGTTCGCCGCATCAAATAAGTGTATGTCGCGAGGCTCAACCTGTCCTTATCCCGAGGCCAGATTTGATATCCCTGCAAGCGGCCGCACCGCCCTGCAGCCTCGAAAAAAAGATTAACCTTAAATCCTCATCTCAACTCCGACAACCTCAGAGCTTTAAAAATGTCAATTGAGAAGATGAACTCACTTCCACCCTCCACAATGTCTCCCGAAAAAGAAAAGCATCGCTCGAAGTCCGACAAGAAGTCAAAATCTTCAACGCATGGCGAAAAGAAGCGGAAACGAGACCACGCCGAAGACCCCAGTGGTCAAAAAACCAAAACCAAGAAACATAAATCAGACAAACATTCTCCCTCTCACCCCTCATCATTCGCTCAACCACCACTCAACAGCAACGACTCACCTTTCCACCTCCAAACCTCTTCTTTATACCTCCCACTCGCGCCCGTCTCGCAAAAATACCCCCTCGAAGGCCTCTGCGCTGAACACCTCTCGCCCCTCCTACTCACCTATTACCCGCCCTTTCGCGGCGTAATATTATCCTACTCCAACCCGCGATTATCCGAAACACCATTCTCCTCCTCCTCCACCTCGGGACCACAAAAGATTCTCCTCCGCAACATCGACGAATACGCCGTATCCTGGACCTGGCTCACGGCCGACTTCTTGCTATTCAAGCCCGAGCGCGGCGTTGAGTTAGAAGGCTACGTGAACCTGCAAAACGAGGGTCACATAGGCGTCGTGTGCTGGAACCTCTTCAACGCCTCTATATCCCGGAACCGACTTCCTAAAGATTGGGTTTGGAGCGATGTTTCTACCCTCTCTGACCCTGCGAATGAGAATGGGAACGAAGGGTACGCCGAAGATGGGCAAGGGTGCTGGATAGATGTGGAAGGGGAGAAGGTTGAGGGCATGATCCGGTTTCGGGTTAAGGAGATAGAGAGTAGTCATGATCGCGAGAGAGGGTTTCTGAGTATTGAGGGGACGATGTTGAGTGGTGATGAGGAGAGGGAGTTGGTGGAGAGTGAGCGGAGCGGGGGGAACGGGAAAGACAGGGATAGGGAGCGGATGGGGAGAAGGTTGGGTGGGGAGAAAGCATTAGGTGCTACCATTTTGGGGGTTGTTTCGGAGGAGAATCAGGAGAAGGAGAGAGAGGGTGGCGGGAAGAAGCATAGGCATAGGTACTGAGCTGAATGTGATGAAATTTGGACCTCAGAATACCTCCGAGCTTTGTTACCTGTTGTCTTAGGACTGTTGGCGCTCAGCTCGACATATACCACATGTCACATTCCGAGATATTGAGAGAGGTGAAGATGGATTCCAAGAAGGTTTCATCTTCTCTAATACCGATAAAGGTATCAGCCACCACAACTCATTTCAGCCGAGTATTGTAGTCTCCTCCAGGCTAGACGTCGTTTGAAGCTACCTTCAGCCACGCGACCCGAACTAAACTTGTCTTTGCCAGACAGCCGGATGCCTTTTCTCCGATCCCCTAACTCAACGAAATATCGTTTCAGCCATCATCCACAATCATACGCCATATCTCATGTAGCCTCAAATAGATGCTCATGGCAACTCCTGGCCGCTAGCATAGGATCATAAGCTTGCTGATCTCAGCTCTTCAATCTTTACTCATTATTAACCACCCTTTTCATGTATCAAACAACACCACCCCTTCCAAATCCGCCGCTTCCGGGCCCACCAGGCCCTGGCCCCGGGTTTCCTTGCATCGCGCTATACTTTGGCGCGGCTCCTCCTTTCTCATCCAGGCCTGGTGCATTTACATCCGTAACACCACTGTACTCTCTCCTGGGACCATCTGCGGGACTGATATCTTCAGCCATCGCATCTTCATAACTAGGCGGAGCGTCGTCTGCTGAAGGACCACCTGGAGGAGCTTGTGGAGGATAGAGAGGATCTGAAACTGCTGGGGTTGGTTGAGTTTGGGGCCGAACTGGGATAGTGGGACGAGAGGCCATGGCATCGAGGAGGGCGGCGGGTGGTGAGATGCCAGAGTAGATTTCTATTTGGAAGCGGAGCGGGAGAGTTATGGTTTGAGGCTGCGATGATGTTAGGTCACTGTCACAATCCACGAATAGAAGGGATACACAAACCTGTATCTCTCCTGGTACCCCATAACCCAAACCTACTCGGACCTCCAGCTCATACTTCCTCGTCAAATTGCAGGTGTGAAATGACGGAGCCACGGTATTGGGCAAAGGTATCATATTCCACAAACTCGGATCCACAACCATCTCCTTCCTTAGCTCGTCACTTGGGGAACTGATAGGTATACTGAGTCCAGTCGTCGACATCAATACCCACGTACTGGCTTCCGTCCTTGCTACATCTAAAGCTCTGACTTCCGTAAACCCAAACAGATGAACTTGTAAACTAGTCAGGAACACATGTTCGGCACTCTCATTCAGCTTCCTAGCAACAATCCGTAACGGCAACGGCTCATTGCAAGTTAGGATCGCCGGACTCGGTAGCCTCGCATCAATCTCTCCCTTCGGAGCCGTCTCACTCATTTTAGTCGGCTTCTTCTGGAATAACGCACTCTTCTTCCCATACCCCGCCAATCCCGCTTGAAACTCATACGGCCTTCTCGCATAAACCTCATTCTGCGTCTTCGCCGGCCTAGGAGGCTCAATAGGCAAGAACTTAAACCCGATTGCGCTTCTCCTGTTCTCTTTGAACAGACTCGGTCGTTGCACTGTAACCTTAATATAATACCTGATTTCCGCCTCTCCGGGAAAACCAGTCAAACTCGGCGGCAGAGTCCTCTTGACATGTCTATATTGCATTTGCTGCAAACCGCTGAGACCAAACCCTCCAAAAGCACCCATTTGCATCTGCTGCTGCTGCGGATCCGAACATCCATTATTAAACGGGATCTTGATCCGAAACGGATACTCATGCTGTCCCGCTCTTAACGTATACGCCAGTCCCGACATCGGTGTCTGATTCGGACCAATTATAGGAAACACTTGTGCGACTCTATACAAGATCTTATGGTTCTCCTGCACGATGCCTTCTCGTCGTTGTTGCCGGTGGGAGTACGGTCCTTGCATGGACATAGAACCTACGGGCCGCATGAGAACAGTTCGAGACTCGCCTTCGAGTTTAACGACAATGGCAGTGACATTCTCGTCGGAGACGAGGGAGAGGATTATACGGCCGGATATGAAATCGAGGTTGGTGTAGAAAGCGTGGGGGTCGTCGAGTGCGATTCGGACGGACATGTTGATCCTCGTCTGCAGATTCTCTGCGAGATTCTCTGGTCAAAGATTTTGGACCCTTCGGAATTGGTCATCGAACGTGAAGGATGTAGGTCGTGGTATGATGTTTGTTTTAACCACGACGCGCTCGGTTTGATCGGGTAGATTTTGGCAGCGGCCAAGATCTCCTGAGACTCAGCCTCGCTGTAGTAGATGCCTAGATTGAATACGCAAGCTCAGGGGCGCAATTAAAAGCGGGGTATTACAGACGAGAGGCAAGGCTGTGCAATTGTGAAGGCATGGCGAAGATAGCATAGTCAGGGTCGAGATTGATGAATCGTATGGGAAATGAGTTGTTTGTTTTGCTCAGCCTGATGCAAGATTTTGAAGGGGAGCGGGGCCAGCGTCATTGCTCGGTAAATATATCCCGAACAGTAGGTAGACCCCTGCTGTCAGCAGTGAGCCTATTGCGACCTCAAATGGCAAGTGTTACGCAGAAATAATCACCTTACGACATGTATTTTGATGGAACGAATCGCATCGTCAGCTTGGATTATAAAGTGCCGCAAAACTGCTTTGCCGCTCACGATTCAGCTCGTCAGGGGTCTCTTCGACATGTACCTCACATGGATTCGAGACAGAATTCTGTACTACTATATGCATTCACGGAAACTATATTCAATAAGGTTACACAATTATAGAGTTTTCAATATCTGTCCACATTTTGTCCCTCTCCTTTCTCGTCTCACTTCACAACATCTGCTTACCCCTTGTTTCGATGGGCAAGAAGATCATAGCAACAAAAGCCGCTAGGATCAAACCTCCGCTGACGAAAACTGGAGCGTTTGGGTTGGCGTCAGGGATATTGGCCGCGATGATAGGAGCGCACAGTCCTGCTATTCTGTTCAAGAAGCTCGAGATACCAGTGCCCGTACCTCTGTTAGGGGCTGGGAAGACCTCTGGCGTGTAGGCATAAAGTACACCATACATGATATTCTGGAAGAAGGCTTCAATCGACGAGAAAGCGACTTGGTAGTCCGAATCCGCAGAAAGCGTGAAGAGGAAGAGGAAAATTCCAGAGAGCATGGTTGCAATGGCCATCGTGCCTTTGCGTCCGATGTACTTGATGTCGACTGTGTAGCAGGCAATGATAGATCCTGGCACACCTACGACAGAAGTGATAGCATAGTTACGGTATGTTATGTAGTTACTAACGACTTCTCCATTTGATCCCTTACCATTCGAAAGGTATTGAGGCAGGAAGGCATTGAAGAGCGGATACCTGTTGAAAGTTAGATCTTTAGTGAATATGCTTTAAGAAAAACAACAATACCCCATGCCGATCGTCAGCCAACAAAACCAGAGCAAGACTGTAGTCCAGCCAAGTTTCTTGGTGTGGAACAACGGGCCAATGCGCTCAGTTGAGAAGGATGCGAATTTCCGCTTGATGATTTCCGTGGTGCTAAGTTTGATGACATCCTTCGCCAACGGATCGCCACCAATTTCATTGAGAATCTCTTCGGTGAGCCAAGTTGTGGTCTTGTTCTTGTACGCCATCCCATAAACCACTGCGACGGCCTCTGATTGTCGACCGCGAGAAAGGAGGAACTTCGGCGACTCGTATAGATGGAATAGCAGGAATCGTGCCAAGAACATGACGAAGGTCAAAGTTCCCATGGTATAAACAAAATATCTCCAGCCCTTGTCAGGAGCATAGTCGGAGCCTAGGAATGCCCATCCAATGAGCGATGCGACCAATTGTCCCACTGGCCACCAAACACTAAGAAGTGTGAGAAGACCACCAGAAGCATTCGGAAGGAACTCTAGGAACAGAGCTCCATCAACAGGTAGGTTCCCTCCAACACCAACTCCAAGAGCAGCGAAGAGGCCACAAGCACCAATCCAGTTTGGAGCTGCTCCGGCTGCGATGCCGAATACGCCAGCAATCAAGAGAGTCAAATTGAACGCGAGACGTCTGCCCATGATGTCCGATCCAATGCCCCAAAAACTTGCACCAAGGCAGAGGCCGACGAACAAGGAGCAAGTCGTATATCTAACATGAGTTTCAGAGATACCAAACTCAGCTGACAGTGAAGGCAGCGTCAGCGCCACACCTTGAAGCCAGAGACTGGTTTCTCGTCAGCATTATGTTTCAAGAGTCGCAAAAAGGAGAAACGTACTTGTCGGCAAACCAGCCAAAGCCACAAAGGATGAAAAGCTCCCAGTTGTATCTTGAAAAGAGTCAGTACATCCTTTTTCGAACAAATCAGATAGTAGAAGCCAATGCCCCAGAAGTAGTGAGGGATGCAAGCGTTAGGGAAAGCTCCCGCTTGTAGTAAAGATAAAGACTTACCTCCCCATCCCTATATCCTGAATTGCCTTATTGATAACCTTGCTCTTTACTATACAACTATATTAGCCCCCACTACTAGCTCTCTGTAATATCTTTCTAGATAGGAAAACTCACAATCATAAGCACTATCATGTCCACTCGCTGCAACATCCTCGTGAACTTCGGCTCTCAATCCTTCAACCGTATAAGGACTGTATCCCGCACTACTAGTGCGCATGATCCCTTCTTCATTACCATCATCTTCCTTGGGAATACTGCCGTTGTCGGACGGTTTGGCGATCCCGTAGTTGGAAATATGGCTCTTTTCCGATTGGCCCTCTGCTGAACGTCGTCGTGCGTACTCGGCTGCTACCGTAGGATGTCGACTCGCTTGGGCGAGGGTGACTAGAACGCCTTGATAGTCGTCCACGGAGTCCTTGTGGAAAGGACTTTTGATGGCTAGGAACCCCATTGTCGTGTTCGTCCTCGTCCTCTGTATTGCTATAGAATTGAGTATCTATGCGAATTGCCGATTGTGTGTTGCTGCGTTGTAGGCGCCGTGACCGTAGTGATATGTGTGTTGCAGTAAATAGAAATACCAAGAGCTGGTGCTTTGGTGATCGCTTTCAAGAATATTGAACAGGATCGAGCGTAGTATTTGGCATGTCGCTTTGCGCCGAGCAACTCAAGTGTAGCACCAAGTACGTGGACGCGGACTTGGACGGGTAGGTGGAGAACTTTGTCTCAAATTGACTCCGTCGAATAAGTACCGAATCGTGTACGACAGCTACTTCAGTCTGACTCGTAAAACAGTAAGAGCTTCTCACAGATAAATATTTGGCCTCGAAGGAATTGTAAAAAAGTATCTGAATGAGAAGGAAGACAAGATAAACTTCAGCCATGAGCGGGAGTGGACTAAGATTTAAACCCTCTCTACTAAGCCTTCTCACCCAACCCTATCGGTTGATTTCTTACCGTTTTCCATGAAATGTTGGATCCTCCCTCCTTAAGATTCTACCCGATCGTATCCGAGTATTAAATCTTTCTGTGAGTGGAAGCGATTGTGTAAATCTTTGTCTTAGTGTCCCTGTGACGTTGAGCGGCACTGCACTAATCTTTGGCGGGAGCGGGATGGCGTCTTGGCGGCGGGACGGCAACCACAGTGACCAGATATTTGATGTAAAAACCAGCCGGGATAATAATTTTGAAGAAAATTCTCCAATCAATCTTACGCCGAGAAATTATTGCAGAGGATGTCAACCTAGTTAGCCATCAAGCAGTTGGACATCCGAGTGGCCGAGGAAGAAAGTTTTCTGATATTTTTCATTTGTGCGCTACAAAAAGATGGCTGTTTGCCTGCTGGTATTTTCCCCTTGGCCCTATCGTCATAATCTACAATATTGGCTGCGATATGAATCGCCAGAAGGCATTATTCCTCAATCATCCCTTCATTGCCCCATCCGGCCAGCTTTTCATATCTCTCGATCCACGTACTCCCCTTCAAATGCCCGCCAAAATGCCAGTCCAGCCAGCCCGCTGCCCGCTGTCTGTTACCTGCTCAAAAACAGTTGCAAAAGTAAATATGTGTGTAATGTAGGAATTTGATACGAGAGAAAGGTCAAATTAGGAAATAGGATCTGATCGCTGAAATGCCAAAAAAAAAAAATTGTATGCACAAAGAACGTAGTCATCAGCTCTCAAAGCTTGTCATACTTCACGCTGTTCGTGGTTCGGGGACACCTGTCTCTTCTGTCCCGTTCATATTGAGAAATGTGCCTGTGGCACTCTCGGGTTTTTGAGATTCGAAATTCGAAACACCAGAGACTCCACTGTCACCTTCCTGATCATCTTTGTCGAAAATGATGCCGTGAATGTTTAGCCCGTTCTTGTCACTCGCAGGCGTTTTCATTGCCTCTTCGTCAACATGTTCATCGAGATTCATTAGCGCTGGGGGACGGTGACGCATCCGGCGAGCTTTCTCGAGCGAGATGGTTTTCTGTTGATACGTTGTTGTGATAGGTTTAGAATCATCTCGGTCAATCGTTGCCTTCATCAGTGCTGCCATCCAGAGCCGCCCTTGCTTGATGTTTGGAACTGCAAAGTAGTGAATGGTGGGCTTGGTAAATGTTACAGCCTTTGTAAGTCCTGCACGAGGAGGCACCAGCTTGAAGATGAACATTTGTTCATTGTTGCCCTTGCTAAGGGTTGATTCAGGTTCAGCAGCGGCGTCTTTGGCAGCCATTGTGGTTGTGGCACCAGCAGGGCTGGTAGGACTGTTTGTGGCTCCAGTGAGCGTCGCATGTAAGCCGGTTAAGCGATCAGTATCGGCAGGAAGGACGCGATGAAAGGAGATATCAATGAGTCCTTTCTCTTCCGTGTCGTTTTCCGAGTAGTAATATGATAATCGACGTCCTTTCAAGATGAACAGACGTGGCTTCCATGTTGTCATCAGATTTGGACTCTTTTTCTTCATCCACCCACTGTAGTCTGCCCCAACCATCTGCTCTTGCGGGGTCTTCTTCTCTAACCCCCTCGTGTATGCGCTTGTCTCCTTTTTGGATTTCTTCCTGGTAGTCGCTTTAGAACTGATTGAATTCATTGTCATAGAGCTTTTAGCATCAGGAGAATCAAGATCAAAGCTTGGGCCGGCGGAAGGAGTACTCGAGCCCGTTCTTGAAGGGGACTGCATAGGCGAATCTTTCATTGGGGAGGCGACTTGCTCGGTGGGTGAGGTAACACGTGATTTCTCATGCCCAGTGACTGCGTCTGAGATAGCTCTAAGGCCAAAATGACGACTCGTGATTGGCTTAACAGGGAGCAACCAGTCCGCCCTTCGATCAGGAACAGCTTCAGGAGACTTCGGTAGCACGCTATTATCATAAGCATTGCCTTCGAGCCTCGTAACAATAGGCGATGGAGCATCCTTTGGAGGCGGCAGTGGCCTAGGGGGCGCATTGATAGAGTTTTCCGAAGGAGTCCTCCGGCGGCCATTCATTGACAAGTTGTAGTACTTCTGTGCCGCTGGGGATGGACCGCCCTGGATAGAGTCGACGCTTCCGAATCTCGAATGCCTAGAGTGCGCAGTCGCGCTACGTAGTCTTTGTTCGTCGGTATAGCTCGAGTTTCGTGAATGTGTTGTTGTTGCTGTGCTTCCTCTCTTCCTCAACACATTTCTCTGCCGTCCCTCAAGTTCTCCACCAGAAAAGTACCCGCGGTCTAAGGCCTCCAGATTCGTGGGACCAGGCGCGGTTTGAGACGAATGATCCGTAGAGCTTCTCGCGATAGGTTTAATCCCCGATGAAGAGAGGGGACGGCTCGAAAGAGACGGTGAAACCGCCGAGCCCATGGTCCAATTTCTGTCAAAGGAAGGTTGCTTCTTGTGAGCCCCATCTTGCCCTTTGATCGATGCTGACAAGGCATCTCCTACAACTGAGCCTACAAGCGAAGGAGTGCTGAATTCATTTGCGGAGCTTTGCCGAGAATGATGAAGATCACGGATGGAAGCAGCAGAGGGTCGTCGTTTTTCACCTGTGGTTGGTCTGGTACTCTCGTGTATAGTCTTGGGTGATATTGGAGAAGTGATCGGAGATGATTCGTTTCGGAAGGTGTGTTGACTGGACAGGCGCGCGTTTGTTCTATTTGATACCCCTTCGTTCATGCTTGGGATTCTAGGAAGCATAGTAGATGAACTGATGCTACGACTTCCATGTCGACCAGTGGAATCTGAGCCAACTTCGCTACCGTATGTTGCTGTATTTCGTCTTGTCGAAGCAATTCCATTGACCTCATCCTGAAGAATCTTTATCTTCTGCCATGTCTTGAGCCTGCGTCCCACGGAACCTAGCTCGAACTCTTTCAGAAAGACAGAAGATTGGTCCATGCCAAGAAGGACATCTCCTGTGATCTCTTGATCGCGGAATACCTCACAATGCTTGGCCTCAACACCTGTAGTAAAGAGATACTCGGCGACTTGATCTGGTGTCCAGATTGAAACCTCTTCTCGTGTGTGCAGATTCTCGTCTTCCTCGTCAGTTTCCTCGCCATTTATGTATGACAGGCGTTGGTCGTCAAGGAGATGGCTACTATATTCGCTTCCAGAATCGTTTGCGACATGTCGCTCTGCAGCGGCGGTACCGTGATGAGGGGAATGCATGTCGGTGATGTGTTCGTCAATTACGCTCAGGGTTTCATTCATCACTGGGCTATCCTGACCATGGGCGTGTGCCTTGGCCGCCGCCATGACACTCTTCTGCTGACCCATTGGGAGTGTGGTTGAGATCGTAGGCATAGGTTTCTCGTTCTCTTGGGGAGTATAAATTGTATTCAAAGGTGAGGTCATTTTGGGTTTCTCAACAAGACTAGTATGCCGGCTTGTTTGCGTCGTTTCCTCCGATCCATTCACCGGAAGAGCCATTGTGGGATCGGTACTCCTCATCTTATCTTCAACGATAGGGAAAATCTTTGGTTGCACAATTGCTCCAGCTGCTTGTGAAGTTGTAGTCGGACTCGACCGAGGCATCGTGGTGGGAGGATACGACGGCGGTCCACGAGGAGCAATTCTTGTATAGACTTCCTGATGTTAGTCTTCACTTCCAGACTGAAAGCATGACAATTGCTGACCTTCGGGGAACAGCCCACTGCTCCCATTCATCAAGTGCCGCCCCAGGTACCACCCATCGCCGAAGTCATCATCGCGTTCGATCAACTCGACACGATCTCCTTTGGAAAGACTCAACTCATCCGAGCTTCGCGCTGAGAAATCATCTGGGTTTAATCAACATCAGCACAGTCCTCTATTCCTGCAAGGCGAAGAAACGTTGTAGCCAGATGACATGTTTCGTTCTTGAAGCTCAATCAATCGCAGACGACATGGGAACAAGCGCCCACTCACGAATTACGATGAGAATCTGCCCCGGTTCTGGTCTGCCCTGGGGC
Organism: Phialocephala sp. D728; assembly: GCA_003988865.1. Taxonomy (NCBI): domain Eukaryota; kingdom Fungi; phylum Ascomycota; class Leotiomycetes; order Helotiales; family Mollisiaceae; genus Phialocephala; species Phialocephala sp. D728. Next base: position 160,293 of record QYAJ01000039.1, read on the forward strand.
TCGATCGACGGTTGGGATGCCATTCTCTCTTCAATGCTGACTTCTCATGTTCCGCTAGGGACCGGTTATTTCACAATAGGAACATCTGGTGAAGGGGTGGGTATTGGATTATAGGGAGAATAAAAAGCCAAGCTTCAGCAAAGACTCATCTCCCTGGTGGCAGCCGCGGAAGAGAGATAGATGAGGCTCCGCAGTCGTTTTCGAGATTCGGAAAACACGATAGTCGTTGCATAAAAGCCAGCGGTTCTCTGCTGTCGCGAGCATGGGTTGGGTCGCAGAACCACGTCTCCGCTGAGTGCACACGAGCACGATGAATGGGCGTCCTGCCAGCAATGGGGGATGCCAACTCAGGAGGATGGATGGGCTGGTGTAGTGACAGGGCTCAATGTCGCAGAGAGGGATAATGAATGGACAACAAGATTCGTGATGTTGATGTCTCTAGACGTAATGTAATGTCGGTCCCCAAGAGCAGTTGCCCGCTAAACCCTTTCCGGCCCAGCCTCCAAAGCGTATGCGCTAGAACGGCCGACTGCCTTTCCGTTTTCTACCAACATCATCAACACTGACGGCAGTCGATGTGCAGAGTCTGCCAGTCTGCCTGCCTGCTCTCCTACCCGTATGCAGTGACTGGATCTTGGGTCGCTTCGAGGCGCTGTAGAGGACATTCAGCATCCAATATTCACTGTTCTTCTAATTCACTAGTCAATCTCGCCCCGTATTCCTGTTCCTATTTAATAGACGCTCTCTTCACGGATTGCGCCAGCTATCTAAAGTGACGCCTCGACTCTTATTCCTTTCTTCCTTCCTTCTCGACGACCACCCTCTTGATTCGGCACGCCTCTCTCTCCTGGTCTTCTTGCCTGGGTCGCAACGACAGGCGATAGATATTCAGAAACGTACCCGCACAGCCTTGTCTCACGCTTCGGCAACCCTGATCGGTGAGCGGCTTCATGGTACACACCATATGTTTCCCTCCCCCACCAACGTATGGCTGACTCTTTCAAGCACCGTCACGTCTTCGATGACTTCGATACCAATGTCCTTTCGAATGTTCTGCTGAGAGATGCGACGACCACCAGATAAAGAAGGGCAACCGACATTGTCGGAGCGGGATGTTGATTCTTCTAACGCTACTTTGAATACGCTCTTTGGAGGGACCCGACAGAAGTCATGGATGGTGGGAGCAGGAGCTCCAGTACGCCCAACTCCTCGTACGAGTGTTTCAAGGACATCCGTACCGCAGGTCGCATCGGCGCAAAAGTAAGTTGCAGCCTGATCATGAGTGAAGCTTGTATAGAAGCCCCCTTGCTAACGTCACTTCAAGAACAGCGATGCCAGTATTGCCCTCGCCGGCTCCAAGCGATGAACCAAGTCCGATCATTTTGCACCCGCCTATCAATGGATTTCAGACTGAAGGTCGGCGCAACGCATATCAAGAAGAACCAAGGCAGTCCTCGACAATACTCACTCCCTCGACCCAAGTCCCACGCCTTTCTTCAAGCGAGGCTGACGCTCAAATTCCTCGAGAAACTTCTTCTAAAGACTTACACGATCGATCTGCGTCATCATCAAACCCAACTTATAACCAATCCAACTGGTCATTCACGAGTCCAACGGAACCCGTTGAGTCACAACCACTTTCTACGATGTCGGATAACATCCCTCCACTTCCTTCCTCGGTACTACTCCCGTCAGACCGCCAGCAGGGAGACCAGTCTCTGGCCCATGCTCAATTTCCTCCGGTCGTACAACAAACTTCACCAGTCTTGAGTCGAGGCCCCTCGCTGACACAATCATTGCCTGCACGGCCTGGTCCCACACAGTCGCTGAACCGGGGACAGCAGACATCAAGGCCGCAGAATTCACCTCAAGAATTTCATTTGAGGCAGCCTCAACAGGGTCAGCTTCCGAGCCCCGTACAAACTAATCCCTCTCCGAGATTAGATCCAGGCGCAGTATTCGCCCCTGCCATACCGCCATCTGATGCAAGATCTTATCCTATATCTAGTACAGTTCCTTCCAACCCACGGAAAAGGCAACGGATCCAGCCCGCGTCAATGCCGTCTTTACGACCCAGAGTCTCTCTGATAGAGGCACATATTCAGCGAGCGGGGGGACAGCTGAATCTCAATACTGGACTCGAGCGTCCTAGATTTCAATTACTTACGGATGCTTGTAACCAAGAAGATGCCTTTTATGTTGCCCTGCACCAGATATTTTGTTGTTGGGATACTGACCGCAATCAAGTCCTGAGTATTCAAGGATATCCTCCCTTGCAAGTGCTACAGATGGCAGTCAAGATACTGGGTCAATTAATCCGAGACAATGATGCATTGGCACCCAACCACAAGAGATGGTTCTCAGATTTTCCGAGCCCGTTGCGTGACTTATTACAATCATCAGAGCCTTATCGGAGGACTGTGGCAGAGGTTGGAAACTTCCTAACCAGGCTAGCATCGGATTGGGGTGCCTTGTCCCTCGAATGCACAAACCGAGGATATCCCCCGCTTGTGGACGAACTTGTCAATCGTATGGGTTTGCTTTCTCAGATATTACAAGGTGTAGTTTTCACCGCAAGTCGTCGAAATCTGGGCATTCGCGATGAGGAGATTGGTACCCGGATGGAAGACTTGTTCAAAAAGGATCAACGAGATCACCAGGCACTCGCCGCTCGATACAATACTGCACGTCCACCTACCGCGAGGGAGGCTCAGGAGCGGAACAGAGCACTTGCTACTGAATATATAAACCTGCACAATCAATTGATCCAACACAGGCATTCGTCGGCTATGGCTGGTTCTGCGTCCCGTGTTCCCACACCCACAGTCCCTAATAGCGGCTACTATCAACCCAATGCCGCGGACTCTTCTCCGATACCTCGTCCACAACAAGTCATCAATCAAGGTCACTGGAATCAAAATATGCCAAGCCCCGATGCTGCAGGAAATCACCAGTTCCCTAATTCAATACCTCCTCGAATGCAGAGGACAGTAGATGGCTCTCCAAATCTAGCAACGGTCGGGACCCGACCGCCCAGTGCTGGAGCCCAGCATGTCTACACGAATACACCGAGCCCGACACTCCTCCAGAGTTTGTCTATGCAATCACCTGTCCAGCAAAACTTCCCATCTCCCCCAGTCTTGAGGAGCAGTATCCCCTTGCAGCCCCAGCAGAATGGGTCATCGCAAATAGGAGGGCAACCGAGTGGAACCTATTACCACCCGACCCTGCCACAGCAAATTGATCCGGCGACGCAGCAGCGAGCCCAAGTTCCACCGCAGCAGCAGGGTGTGTCTCAACTCCAGCAAAATCCTGCTAATCAGTGGACACAAAGTCATCGTCTCCAGCAGCAACAAGCCGCTTTACAGCAAGCCGCTCAGCAGCATCAAATACAGCAAGAACTAGAACTTAGCCGACAAGTGCTGACAATGAACCGTGCTGCCCAATCATACCGAGAGATCAATCCAGTTTATGGTAACCAGCAACATAATTCGTCAAGGGCCAACAGTGCTATTAATGGTCATCGACCCCAAAGCTTTCATAATATGCTCGGCACTACTCCTGGACAGTTGTCATCAGCAGGCCAAAGGCAGTCATCTGTACAGAGTGAGCAACAAGCAGCCGACATATACACGTACAACCAAAAGCCTTCTCTCCAAAGATCCCTCGTTCCACCGCTGCATTATGTTCACCCGCAACAGCCGACAAACCCCGATGTTACTGCTTTGCACCAGGCACACGTGCGCAGTCCGCGGTTGGTAGCCGCTGATGTTCCCCCTTCGAGTATGTCGCAAGACAATCCAGCTCTAAGATATTACCAAGCAGTCCGTGGTTTCGTGCTTTCACCTACGAGAATTTCGTCCTCAAGTCCACTCTCAAAGTTTGATTTCATGGTTCCGCCCAGTGATCTTGTCTTAACCCCTAAAGATATCGTACATAGCAATGGTCAAGTCGCAACCCGGGAGTTCAGAAAGGGCACACTGCAGTACCGCTTACGTTGTGTGCAGGCGAAGAGGACGGATACGAAATGCGCCATTGCTGATTGGGTCGTAAGTGACACGGTCTGGCCGGAGAGTGCTTCCTTGGCTATCAACAGGAATCAGTTGGATATCAGACGCAAGAATCACCATGGCAAAGATCTCCCAATTGACATCACGCCTTTCATAAAACTATCTGCACCTAACTCAACTAACCAAGTCACACTATCTATTATCAAAGGTCGAAGCAAGATGAAGGAGTTCAGCTATTTCCTTGCTGTTGAGGTTATTGAGATCCTCCATCACAGCCAGATCATTGATATGTGCTATCAAAGCCGGATACCTGCAAATCAAACTCTGAACAAGATTAAGAAAAGCCTTGCAGGACCAACAGGCACTGATGATGATGATATCGCTATGGTAGTTAGCGATCTCTCCATTGATCTTGCAGATCCCTTCACAGCGAAGATATTCGAGACACCTGTGCGAGGTAGTACCTGCCTGCACCGCGAATGTTTTGACCTCGAGACTTTTCTGTTGACGCGCAACAGCAAACCTAAGCGTGCCGAACAACCGTGCATGGTCGATGTCTGGAAGTGTCCCCTGTGTGGCAAGGATGCTCGTCCCTACAGTCTCCAAATTGACGACTTCCTCGGATTAGTGAGAGCCTCGTTACAGGAGCAAGGAAATCTAGACGTCAAGGCGATCTTGATTGGGGCTGATGGCAGATGGCGTCCCAAAGTCGAAAAACGCAAAGCCACTGCGGGCCCAGATGATAGCGATTACTCGAGTGATGGAGATGGAACTTCGAGAAGGGGCGCTTCAACGTCGTCAAAGCAACCAGTGCATAAGAAAGTAGTGGAGGTGATTGATCTTGATGATTGAGCTTTTTAGAGCTCTGAAATATTTTTCTTCTGACATTCTATTTCTATCTAGCGAGCGGGATTGTCTTCAAAAGAGTGTGGATTTGGCTGTTATTTTTGCATGAATCGGTGGCTGTTTGCATGCATCTTTGGATTTGGCGTACAGGCTCAGCATGGCAAGTCCTTGAGCTGCAAAGGAATGGAGTCTGGACAATAGCTTGGCTAGGCTCGGCGTTTGTTTTCTGCTTTGCTATCCCGGTCTGTTGGAAGCAGGAATTCGGAGTCAACTGGAATGAACTGGACTGGAATTGCTACCTACATACCCGGGCTCTGCTGGTTCCATGTCTGAATGGCATTTGTATTCTTTAAGTAGCTCATGTTTCAAGAAACGAAAGGAATGAACCTCGATGACCAAGCCATGTCTTAAAACCGCAACATAAGGCTTTGTGAAAGATATAAATCAAAAGAATCTTAAAGAATGTCACTTTGTTCATATTATCTCTTCCATGCCGAAATCGATAGAAATCAGGCCCAATTACTTATATGGGTCAAATTGCAGCCACTTTACGCGTACGCATAGGCAAACTGGCTAGGCAACGGCTTAGAGCTGTAAGAATATTGAAAAAAAGTATATAAAATTAAAACCTAACTATTAAAAGTAGTAAATATGAAGCTATTTCGACAACTTTAATAGTAGTGATATAATCTAAAACATAGTATACATATAGGTGATAACTAATTCATAAGATATAGCTGGGAGTAGTGGGAGTTGTATAAGAGAGTGCTACTCGCCGCGATCGCGGTCGCATAAGGGACTGCTCGTCGCAGCACCAAGTTTTGAATCTATATTTAAAAAAAAAATGAGAACGAGGGATATCTTTCTACATCGTAGAGTTGCAGATTACGCGCAATTTATAAGCGTTAGGAGTAGTAGTTTAATGATTTGTCTTACAGCGCGTTCTCACACGTGTTCCATGAGGTTGGTTTAGACCCACTTCTGTACTCACATGGCCAAATGTCGATTTCGGCATGGAAAAGATACCGAATAAAACTGCCTCTGATACCCTTCTAAAGAAAATACACTCAGAGCAATTTCTCCCGATGTCAAGTTATATCCAATCATCCCACTCGCGTTCATCCTCAGAAACTTTCATCCATCTTGTCCCACTCTCGTCCAACTCCTCTCTCTCAGAGCTCCAAGTAACCTTCTTACCCACCTTATCCTTCCTGGACATAACCCTAGTTCCCCTTGTCGAGTTTCCTATACTTACAAATTCCGTCTCCTTTCTCTCTTCATAGATCTCTAGCGCCTCTTCCGGGCCTGTTCCCCAAATCCATAGCTGTTCGAAGAGCCAGATAAAGGTGCGAGCAATCCATCCAATAGATTGGAATATGAATGCGATGGCGAGGATGGCTAAGTATAGAATTAAGACAAGTGGGATGAGTACGAGTATGAGCCAAAGCATCGCGATTCCAACATAGGGAAAGATCAAGAGGATGAGGAGGAAGAAGGTGAGGCTGAAGAAGATAAGGAGTAGGATGTTGTAAAACATGTTTGTGTTGTTAGTGATTTGCAATGTCCTGGAATGTCTGGGACTTTGTGGTTGAGGATTTAGAAGGTTTTAAGTTGTAAGTTTTGAATGGAAATTATAAGATAAAAGTGGCTGAAAGAGACAAAGATTGGAAGTCGGATAGACATGTTGCCTGACAATACCAAATTTGGGCACGACAATGACTGTGGGACATTTAGTACAAACAAAGGAATTTCTTGCAATTGACCAGTTTTATCACATAGTAAAACTGGATGAAAATATCCCAGCACTGACTAGTCTTCTTCTATTGCAGATCTTCGCCTACAGCCCATTTTCCCTCCCCATTCACATGAATACAGCCTCGTCTGATCAACATCCCTCTTTCTACCTAGCTTGTCACAAACATCTTCCTCTATCCTAAGTTTTCCCGACCCGACCCGGGATGCACACAATGGCTCGTATATCGCCAAATAAGCAAAAAGTCGTTAACAACTAAAATCCATGCTTGCATAGCGTGGAAGAAACAAGGCCAGGTAGTGTCAATGGTAGCACGCCCTATTTGACCTCTGCAGCCGGGATTGACCGGCTCCGAGCTTTGGTCTCGGCTTTTGGACAGGGGAAGATGTGGGAAGATGAGGTTCGATTCCTTGCTTGGCTCTTTCATATATATTTTTTTTTGCAGATTATGGATGCTTTGGTGAAATCTAACGAGAATTTGTGTGCTTGCGGGCAGGAGTGAGAGCGAGGCGAGGCGTTAGTGTGAGGAGGAAGTGCAAGTCGAAGTGTAGTTCAAAAGGGAGCTTGTTCTTTAGCAGCTGGGGTGTCAATGTCCTTGTATTCGTTACGGCTTTTGCTGCTGTTATCGTCACATTGTGACGGTTGACATTGGTGTAAGGCAGCAAGAAAGCAATGCAAGCCATAGCAGAATTCAGCATAAAGAAAGCAAGCATATTCAAGTACTAATTTTATGGTGATCAGGACTATTGATCACCAAAAAGAACACACAGTGTAGGGATGTTATTACAATTCATATCTTCTAGAGAATACCCTCTAAGGAGGATTCTAGCTATGATTCTCATACGCGAGGCATACTTTTACAAGCCCTCCTTTGCGAGCATGTCCGCAATATCTAAGTAGAATGCAACAGCATTGAACCCGCAATGAGTCAGCCCAACTGCCCCAAACTAGGAATTCTGTTACTCACTTCGTCTGATACCCACCGACTTGCCAAAAGAACGACCTCAACCTATTCGTCCAATTGATCAAGTCCAGATGACTAACCTCCACCAAAGTTCCCTTATACGTGCCCCACTTCGCACTTTCTACTGAGACTAATCCATCATTCGGACCCTCCATCTTCTCGACAATCTTATGCGGTCTTCGAAACGCGCTTAGAAACCTGGGGTGTACCGTAGCTCCATAAGAGAAGTACCTCACTCCCTCCTTATCTGGAGTCTTTGGGTTGAACTCCTCTTGCATGTATTTCCTCGTCAATTGATTAAACGCACCAGTACTGCATCCTCTGCTGCCCAAAAATTTATAAATCTGGCCCAAATACTGAGGTCCGATTTCCTCCAACGTGTAATCTGCGAAGTAGGATCCACGGTGTGGGGTCGCTATAGTAGTGAGAGATAGGACATCGACGTTGGCAGGCTTCAGTCGAGATATCATGTAGCGGGCATCTAGACCCCCCATACTGTGTGCAATGATGTTAACACTCTTTCCATGGGCTTTGGTAGCTATATCTTGACTTAATTTTGCAGCGCGCTCTTCAATACTGGCGGATGCAGGTACAGTGGTGAGGATAACTTCGATGCCATTCGCGCGCATGGCCTCTGTGATCCCGCGCCAGTATTGAACTCCAGGAAGTAGATGACCTGCTAGACGTAATTCATCGAAGCCCAGGAGTCCATGAGCGAGGACAATTGGATGTTTAGGTGCAGCTACATTCATCAGCGCTATTCTCAATTCCCTGGGGGCTGAAGGTACCATAATTCTGTCGAATGGTAGCATAGTCATCCTCAATTGCTCTCCCCAAATCATTAATTCTTGGATCTGAATCAATCTTCTTTTCCTTGTCAACTTGGTGAAGGCGACAGCAACACGTCGAGAAGGACATTGGTATGCATAGGTAAGGGTGTGGAGTGCCAACATTCGCTCGTGTCACATTTTGGAGGAGCCATTTCGTGCATGCTACACGAGCTACCAGATATGTCATCGCAGTAGCTTATACATTTAGTTTGGGTGTGAAGAGTCATAGTGAGGCAGTCGCGTTGAAAATGGTGTGAAGCTTTCGCGAAAAGTGACGGTGACGTCGTGCATGTATCCCTGCAAGCATGTGACTTGGGATGATGGAGGGAGGGGCTACGAGATGCATCTTTTGGCTTGAGAGCATTATAGCCATATCTTGAGCGAAAGTTGGACGACGAAGATGCGTATCAAGCTATTTTAGAGCTTCCAACACGGAGCTCGAAAGTAGAACATGGTAAAGGACAACTTCTCCAAAGCTTTCGAATGGATATCTTCCCGCAATTGCCAGCCACCAGTAGTCTATACAACTCTCCGTCATGCCTAAGCCGCCTTCCAAAGCTGAAGTGGTTGAAAAGCCAACGCTGATATCGTGAATGCGGCGCTTCTCTAGGTCATACAATCCTCTCTCAACAGTCCGAGGATCTCAACCCCCACTTATTTTGGAACTTCGATACGTTCTGGGACCACGGGATTGATATCGAAGACAGCTTTTAGTAGATCTGCGATGACTTTATCTTGGCCCTTCTTGCCAGCCTCCTTGATCTCCTTCATCTTGACGTCTGCTTCCTTACTGGCGTCTTCTTCGGCCTTCTTGTTTCCACTGGTGTGCTGGAGATTGATCATTAGCAACTTCCAGGATACCATAAAGCGGAATGTTTCTAAATGAAACTAGGATGAGCCATCAGAATGCCAAGCATACCTCAGACTCGAACTTCTTGAACTCGTCATCCTTGTTCTTCTTGTATGCGTCGATTTCCTTCTTTGCTTCATCTCGGGCCTCCTTTACTCGCTTTGTACGGTCTGACATGGTCAGTTCTTAGATCTTTGAGCAGCATCTGTTGTTTGGAGGAGCATGCTCACATTCTCTAGCTACACATACGTTAGCAATCCATTCCCAATTGAACTCCCTCAAGCAGTAAGAACTTACCCCTCTGAACAATCTTTTGAGCTTCCCTCTCCGCCTAGCCACTAATTAGAACTATTCCCTTCAAAGCTTCAAACTGTACCCAGTATACGTACATCGAGAAGGGTTTGGATACCCGCTGAGTTTTGGGCCGACTGTCCCACCAACATTAGCTTCCACGCTTTTAAACTTGACCCAGAATAAACAAACCATCTTGCAATCCTCCGTGAAGAATTCTCAGCTTGGAAGGTGTTCGTAAAGCTCGTTATCGTCGGACGTGTAGTAGTCTAGGTAGGAAGCTCATCCAGCTCACACTAAAAGCAATGAAGCTCCGAATCCCTACACGGCAACTTCCGCTCGTGACCCCATCCTGCGCAACTTTTTATTAGAGCTCAAGAGTTCGCCATTGAATTACGCACTCACATCTACAACTTTCGGGGATTGGATGATTTACGGGAGAGAGGATAGGGCATAGGAAGAATGTCCCGCGCGGCAAAACTTACTCTGGCAGGGACTACACTCGCTGCTGTTGCTACGGTTGTGTTCGTGCATTATGGGCAACAAGCTGAGAAAGCTGTGAGTATCTTCTTAGCTGAAGCTTCCCTTATTGCTCGTGAATGTTTTGGTGTGATGCTAACGCATGGTATAGGCAATGCATGCAGGCGTAATCCGAGATATGGACCAGCAAAGATTGAAAAGGGAACGCCAGCTAGATTTCGATATGCAAAGGGCGCTGGAGGAAGAATATAAGAAAGTCCAGAGTGTACATGATGGGGGTACGGTGCTGGACAAGCCACGATGACCGCGGCTGCTACGCTCTATTCACGAATCTCTCCTCCGCGTTGTATCATAGTCGACTGTACAATTACATCAAGCATTCATTGCATGGCGTATGAGGTAGAATGAGGCCATTTCAAGGGAAGGTCAAACGGAGAAAGGTCTCAGGACTGCATGATAGGTACGAACCAGGATGTAGATATAATCTTCATTCTGTCATCAGTCTCATCTTTGTGATCTCCCCCCGAAATCTAGATATGGTACATTGGGGACATCAGTATCCCAAATTTTCACTTTAGCCTTTTCTCCACCGCAAACGAACGGAACCAAATATGCAATAAGTCCATCCCTTTTGTGGCAAACAGTCTTGCTCCATCCCAAACGCCCTGATATGCAAAGACTATCACCACCGTACTAGCCTACTTTCCTATACATTTCGATCTCTTCCCATTCATTATTCAGCGAACTGAAATGCCAGATCTCTGGGTAAACATCCTAGACGCGATGTTCATAGATGCCAGTTCCTGGAAGAGCAATTTTGCGGCATATGGAATGTGGATCTGTGAGATCTTGGTCTTATTCTTGCAAGGTCGGCACTCGAAAGATTGAGTAGAGAGTTTGCTAGCTCAGAGTCAGTACTCGGTCAACGAAAGAACAGAAAACCAAACTTACGCAATCGGGGTCATCAGTCCACAGATGTCACACACATGGACTCTGAACGCATCCGAGACCTCGAACAATCTCTCTTTCAAGAAAGCAGCCGCTCCGTGCGAGATCATACAATCACGCTCCATTTCTCCGAAACGCAGACCACCATCTCTAGCACGACCTTCCACTGGCTGGCGAGTCAGGATCTGGACTGGACCTCTTGCACGAGCATGAATCTTGTCATCCACCATGTGGCGAAGTCGTTGATAATAGGTGGGACCCAAAAACACCTGAGCCATGAGCTTCCTGCCAGTGTGGCCGTGGTACATGATCTCAAAGCCACGAGACTGGTAGCCATGAAGGCGAAGGAGGTTGGACACAGAGTCGACAGTAACTTCTGTAAAAGGAGTTGCATCGCCCTCCAGACCTCGAAGAGTCCCAACCTTACTCAACTGACATTCGATCAAATGAGCAATGGTCATACGAGACGGAATGGCGTGTGGGTTGATGATCAAATCGGGCACAATGCCTTGTCTGGTGAAAGGCATATCCTCGTGTCTATACGTGATACCAATCGTTCCCTTCTGACCGTGACGAGAAGCAAACTTGTCTCCAATCTGTGGAATCTTGGTCGTACGCATACGGACTTTGACGAACCGGAGACCTTCAGCGTTGGTGGTAATCAGAACCTGATCAACAATACCATTTTCAGTACTTCGGAGAGGGGTGGAGGCATCACGCTTCACATGAGCCTTTGTACGCTGTCCAAGTTCCTCAGCATCAGGTGCAATAGGGGCAGTCTTTCCAATGATGATATCCTCTCCAGAAACACGGACGCCAGGAGCAACGATTCCATCATCATCAAGCTTGTCATAAGTACCATGCTTGAGTCTGAGGGTGTCAGATCTGAAAGGCTTCTCGAATTGTTCGACCACGTTCATGCCAATGCGCTTCTCCTGGTCTGTGTATGCACGGAAGAACAAGCTTCGGAAGAGACCACGATCAATACTGCTCTGGTTCATGATCACGGAATCTTCCTGGTTATACCCAGAGTAACACGCAATAGCGACAATTGCGTTTTGACCAGCGGGGAGTTCTCGGAATTTCAAGAATTCCATGGAACGGGTGGTGGCTAGAGGCTTCTGCGGATAATAGAGGATATTCGCCATGGTATCCATGCGCTGGTCGAAGTTGGTGAGGAAGACGCCCATAGCTTGCTTGCCCATAGCAGATTGATATGTGTTACGAGGAGACTAGATCCTGTTAATAATGCATGCAAACATAATATCAAATAACTTACTTGATTGTGATCAGGGAACGGAATGATGCTCGCGCAGATTCCGAGAATCATGCTAGGATGAATCTCACAATGTGTCCAGATATGGGCCGTAGGGTTCATCGGAGCCTTTACACGCTTATTCAGATCAGGGTTCTCTTCAGGGCGGAATTGATATCCTGCTTGCAATTGTCGTGAGATGTCAAGATCTTCTGGTGTCATGACAATCATGATGGTCTCCTCCTCCTCTGCATCGACATATTCCACCACGCCATTGTCGATCAAACCTTGGAATCCAAAATAGCCCTGTGCCTCACGCGCCGCCTGATCCATACCCTGTGTTTGCTGATCATCCTCGAGACGGTGGATATGATCCTTAGTCAAGACCAAGTTGCCCTTGTTAGGACTATCGACATCGTTGTCAATAACGAAAAGCGGTCTGCATACTCTGCCAGCATCTGTGAAGATCTTGAACTCTCTATCTCGAATATCTCGAATTAGAGAGACTTCATGAGAGATCAAGTGCGATCGACGTAAATGCTGCACAGTCTTGACTAGATGCCCTGGGTCACGATGTACACCAACCCAAACACCATTGACGAACACCTTAGTAGCATTGGGAGATCGCAAGGGTTCATATTCTTCCAGTACTTCCATATTTCGTTGAATCATGAATTCAATAATGGGCTCGCTGGGTGTGCCGACGGTAACATAGCACATAAGAGCCAAGTTCTTGACCAGACCACAAGCTTGCCCCTCAGGAGTTTCGGCCGGACAGACCAATCCCCAATGAGTGTTGTGCAATTGTCGAGGCTTAGCAATCTTTCCATCACGACCAATAGGAGTGTTGGTGCGACGAAGATGGGAAAGCGTAGAAGCAAATGTATACCTGTTCAACACCTGGGACACACCTGCCGTTGAACTTGCGGCCTTCTTCTGGTCTCCCCAATTACCAGTCGCCAGTGAATACTTGAGACCATTGGTGATCGTGGTAGCTTTCACTCCCAAAGTCAGATTGAATTCGCGATTATTCTCCACGCATCGAGCAAGATACTTTTGGACATCTTGAGTCAATCTCTTGAACAAGCTTCGAAAGAGCTTTGCGAGTAGAGGACCAGCAAGATCCAAACGTTTCTTTCCGAAATGATCTCGATCATCGGTTTCGCGTCGTCCAAGCGCGCACTGCAGCATCTTGTGCACCATGTATCCCAAGAAGAAAGCTTTCCGAGTCTCACTACCTTCCGCTTGCGAGATATGGGGCAACAATTCCTTCTGCATAATATCGCGAGCGTACTTGACACGCTTATCACGCGTAAGACTTTGACTGTTGCCACGCTTGCCAATGAAATCCAACGCGACCTCTCGGTCCTGGATGACGAAAGCCTCCTCTATGCACGGCTTCAGCATTTCCAGCATAGTCGAGTCGTTGCGATCATAGCATATGTGGTTTAAAATATCTTCATCAGAGACGACTCCGAGAGCGCGGAAAACTATGGCGACTGGGATATCGGACTTAATATAAGGCAAGGTTGATTTGATGGTTTGGCCAAAACCACCTCGTTGACCATCTCCCTTAGCATAAAGCTTAATTGTCATTGAAGAAATGAGTCGCGAGCCCTTCTCAAGAGCACTGCGAATTTCGGCGATATATGGAGTAGGACTCGGAGCTGATTTCTTGAAGACCTGCACAATGTTGGCCGCACTGCGCTCCTGGGCGATCAAGACCTTCTCGGAACCGTTGATGATGAAATACCCTCCCTGGTCGTACGGGCATTCGTTCCAGGCGTAAAGTTCATCCTCATCGAGGTCCTTCAGGATGCAGTATTTTGACTTCAGCATGATAGGCAGCTTCCCGATGAATACTCGGTCTGGAGCTCTCTCATTCTTGTCGCCATCCATTCCACCACCATCCTCGTCTTCCCAGATCAAGCGTGTTGGGTGCACGTTGGTCCGCTGCATCTCCTCTTGTTGTTCATCGTCCAGCTCATTCAGAGGCACAGGGCGCTCAACAGCCACAGAGACCTTTTTGGTCATCTCAAGGTACAGCGGGCTCGAATAGGTTAGGTTTCGCAATCGAGCCTCCTGTGGAAGCATGACTTGTGTGCTGCCATCGCCTTCGGTCATAGCTGGTCGGGATAGCAAAACAGTGCCAAACTTGATCTCGTATCGTCGCAAAGCGATCGGGTTGTCGTCTGAGGAGGGCGGTGCATTCTGATCGAGAGTGAGCTGGGAGTTCTCCTCCACAAGCTCCTGCATCGTCGTAGACACAAATTCATCGAAAGAATCCAGTTGTTGCGAAACTAGACCCTTGGACTCGAAGAACGATTGAATGACCATCCAGCAGTCCTCAGCCGAAATGTTGGTATCCTCCTCCGCGAAATCATCATCATACTCGTAACCCTCTTCATATTCGGCCATCTTGAATGACTTGAGGTTCGCAGCAACCGATAAATGAGGATATTATGTTGAAGTCGAAGGAAGACCCGGAGGAACACTCGTGGCGCAAGCTGTCGCCTTCAAGGACTCCGAGGGACGCCTCGAAGGTCTGCGAGGCCTCAGCAGCAGAAGTTAAATGACATCAAGCAGTAAGAAGGACTTGACAGAGCTGCGATCGTACGCGCAGTAATTTTTGCTCGTCGTTGAAATTTTGGCCCTGGGAGGAGGAGCTGTTGATGGAGATATTTCCATCCGCGCCTGGGAATGATCTTTTGGCTTGAGTTCGCGACCGCCGTAGTCCTATCTTAGTTTAGCCGCGTTTTGAGCCTCAACCCCTTGCAATATCGCTGTGCTGACTCCTGATCACGATCGACACCACGAATCCTTCCCGGAATTGTTTTGAAGTGTCTTGAAGCATGCACTTAGAAGCCTAGATATATCGGTGTTGTTAGCTCTTTAGCAAGTGCTTGCCTTTCTTAACACATATAGTTATTGGACGTTCCAGTGAACGTTGAAAGCAGTTGGCATGGATGGGTACAGGTGAATTGTCTGAAAGACGCCCACTACGGAACCAGTGTTGACCCGAGGGGTGAGAGCCAAAGGATAAAAATTTCGTTGTTCCAGCATCTTGTAGGAACGAATTCTGTCAATATCAATTCCCAGCTAGTAAATATATGCAAGTAACTATCACGTGACCAATATTTGAGTAGCTCATGTTATATGCGAGGATTAATATTCTTATCTCAACTCTGGTACATTCATGCGTTAGCCTCTGCTACATATCCCTCGTTCTTCAGAACGTATCGATATCGAGCCTTTCCTTCATCCATATCGACAATCGCTTGGTTTGCGTCCTTCAAGGGCCTAACCTGAATCCAAGGGTGAACCCCCTTTTTCACAGCAAAATCCAACATTCCTGAGATATCCTTAGGCGAACCAATACAAGAACCACCCATCTTGCATCCCTTGGCAATAAGAGCAAATGCACTGAAAGCAGGGATCTTGTCTTCCGAAGCTCCGACCTAAGGTACAGATTAGCAGACCGTCTTGACTGGGCATGATCAAAGGTTACTCACCTGGATGAATTGTCCATTTGTTCTCAGCAATTGGAAGTATTCAGCCAAAGGCATGCTGGGGCTGGACACTGTCGAAACAATCAAATCGAGGCTTCGAGCATTCTTCTTGTTCCAGCCAGCTTCCTCAGTCGCAATGAATTTGGTCGCTCCCATCTTCAAAGCATCTTCCTTCTTGCTGTTCGTTCGAGAGATAGCAACGACTTCATCACAGGCAAGTGCTTTAGCCCAGAGTAGACCAAAATGGCCAAGTCCACCAACGCCGACAATCCCAACTTTCTTGCCAGGACCAGCGCCGTTATGAACAAGAGGATTATACTTGGTAATGCTACCGCAAAGCATAGGCGCAGCTTCAGCGAGAGTCAATCCATCGGGAATCTTAATCGCAAAGCGTGCTGGAGCTCGGCAGTAGTCTGCGTATCCACCATACGACTTTGAGCCGTCCGGGTATTTTCCGTTATATGTACCAATCATAGATTTGCAATAGTGTTCTTGCCCATCTACACATTCCTCGCAGTCAAAGCAAGAGCCAGACTGGGCACCTACGCCAATGCGATCTCCGACTTTGATGTGCTTTACGTTCTTGCCAACTTTCACGGCTGTTCCAGCGACTTCGTGGCCAACGCAGCATGGGTACAGCGTGGGGCCCTACTCAGCGGTTAGTACCTCAGTTCTCATCTCTTTGAGTGCAAAACGTACCCATCCAGAACGTAAAGTGTGAAGATTGTTAGAGCCTCAGGATAGCTATATGCAGGAGGCATTAAGCAAGGTAAACGGACGATAGATGTACATAAGGAGCATATGGCCCCTCACTCTCACTATTGGTTCTTTAGTTTCAGGCATACCTTATTTACTGAGCCCTCATACCTTCTGCCCTTGACGTCCACCAGTACCAGGTCCCTAACAAAGATCTGAGCCGCATATGCCGCAGTGAGTGATCTTGATATCCACATCGTCTTCTGTTCATGTTTTTGGCTCATACTTCTGCCAAACCATCTTCCCCTTCGTCGCATCCTCATCCAACCCCATCCATCCTTGGGACTTGTATAGTGCTGCCATTTTCGTTTTCTCTATATCGTCTGCCGGGTCCAACAAATTTTTCAAATGATTTGTGAGTGTAAGAATTCTCTGTCGCTGCTGAAGCAGGAACCTTTATGGACTTTGGCATAGCTAATATCCTCTTAGAACCATCTACACTATCCGTATCGAGAGGCACCTACTACACAATCGGTGACAGCTCCCTTCACCGTATCCCTGCGTCCAGTGGAAGTGAACCAAGCCTTTCTGCAAACAGGGCCACTTTTCGCGATTAAGTTCTTCTAACGCCTATCTTAACACCGAGATCTACCGCTCTTTTTAGCTCTTTCTCCAATCATATTGAGCCGCCGTATCATGCGTGTGTCGGCGTTTGGTTACAAATTCTCCAGTCGCGTAGGATCCCGCTACCACATCGACAACATCATTTTTTCGGCCGATGGGGAGATGCTTGGCTTGCCTTCACAGGTGTGAAAGCCGACGCTACATCAAGTAAAATTCTAAGATTTTCGGAATTCATGCAATTGATCGGACGGAACGGATTTAATTCAATTGAATTCATGCCAGTTTCAAGAAATTCTTTGGAAGTGAGGAGCCCTACCGGCCACCCTCGTGCAGCGAGGGGTGAGGTGTGGCTCTCAAGAGGAGAAAAAGTGGCCGATTTTTGGTGAGTAACACTGACCTTTACAACGAATAAATATACTAAGCAAAAGTTTAAATTAGTTTGTGCCACTCTTATGCTAATCAAGACTGGCTACAAAGAGTTGGAAAAGAAAGAAATTATAGTAATTGATTTCTTTGTAAAATTTGCAAAGTTCTTTGTTCGGAGACGTGCCAAAAATCGGCCACTTTTTTCTCCGCCTGAGAGTGTAGTCTGCCGAGGTTCATCCTTTGTCTTCGTTGACCGCATTTCTGGAATTTCGAGCGTTTTGCCACTCGATCTGATCGGCAAAGGGTTCTGCAATCAAGGTCCGGTTCTTGTCGGAAATCTTTATCGCCGTCCAAGCCTGGTTGTCGGTACTGAGTTCCTGCATTAGCTCCCTACCGAGATCTTTCGACAGGGCCGCAGGGCGAGTCTCGCCCATGTCAGCACTCAAACTCTACCACCGTACTCTGATTCCCACTCTCTATGCGGGCTGCTCACGCAGAAACATGTTGGTTGTTCTTAAACAACTAACCCACGTGATTCGAGCCCAAGAACTACTTTGCAATCCTACTAATGAGAGGACCATTTGTTGTAGTTTCCCGTCTCTCGATACCGAAACGGCGACTTTAATCTCTGCAAATCGTTGTTCGACATCCGTTTATCACCGAGAGCTTGAGTACAAGTTTGATGCATATCCCATCGTCTCAATGCCCTACTGCATGTCAGACAACAACATCCTGTTTACTTCACTTGTACATTGAAAGAATGTGCTAATCTAAGCCGACATTAAACTTAACTTCGTCACTAAGTTGTTGTATGCTTAGCTTGGATATTTTCTTTAATCTTAACCAAACAATAAAACTTCTTCATAGTGTCTACTACGAAGAACGGTACATTGGTGGCAATTTGGGTAGCTATTGAATGGGCGTCACCCCACAAGACTTCTCGGTTAGCTCGAGTTACCCGCATAATATACGACCAAGTAATCACAAGACAAGCCCTAACATGTTTGGATTTGGATGGGGGAGGATCCTTGGTTGGATTCCCCGTGACCGAAAATACCCCTTCAACATCTACACAGTATTATTGAATTATTCTATAATTTACTGTACAGTACCAGCCCACGAATTGAATCAGTACTCTCCTCCTTTCTCCCTCATTTCTGATAAGTCACACTCCAGACCTTCCACCCCACTGATGGGATCTTCCCAACAATATCCACAACCCCATTCACATCAATACTCAGAAACTTCCCATTCTCCTTCACCAACGTATACCCCGCCCCATTTCCCATATCCTCAATAGTATATGTTTCCGCACCACTCACTCCCCGTCCCAAACTAGTATGACTTTTAATATACCTACCATCTAACGCACTACTGACACTAAACATCCCCGCTCCAGCACCGCCATCCGTCGCCGTTCCACCCGTGGCGTGGATAACCCAGCGTTGGTGAATATCGTTATGGGTAGGAGTCGCCTTTGCGGCGGTGAAGTCTGTGGCATTGGGACTGGGGTTCGTGAGTGCGTAACCATCCATTTCGAAGACAAGGTAGCGGCCTTCGGTCAGGTAGCCGCGGACGGACTTGAAGCCTTCTTCGCTAAGAGTGGAGGGGTCCAGGGCTTCATTTTCGGGCCCGTAGGGGATAGGTGGGCCAAAATGGCCATAAAGAGCTTCACATACTGATGCAGCATTGTAGTTTCCGGAGGAGTCGGTTGATGGTGTTGGGATGACTGGGAGGGAAGGAACGGAGTAGTCGGGCTGGTTGTCTTGTTAGGGGCGAGTTTGAGGATGGGAAGGGTTTGTGATACTCACATTATCAAAATCAAATGCGCTCACTAGATTGGACATGTGTGCTCGGCGCCAAGCGGGAATCTCTGTTGTTCGGACGCCCTCGTAACCAAGTGCCTCAAGCCATTCTTCTGTATAATAGTAGTCAGTAATTGCAGTGAGCTACACTTTGGAGATTGAACTTACCCATAAATAAGATTTGAGAGGTATGATCAGCGTGTTCAGTGAAAACATGGCCGCCCCGTGTCCATGGCGAAATGATAGTGAAAGGAACTCTGAAGCCTGGTCCGGTATAGGTATAATTCACTGCGCCGTAAGGGTCATCTATCCATTCTCCAGCTGTCCCAGTAGGAGAATGGAAAGGAGTAACGTGGTCACCCCACCCTCCAGTTTCTACATACAAACCGATCAGTCAGCTGCTTCGCAGTATCCTTCAACTATGCTTACCATCATAAGAGATTATTAACGCAGTCTCATTGTAAGCAGCACCATTCACAACCGCCTCAACGACCTCCCTCTGAAGCCAAGCACCATCCTGCGGTCCATACGTCGCATGTTCACTCAGCTCAGCAGGTCCAACAATCCAAGACACCCGCGGGAGAGTTCCTGCAGCTGCATCAGAGTAGAATTTGTCTAAGCCCGGATATGAAGCGCCGTATATTGTGAGTGGAGATTCGGCCGGCGCGTTCTGGTATTGATAGAATGAATCAATCAGAAGACTACAACAAATCAGTACCCTGTTTTCTCTTAAGAGAAACAGTTGAAGAGGATAAAACGTGAGCGAAGAGTCGAAATAGCGGAATCAAAGAGGCGAGAAAAAGAAATGGGTTGTTTACTCGTCCCCATAATTGTCTTCGTCTTGATAGACCATCCATGATACCCCGGCATCTTGATGAAACTCGGGCACAGTTTTCCAATACAAGGGCTCACAATTCAAGCCAGGAGACTCACATCCTGTGAATATCTGTCAGTCGCTTTCTTCTGGTCTGACAGGGGTTTTCTTACCGGGTCCTTCGCTATTATCTGTGACGATTCCTCCTTGGTTAGGAGCTTGTGGTCCACCAGGACAGTTGATTGAACCACTCATCCAGGTCACGCGATTTGGTGAGGTAGAGGCAATGACGCCCTCCTGTGTAAAGAGCAATGTGATTAGAACTTGAATCAGATTTTGCAGTTCTGGATCCAAGCAGATGCGATACAGATTCGATCAAGTACAAGACGGACAAACCAGTTACTATTCTCGACTTAGAGAATCAGTCGAGACGAGACATCGAGAACTGGTGGATGGAGAAAGTCATCGCTGATAAAATCGAAATGCGATTCAAACTCACTTGATACATGTCGGCTACGGTCCAGCCTTCAGCAAGAGCGAAATGGAGTGGAAGATCTTGTCTCTTAAAGTGTGTCCAACTCATGGCTGTATTATCCCAGGCCCACTGATCGTTCAAATCTCCGTTCAGGGCAAGATGATTGTTAAACCATGAGTTGCTACCGCCACTTGCACACTAACTAACGAATTAGCACTGTACAATCCTAAAATTCCAAGAAAGCTCCGCAGCTTGGAGAAATATCAGGAGCTGAAAAACGGGCATACCGCTCCTCGGACAGCTCCCAAGCTCCGAGCTCCTATCGGGAAAAAAAATTGCAGATAAGTACGACAACAAACTTACCTGGGAAGCAGTCGTCCAATTGCCGCCTAGGTAATTGATATAGAATGGCAGGAGAGTGGTAGCTAGTGGCGACAAGCCATCATTAATCTTCCTGTTCATTCTTTCAGCTAGCTCAATAGAAAAGGCTTCTGGGTCCACTCACTGTTGGAAAGTGTTCAGCCCCGTACTTGGGTTATATTGAACATTGGGGTCAGAGAAACCGCGGACACCTGACATGGTACCGAAGTAATGATCAAAGGCTCGATTCTCTTGCATGAAAAGGACTACATGCTTGATATCTTTGAGAGAGCCAGAAGAAACAACAGCGGCCAAAGACAGCAAGGTCATAAAACTTCTTGAAACCATCTTGTCCAACTTTGCGTGAAGTGTCTTCAACGTCCAGATAACTTTAGCTGGTGTCTAGGCGAAGTGTTATTCGAGGATGACGGCCAGAATATATCTCATGGCCCAAGAGGTTGCTAGTAATCACTTAGACCCGTCGATCTCGAAGCAAATATTTCGGCCCATGTGAAATTTCATCCCGAGTTGTTGGAGGAAAATCCAGTCCTTGAGCACGTCCTCAGAACGATGACCATAATAGGCTTCGATATCGCTGCACCCAGTAGGAACAATTCCAATTCGGAGGTCAGATATCACGGTAGCCCTTGGCGAGCTCATGGGGTGAACCGAAAAATCCGACGAGCCGCTGGTAGCAGGTAACGTTGCTGGAATTATGCATCGTTGAAGGTCCCTCAAAGCGCTCAGTGTAGGATGAGTGAACAATATTGCTATTGGCTGAATCCGCGAAATTCGCTATTCTTCCGGTGCTTTATCGATGTAAGCCTGATATGCGGGCCTTGATTGTTCCTGGTTCCTGAATGGTGGCTTTCTCCAATCAACGGGGCATTTTCGAGCACGGCCTCAACTGCCGATTGCAAATTTTAGGTGTCGGGACCACGCGAACCGTTTTCGTGATCTTTTGTGCATAGACTCTGCATGGAGCTTAGATACATTAGGGAGGTGAGACGAAGGTCAAATAATGGAAAAGGAGGGAGGGACAAAGATGGAGGCGCGAGAAGGTAAGTTTCCCCACGTGGGTGAAGCACAAGCGAAGCAGGGGTCCGCTTTAGAGGCTCGCAGGATCGCCATCCCTTCTCAACTTTATCACAGAAATCCATATCAATCATACTGTGTTCCTGCTGCGTGTTGTACCAAGTGGTCAAAGAGGCTCAGGAAGTATTCATCCTGTTGGCAACTCACAAAAATCCCCCTCCTGCATTATCATTCAATAAAGCGTGCATTGGTTTGGCTCGGAGCTCGGAACTATCCTTGCTCCTTCTTCACATGGGAACTCAAACACAAGAATCTCCAAAGCTATTGACACTCGGAATGAGCTCTCGCTCTTTCTGAACTTCATGAAAGAGCTGGTGGTAGATTCTGGCTGAGATGATGTTTAAGCCCGGACAGAAAAGTTGAGAGTCAGCCATGGCAGCCAGTCACGCTGCTTGGCCGCGGCAGCGTCTGAGCAAGGCAGCACCATGTATCTTGCTCCTGCTCCTCTTCTCCAGTACCGTACTATTTGTCGTCACATATCAGAAGTATTGGACTTTTCGCCCAGTTCTTTTGCCCGGTTTCAACCATGGACACAACGAGAATGCACGTGATTTCGCGATTCCTCTGCACCCAAAAGAGCACAGTCGGCGAGGCCCAACAACTATTGTTCATTCTTGGAACATCACAAAGGGACACAGATCGCCTGATGGTGTACAAAAGCTCGTGTATCTCATTAATGGTAGGTCTTCATTCGTCCATCTTCACAGTCCTTTGCTGACTGTTGTTGGATAGATCAATTTCCTGGACCGACGATAGAAGCGCGTTCAAGCGACAGGTTGGAAATAGTGGTCTCTAACTACCTTAATGATGATGAAGTGGTTGCTATCCATTGGCATGGATTGCATATGAGAGGTACAGTACACTTTTTTCAAGCTGGCATCCAAGATGAATACTCATTGCTGTCGATAGGAGCAAATGAAATGGATGGAGCTGTGGGGATCACCCAAGATGCGATCCCGGCCGGGGAAAACTTCACTTATCGCTTTGATCTTTCGAGCACCCAAGTTGGTACATTCTGGTAGGTACACCACTTTTAGGGAAATGTCATACTGAAGAGATTTCAGGTACCACTCACACTCCGAGCTTCAGCGAAGCGATGGCCTCTATGGCGGTCTCGTCATCCACCAGCCGGTTGTGGATTATGTAGCAGACTCTGAGATGTACAGCTATGACCAAGAACAGCTGCTTCTCGTCGGGGACTGGTATCATCGTTCTGCAACAGACGTACAAGCAAGCTATCTCACGTTTGTGAGTTCAGGTCATGAGGTAACTCGGTTCCCAACAATACACTGAGGGAAAACAGCTGATATCTGATATCGCTAGCCTGTTCCTGACTCGCTTCTAGTTAATGGGCACGGAACTTTTGATTGCTCGATGGCTGTTCCATCCCGGCCTGTAGATTGCGTACATGTTCAGAGTCCATTACTGAATATAGGGGGTGAGAGGACAAGACTACGAATTGTGAACGTTGGGTGATACCCTCCTCCTCAGGCGAGAATATCTAGTTGCTAACGAATGCTTGATCAGTGCAATGGCAGGATTCAACCTCTCAATGCCTAATAGTAAGATGGAGGTCATTCAGATCGATGGTGGCAATGCAGTCATCCCCACAGTAGCCACAGAAATCGGTATTCTCTACCCAGGCGAGCGAATAGATGTCGTTGCGACCCTTTCAAATATGGAGAGTATGTCTATAACTCTCGACGCTGAGTAAGTATCTCAGTCTCTCCTCTTCTTTCTAATGCTCACTCATCCTGGACTCTTCACCATGCAAAACCCAGCTTTGACACGAACTCAAACATTTCCAATCGTCTCTGACCCTAAAAGACGTTCCCGTCATACCATCGATTCTTCTCACACGGATGAAAGAGAGCAAGCACTAGCAACCTCCTTCGATCTCTCGACCGCCCGCAGCGTTCAACAGCAAGACTTCCCACCAGCAGCTAACCAAACCCTCCTAATCTATACACACATAGAGATGCTAGCACATTACGACCACGTCCCGATGGGCTACATGAACCGCACGAAGTGGGTTCCCCAATCGCCAGCTCTGATCTCCTTACCAAGAGACAAATGGAACGAACATCAATTCGTGCCCGAAATAGTCGGGAACGGAGAATGGGTTGATATCGTTGTGAATAATTTGGATAAAGATGCTGGACATCCTTTTCACCTAGTATGCTCCATCCTTGTCGTTTATAGCATTACACTGATTAGTCTTTCCAGCACGGACACGATTTCTACGTCCTAACCCGGCACGCCTTTCCACGCCGTGCTGGATATCGAACATACAACCCATTCGATCTGCCCTACGATGCAAGTATCATGTATCCAGAGCCCAACCTAATCAATCCACCACTGAAAGACACGGTCCATATCCCCAGACGAGGATACGTGATTCTTAGAATCCGTGCCGACAACTTGGGGCTATGGTTTTTCCACTGCCATATACTGTGGCACGCAGGAACGGGGATGGCAATGGCGTTCGTCGTCCAGTAATTTATACTTGGACGACGCATATCAGCCAGCCTATCTAGAACATAGAACGTGCGCTAACCCCTTAAGCCTGAACTCTCCCTAGTGATAGGTGGCTCAAACACAACCCACCGATCCTAGAGTTTCTTGCCCTGCATTTTCATGAAGGCCATTGGTTTTGAGGTAGTTCAGAAACCGCATGTAGGCCGCGACTCGAGGCCTGTCGATGATCCTGGATTAAAAGCCCCAACGAGGTGATACAGAGAGATGACCTTTGAGCTAGTTGATCCTAAGGCTATAGGAGTAAGTGAAATATGCCTTACTATCAAGGTAAAACTGTCATTGCCTCAGGACAGGCAAGCCACTACTGAAAACGAGGTTCTAGGGGCACGGCGTGGATAGTTTGGCTCTTGTAATGAGAGTTTCGTGTGTTTACCATATGTATATAATGCTAAGTATGTATGAAAATTTTAGTTACTTACTCGTTCCTGCTCGGAGGTGGAACTTAGCTAGTTGATTCAATAATTTTCGGCAGCTAAGCACGGATCTTGTTGATACGAGATTGATCTTATACTCGTGTCAATTCAATCAACCTTGAGACGCACAAAGTGAAAAAGAAAGACTAGACTCACATGTGGATGTGACGACTGGAACTCCGGTGTCTAAGCCATGATGACCAAGCCAATATAATCCCCTTCGCTTTCTCATTTTCGGGATGACCATGCCCATATACTAGCGATAAGGAAAAGATAGGGTGTGGATATGATTGCGATTTCCGGGATGATGACTCCGAGCATCATGGGGACCATGGTGGAAAGAGTAGGAATCAGAGCAAAGCCAAAGAAAAAGCGTTTACTGATGGCCTCAGCTGCGTGGGAAGCCACAACAGGGCCGATTTCGTGACTAAGAGCTGTTGCTATACCATCATTATCTTGACAAATAGGCAGAATCCTAGAAAAAGGATGACATTTTCAGAAGGAGAGACACCAGCATTAACGATATCTGTTAAAGTTATGTATGATTAGCACGGGCTCGTTTTTGCTCGAAGTTGAAGCATATAAAGACTGACACTGATTCTTGCAGTAACCTCGTGCTGGCAGATCTGTGCTCGCCAGCCTTATTCGTGGTAATCGAAGCGGGGGAAATAGGCGGTGGTGTCTTTGCAAGGTACCGAACGGAGTTGCAAAACGAGGGATGCATGTCAATATAGGCTGAAGCCTGCATCTCATGAGTAAGGGTGTAGTCATCCGTAAAGAAATAATCATTATGTGAGAAGAAATCTTCAGTTTATCTCTTTTCCTTCTACAGGTTCAATGTTGGTGGCTTTCGAAAAAGCCAGTCGGCGTGCATTCCGTACCAAGAGACGGTTGGTGTAACCTCAAATTTCAGATGCTTGAAAAGGCGCCAAGGGGCTGCAGCGAAATACGTGCACATGACAAGTCAGCTTATTAAGAAGAAAAAAGTAACAATAAAAGACGATTACACTATCCCATACTTCTTAAATAACGATTCTGCCCTTTTTCGACAATTTCGAGACAGTTTAGCAGCCTCGTTATTTCGTAATCATCTTAAATATTAATACGAATCTTAGGGTATAAACCTTATAAGTAAAGCTTATAACAGCACGTAGCTAGTTTATAAATCATGTCGGTATTTCGATATTATCGAAGACTGAAGATGAAAAGTTAAGGGACTCATGCGCTTAAGGGAGACTGGTCCTCCGCATCGATATCTTGATTTGGTAGTTTTTCGTTGCATCCAATTCCGGTCTAAACTTCGAAACAATCATACATTATGAAAGCCCAGCTTCGGGAGATTAGCTGTATGCTAGTGTACTTTACAGTTCGAGCTCCCGTCGTTGGGTTATCTAAATTTGAAGAGTACTGAGGTTTAGGCTGTTCAGCGAGCCGCTTTGGCTGCATTTAATTAATTATAAGCCCTGCATCACAACGAAGAGGTGTCCGATAATTAAGAAAACTAGGTTATTCAAAAGCCTTCCTTCGAGGCAGGCAGACAATTCTTATTTTCGTCGTACGTCTAATAGTAGTAGACTTTTGTTGAATGAAGGAACGGAGCCATATATGAATTTTGGTGGGCTTCACTAAACTCAGGGGGCTTCGCTTTGCCGACGAGCTGCTCGTTACGAGCCTACCAAACAAAAGTCTGGCTTTTTAGGGCATTTTACTAGCAATTGAAAATTTCAAAAAGGGACAGTTTCGAAAGTTAATTAATGGAAAGAAGGCTTGTCTGAGTTGATTTCATGCTATCGTATCTTCAATTAAAATTCTCACTAGTTATTTTATGATATTCAAGTGATTGTGAAAGCGGATTGGCACAGTCGGTGGACGGTCTAACTGCTGGGTCGCAACATCAAATAGCTCACAATCCCCCATGATCCCTCTTCCGCCCTTCTTCTATCGCTGATATATCAAGTTCGTCGTCTTCTATCCCCACCGTAACCCCCGCTAAACTCAATGTCTATATATCCGGCTCTAGTTCAGGCTCTCTGAAAAGAGTACACCACGTAGCAAGGAGTGGCGTGCCACAAAAATGGGTGCCTTTCGCAAGCTCGCCAAACGCTTCGAGCGGCAGCCTAAATCCGAGGCCTCCTCGAACTCGATTACCTCCGCCGCAGTGATCCCTCCAGCAATTGTTTCACCACCTCTGCCGCCTGGTGACCAACCCACTCCTGTTCCAAGGGAACAAACGGCTCCCGCATTAGACATCCGCGACCTTAACGAGCTAATTCGCAAGCGCTACGCTCTGGATATGAAGATCTGGGCCGGCCGAGGTTGGAAAGTCCGTGACCGGCCCGCTTTGCGACCTTGATGCACTGCTCGGATGCGGCGCTGGACAAGATCTTGATGATTGTCGAGACGTGGGATAATCACAAGGTGTGGAACTCGCAAGAGGGTTACGACAAGCTCAGAAGGATTAAGGAAATTTTGGAAGAGAAGGGGAAGAGGAGATGGGCGGAAGATCCATCATGGTGACAGTAATGTTCAAGTATTGCGAGGAACGCTTGCGAAAATAATCATTTTTGTATTTGACGCGGTGCTATTAAGTGTATAATAGCTTCATATGGCCTTTGAGATCTCAACGAGATACGGCGTACGTGATCTTACTTTATATCTTATGACATATTAGCAGCATTTCTAGCTCAAATATGGTGGTCTCCTCACCGAGACCTTTGAATGCCCTTCTGAAGGAACCAACACATGAACACACAAGAATCACCAGTAAGAAGGAAGATCCGAGATGAGGCAAGGTGGCTTGAAGAGAAGCATGTCTCTAGCTTGTTCAAAAAGCAGCGGAGTAGGGTTGAAGACGCCTCAAACGAGCAAAAGCAAATCAATACTAACGAAAGCTGCTGGAGAACCAATCAAAAGCTCATGTATCTGTCTTATTGACACGTACGGCGAGATACACTTGCCAATCTGCACAATGTACAAAAGACAAAAATTTGTTTTCGACCAACGTGAAGAACTGAAAAAGATTAAGATTTCCAGTACCACATGTCACTTGACAACTACTTCGTAAAGCATTTGAGTATTGTCAAACCTTGGGTTGGACAATAACACAATAGCGGGCTGGGGTTTCGGGGTCCACAAGTAGGTATAAATAAGTATATACATACTATCTGGATACTTCAACCACGTTCTCTTGGCCAGCATAGCAGAGGAAGCCGTCCAATGAAAAGCACTCAATCTCTCGCTTACCGTTCCCCGCCACGGAGTCCGGCCCCTGTCGGCGGAAAGCTTAATTCCGCCCGTCTCCTATCGGTCGCTACGAGCTCTCTAGAGCTTGAGCTTCATACTACACTCAACTATCACCTCCTCTGAATCTCCATCCCACAACTTGCTTCTGGACACTAGTTTCTCGCCCGAACCAATTGACCCTTCAAGATGTCCGGCGGACCCTGCGCAGATTGCTTCCGAGGTGATGTCCACGATGGTACGCCTGAAGGAACAACAACCACTCTTCACGGCCTCCCAACCTATGTTGCCAACCCACCTCAGGGCACAACTCCTAAGGGAATCGTTGTCTTCATTCCAGATGCGTTTGGCTGGGAATTCGTGAATAATCGTCTGCTGTGCGATAAATATGCTAAGAAAGCTGGAGTTATTGTATACCTTCCTGAATTCATGGGCGGTACGCACTCCTCTCTTACTCTCTCTCACTTTCAATTCCTAGACCTGTACAATTGCTAATTCTATGTATATAGGCCACTCTATGCCTACACTCGCACTTGATTATATGGAAAAGATCATGAAGCCCGCCTCCTGGCTCACAACTATCCTCTACAAACCCTTCTACATCCTCCGCGCCGCCAGCATGGCCGTCCCCTTCTTCATCAACAACCGCGGCTCAGTCGTCAAACCCCGAATCTTCACCTTCTTCCAGGCCCTCCGAACGTCTGCTCCTCCCTTCGAAACCAACAACCTCAAAATTGGTGCTGCTGGGTTCTGCTGGGGCGGCAAGTACACCGTCCTACTGGCCCACGACACTCCGTCCTCTCGTGTGCATCGTCACGAATCACAGCTCACAGCATCTACACTGGAGCCTTTGATTGACTGCGCATTTATCGCTCATCCCTCCCTACTCTCCATGCCAAGCGATATCGAGAAGATCGTCGTGCCGATGAGTGCATGTGTAGGAGATGTCGATATGGCGATGAGTAAGAAGGAGGCGTTTACCATGAAGGAGATTCTAGAGGTGAAGAAGAAGGGCGATCATGAGTGTGCTGTTATAGATGGCGCGAAGCATGGGTTTGCTGTCCGCACGATAAAGGATGATACTCATCAGCTTGATTGTGCGGATCAAGCGGAGACGCAGGCTGTTAATTGGTTTTTGAGGTGGTTTACTTAGTTGTATATAAGGAGATATTCTTGAGGATGGCGTTTATGGGTAGGTGCTAGGGCATCAATTGTCCGAAAAATACTCTTGTTTTGAGCAAGGGCAGGGATTCTTAATGAATGAATGAACGGTACATAGTGGGAGCTTTGCAAAGGATTTTTGACAGCTTCACGTAGCAGCAGCTTCCGTATATAGCACATCTGCATCAATATGATGACATTGACAATCATCAACGATGGGCCATGGCCAGCTTTGTGGTTGCATTAACGGTTATCAACGCACCAACGCACCAACACATTCAAACCGAGTGTCGTCCTCAAAAGAGCAACACAAAGCTTTGAACTGATTACGAGAGATTCGAAATGATCCCTGGCGGAGTGACTCTCAACACGCAGGGTATCTCAACCATGGAAAATAAGGCCAGACTCAAAACATCTCTATCGGAACCACATCGCCGCTACTAGTACCAACCGTTCTCCTTCTCTCTGTTTAGACATAATTTTATGATTCCTCCACCCTACTTCCAAACATCCTATTTTAGAATGCAAATATCAGCTAAGATCTCTATCTATGCTTAACCAAACGAATTTAGAAAATAAGGAGAATTTTCAGACAAGTTGAGAAGATTTGTTATTGCGGTTTTTGTAGGCATCGCTACCCTTTCCACGTAGGGATTGGACCTACGCAGAAGAACAGCTTCTATGGCCCCGCTGCATCATCATTGTTCTCCCCTCCTCAAGAACAGTAGAAAGAAGAATGCACATACCTTGTTAACCTCTCCCACGCCCAACCATTGTGGCCCGCCGTTCTGAAGCCATGAATGCTGGATCAAGTCCTGACACAAGAGAGAAAGAGCACTTTCATTTCTCTGGCACGAACTTCCCCCTCCTCCCCGCCTTAAGCGCCTCAACTCTCCTCCTATCCTCTTCAAACCTCTTCACCATCTCCCCTTGCATCTCCTTTCTCTTCTCCCGCATCTGGAACCTATAGAAATCGCCCATCTCCTCCCTCTTCTTCTTCTCTTTCTCTTCCATCTCTACTCTCTTCCTCTCTACCTCCTCCATCCTCGCTGGTCCTGTTCTGCCCCCTCTTGTGACGGTGATAAACCCATCTTCATCTGGCATATTCCTTGCTTTTTTCGCAGATTGAGCTTTGTCTTCTTCTCGAGCATTGAATGCTGTCATAAACGCATCTACGTTTCTCTGCAGTTCTTTTGAATCTGGGAACCGGAGTTTGTTGTGAAGTGTGTATCGTTGACTGCCTGTAATCTTCTCGAACTCAGGAACGCCTTTTCCCCATATCGGCCAGTAGTCTTCTCCTCCCCCTTTCCCCCCACCTCTCTCTTTCGCTTTCGAGGATTTCTTGTGTCGTTTCCGTATCGTTTTCAGCGCAAGCTCGACGCTCTTCTCATCAACCAGAACCACGACAGCTGTACTCCCACTCCTTCTTAACTCTCGATCCCATATCCGAGGCAGTTCCACTGTCTCCCCTGCCTCTGCTTCATTATTGCTTCCTTGACTCCGTTTCCGCTTCTTGCTCCCAGCAGCAGAAGCTGCTTTCTGCACCAACACACCCTCGTTCGTAGAAGATCTGCTCTCATGCTCAAATGAACAGGATTCGAATTTTCCAGCTCCGAGCAAGGAGGAGAAAACGGAGCGCAGATGCGCGACCGTGCTATCGATCGGGACATTGACTAGGAAGAGACTCCGCGCGTCGTCTGGGGTAGGGATCTTGGGCGTGTGTGGACGGATGTAGACGGTGTGTGTGGTTGGTTTAGGGTATGCGGGAGTTTGAGGATTGGTAAGTGGGAGGATGATGTAGTCGCCTATTCTAGACATTTTAATTGCTTCTGGTCCCGAGGTCAATTCATGGGAGGCTGGGATGTTCACGCTGTCCATTTGTGAGGAATTGAAATTTGGATGATGGGGAATCTTTTTCTTTGAAGCAAGAAATTCTAGCCGAGATCTAATCTAATCTTATCGGACTATGAGATCAAGCTACTGTACAGTGAGCCTATCATCATCCATTTCCAACAGCAACTCCTGAGCTCTATAATAAGCAATAATACATGTGTTATCCTTCGAAAGATATTGTGGAGGGCGTTAGAGAAAGGCTCGTAAGTCATTGCGAAGATATGAGCAAGATACTAGCAAGAATCAGATCAGGTAAATATTGAATCGATCAAGCCTTCTCTGGATCGTTAATACCACCAGTAGTGATGATATAGGTAGCCTCACGTTCCGGGCAGTCTGATGTGCTATCAGTTTCGTATTTTGGTGCACGATAGTTAAAGCACTCACCAGGTGAGTCCATGATCTTAGCGACTCTCTCCTCTCCACGACCTTTGCGAAGAAGAAGTCTGGTGGTAGAAGCATGTGCAAGAACATGACCTCCAGCAGGCTTTCGGCCATCGACTCCAGCGAACATAGCACTAGCTCCAGGATCTG
Organism: Phialocephala sp. D728; assembly: GCA_003988865.1. Classification (NCBI taxonomy): domain Eukaryota; kingdom Fungi; phylum Ascomycota; class Leotiomycetes; order Helotiales; family Mollisiaceae; genus Phialocephala; species Phialocephala sp. D728. Next base: position 192,043 of record QYAJ01000039.1, read on the forward strand.
ACATGACCTGATTGGTCTGTAGACATCAGTAACTTATCATGTAGCGTCCAAGGAAGTACGTTACCATGAAAACGACAAGATTGAATTCTTCAGCCATTTGAGCGGCACGTCGAAGAAACAATCCCAGAGCTTGCTGCCGATCTGCGAGTTCTCCACGACCAGTGAAGTCGGTTCGATAGAGCGCCATGATGCTATCGATGACCAGGAGTCGGTATTCGTTGGTTGCGAAATTGGCAGCGAGTCCTTCGAGAAGTTCCATTTGCATCTAGGTGCTTGTCAGTAGAATTAATTAGATGCAAGCATGACATTAACACTTGCCTCGGAGTTCTGAGCTCGCGCATATGATATATTTTCGCAAGCTTGGTCGGGATCAACTTGGAAATATTAGCATTGGCATCGATGAATGAAAGCGTTTTAAACCTCTTACCGCCAAAGCGCTCAGCAATCTCCTGGATTCTCTCAGGTCGAAATGTGCCTTCAGTGTCTGGCATCTGTTAGATGACTAGGGATAACGCAGTAAGTGGGGACAAACCGATATACGCAACCTTGCCTTCAGCCCCACCCATCTCCTACATCAATGTAAGAACAAATCTTGCAAGCGTGCAACTGGTTCCTACCTTTGGAAGTTGAGCAATAACTGCCAAAGTGTGTGCAAGCTGAGTCTTGCCACATCCTGGGACCATGTTAGTGCTAAAATCTATTTGCTGGAAGGTGCCAGACTTACTGAACTCTCCATACACCTCATTGATGCTCATAGTCTGGAAACCACTTCACCGAGTTAGTGACGCATTACAGGCTTACGCAGGTCATAATACCCGTTCAATGCTGCATCAAGCTGCTTGCTGCCAGTAGAGATCCTAATGCAACGCTCACGAAGATGAGCAAGCTCAGCAGCAGTCATAAAGCCGGCAGTCGGCTGGGGGGCGTCAGCGTAAATTTCGACGCCACACGTTGTGTATAATAGGTACTTACTGAACACTTCTTACCAGCCTCCTTGATCTTCTCGACCTTAGTGTCAGAAAAGCCTTTGATTTTAAGAAGTCTTTTGGACATAGTGCCAATAAGAGTCTGGTGCAAATTAGATTATGAACCTGTTGTGGAATGAACAGGCATAATGACTTACCGCAACCGTGAAGATGTTGTTAGCTTTGAGTTTGGCGATATCGGAGGCATTGACACCTAGAAGGTTTAGCTATATTTCCTCATCCTTAGTAGGGATGCGAAACTCACCATGAGCTTGTATCTCATCGATGTCGACGATGAGCGTCTATGCTAAATCAGTGTCAAGACGACTACCTGTCTAAGTCTACCTCCTACCTCCTCATTACCGCAAATAGATCCAGCCATGTTTGCTTCTGTTATTAATAAGCTTGAAGTGACCTAGTTTGACGAGGATTGAGGATTCGGTGATGCTGGTTAGCGTGATGAAGAGACAAAGTTTGGCGACGAAGCAGGTGAGAGAAAGCAGCTGCTGTGAAGCTTGGTAAGTGCTGCAAGGATAAGTGGTATAATGAGGTTTGGTATAGCAGATGTCAATTCTCTCAACAGTCCCAGAGTAGATCCTCGTCGTCTGAAGGAGCACCCAGGCAGCGACGATGCAGAAGATCACTCCTGACACAACGCCTACTCCAACAACTGTGGCAATAATTTGAGTGAACGCCAAGTCTTGGAAGTCAAGCATTGGGAGTCTAACTGGAAGTGAAGCTTAGGTGTTGGTAACGGAGAATTGAAGAAGTCGACAGAGGGGAAGATGTTGTTCTGTGGGGAATCGGCAAGAAGAAGCTAAGCCAATTGTGGGGTGCTCTCGAGGTGCACAAATCGGCAAAGCACGTGCCCCACTTTTGAACCCGCCCGTCTAGGAGTAATACAGCATTTATGTCGTGGGATGAAGGACCATATCTTGTACGCATTAAATTGGCGTAATGCATGAAGTCAATAAATATGTGTAGCAGAATGACTTCATTTCTTCGTTGGCATCGTATTTCTGCCACGTGATACTCCTAAGGAGTGCATATTTATATATCAATTGAGCCAACCTGCAGGCCCACATCCCGTCGACCTCGTCGAAGTCGTCGGAAAACAATCGTCTTGTATTTTTATTTTATTAGTCAACAGTAGCGCAGAAGATCCAACGCGGAAAGAAACTTGAGGAACGCTCTTGGAGCGTCGAGCTATAGCGCACGAGAAAAGAAGGCATAGGCAATGAGATGTAATGAGGAAGAGACAATATGAAATCACCAAGTCAATTGCAAAATAAGCAGACGAATTCGCTCGTAGAATACTTCATGAACGACTCAGTATCGATTGTGTCACGCTGCTATCGACGGTCTTTCTCCCTACCACTCTCCAATCATCCATCTACCCTTTCCATCGCCCGTCCACTTCCCTCTCTACCTGCGTGCCTTGCCATCGTCTCCGTGCCTCTCCATGTGATTTGATCCAAGCGTGTCTAGGTCCCGTCCAAAATGATCCCAGGACAACAACACGTCTATTCGTGAATCACAGAATTAAGGGCGCAACGTCATTTAGGTGATATCTACCGGGTTGCCAGTTCGTAAGGTATGAAATGAATATCGTGCAAAAAGCTTTTGGGTGTCCATGTCGGGAAAACATGAGAAGACCAGGCGCCGAAAAAGCAATCCGTGAATGTTGCTGAAAATGTCGATTTTCGCTTCGTATGCCGAGCCAAGATGCAGAACGAGCGGGGTTGAAATCCATTGCTTATGTCCAATTACAAGTAGGAAAATGCGATGACCGATTCCACATTAGTGATCGATAGTTCATCGAGGCCTATCGAACGGTGGCGATCCCAGAGGATCTATGCGACGGGAGCAACTGGTGCCACGACAGGGGCGACACCAAGATCAGCGACATCACCAGAAAGGTCGCCGTTGGTAGCCTTTTGTGGACAGTCGCGAGAAATGTGGCCGGCCTCACCGCACTGGTAGCAAGTCTTGCCAGCAGTGTTAAGGGGGCCACCATTGGGAGCAGTACAATCACCTATGAAGAAATTAGTATTCGGCCAGCATTGAAGATGATAGGTCACACATACGAGAGATGTGACCAAGCTTGCCGCAAGCATAGCACTTCATGGCCTGAGCTTGACCTAAAATTACGTGTCAGTACAGCTGAGAGAACTATCCGGAGGACATACAATCTCTGGCGAAGTGGTTGGGTCCTCCGCACTTGTAGCAAGTAGCGGGACGGGGTCCACCAGCAAATCCTCCACGGGGTGTGAATCCTCCGCCATATCCACCTCGAGGGGCACCAACACCACGGCCAGCACCGGGAATGGGACCAGGTCCAGCTGGGCTGGGGCAAGAACGCTAGTGTCCGTCAACATTTGTCCATCAACAACTCAATCCGCATCCACCTACAGCCAAATGTCCCGGTTGACCACAGTTGTAGCAACGACCGCTGGTGCCAGCGCCACTGAGACGCAGAGTTGGGCAGTCTGCCTGGACGTGGCCTAGACCCTGGCAGTGGTAGCACTGCTTAGCCTCGGTAGTCCTGGGCAATGGACATCCATTCGACTCGTGTCCTATCCTTGTGTCAGAAAGATATCGTGGCAGGTCGCATGGGGCTGAGCCTTACCGGGTTGCTTGCCTATGAAAAAATTGTCAGTTCATTTTTTTCTTTCTTTGTGTCAAATGTCAGAGCTTGTGACTTACAGTTATAGCACAAGCGCTCAGCAGAAGAGCATACTTCGGCATAGTGGCCAACATTACCGCACTTGTAACAAGCACGTCGAGAAAGTGAAGACATGGCGACTAGTCGATGTGTCTGCTGGGTTCCATCGTCAGCACAGCAAGTCACAAATGCGCCGTCTTCTGTCGCCCATTCCCGGACGATCTTCTTGCATCGATGCGGCGGCTCATCTGCTCTATCGGTCTGCAGCCATTCCTCGACGGTCGTGGCTGGCATGTTGATAGGGTCAGAGGTGAAATGTTGTTGATTTTGACGACCTGGGATTACCAAGATTGCGTTGCATGACCAGCATCCGTCAGGCTGCAGGATGCATGGATCTTGTGCGACTCGAGAATGCGATAGAGATGGGAATCGCTTTGCGGATGATGGTCGCAAAGTGGATTCCGTCGTACGATGTGGTTCTTGAGTCGAGAGCAGATGTGCCACCTCTTCAAAGGGCAGACAAGTTCACCGAGGAACATGGGAGCGCCAGGCGCGGGACCAATTCTTTGGGACTTACAATTGTCTTCCTGCTTGATATCCTGCAGCTTTTCCTTCTTCCTTCACAACAGCAACTTCTTCCGTCTACCTTCTTCCCTCCGTGTACGACGTCGCGAACGGACAGCAAAATTGTGGACTTTGTTTGTAAGAAGAGTACGAAGGTAAGTCGCAACGACCCAAGAAAAGAATTTGAAGGGAGAGCCGGGTCTAACGCTTGAGCGTATCCGGTTAGCTCACCGGAGGTTCGGTGGCGAAGGAATAGGTCAGGTCGAAGGCTTTTGCGCTCGAGCAGGCCGCTATTTCAAGGAACGAAGGAACGGACCAGACTTCGTGCGAACGAGCGAACGAGAATAGGGGCACTACAGCGAAAAGAAGAGTGTTTTGCAATGTTCTAGCAAGAAGCAGTGGCAAATCGAGGGCATTTGAATCAGAGCACCAACAGTCAACCCACAAAAAAAAAGCTCCATTGTCCGACTTTTTCTTCAGAGCTTATTCCTTTTTCCCGGATTTTGTTTTCCTGCAGATAATAGTTACCCTAGTGTGCTAGACAGAACACCCACAGGGTCCAGCCATGCCATATACGCTTCTTTCCTATCTCCATTCCGTACTTCACAGATGTCTCCAGATCTGCTGCTGGTCAGCCCTTGCTGAAAATTTTGGGAATCGAGGCTTGCGCAGCTGTTCTGTGGATGGTAGCACGCGGGACAGCAATTAAGAGAAAACTGGTGAAGACCTTGTGCACCCACGTGTCTCTTAGTGTCACCCATACGAAATATATCTCTGGTTGAGACCCTTAGTGGAAGCCAATATCCAAGTTCTGGGTCAAACATGTTGCTGCCAGCGGACCGTGGAATTTCTAGATTTATTGATGAATATCTAACATGAATGTAGGACATGCAAGCAGGTGTTATGCATATCATTTATTGTCTAGACTCAGGGCGAACATTAAAGTAAGACTTTTTGTCCGGAGCTCCCGTTATGATACCGGCATTGGCCGGTCGCGATTTCATCGTGAGCAATATAAAAAACGCATTATCGGATGAAGGGTTGCTTCTTGTCTGAGGTCGACTGCCGGGCAAACTCGGAGGTTTCTCAACTTGCTCACGAACCCAGATGACATTAGATGTTTGATGTTTTGACAAACTCTTTTACTTATTCTAAGCCACTTTCCTCTTGCTAAACCATGATTGGGAATGGCGAAGGAGGCCTCACTGTTAAAATCTCAAAACCTAGACTCATCTCCCGGGGCACATGTGCTACATGAAAGATTGCACTTCAATTCAAGCCACTTAATATTCATGACCTCGATAGGCGCCTTCAGTATGGCTAATAATACAGAGCCCACACACAATGCGCTCGAAACTTTCTCAAATCATGAGACCGACCCACATAAACTCCGTTATGTGCTGCGCTGCGAGCAGGTAGTAATGTCCAAAGATGTTTCCCTAACTCCATACTCCAATGATGAATCTGTCTCGACACGCTATACTCGCTAATGATTGCTCGACATAGAATACCCAGATATGTTTATACAATGATACTATCACTGGGACGGCCCAGGCCAGGCTTGTCCCCTCTCTGATGGATGAGGTAGTAATGGAACATCGGTAGTTGGAGCGATGGATCTAGGAGCTGCTTCTACAACATAGTCTACCCCATCATCTGATAGATATGATGGAGGCCTGTTAGCTGTCACTAGACGTCCTTCTGATCTTGAGTTCTGGCCTTCTAATGCGGCTTCTTCGTTGCGCTGCCAGAATATTCGGTTTGGATCAACCCTCTGTTGGGTGTTAGAAAATAGAACTTCGCATAGACTTTGAGAGGTACATACCACTGACTCTCGCCATAGACCATAAGCGGGAGGAGGTAGTTTGGTAGCGTCGCTCTCGATACCAGCCGCTTCCTCGTCACGAGCCAACGCTACCCTGATAGGAGTCACTGGATTTGCGTAGCCACCAGGACCGATCATCGAGGGTAGACCTTGTTGCTCCTGTTCAGTATCATCTGGCGGATTGATGATCATCATACACAATCGAATTAAAGCATGGCAAAAGAAAATAGTCGTTATTAAGATGATGAGAATCAACAGAACATGGAATTCTTGGCTTTCGTTTCGATTCGAGAGAGCCAATGCGAGATAGATGGTCAACACAAGCGTGAGGAACTAGAAGCAGTCAGCAAGTTGGTTTCGTATGCATTTACTAGATCAAATGTTGGAATACTCACAAGTCCAGAAATGAAACAGCTCAGCATCTTGGCACGAATCTTTCTGTTTTTGATTTTCGGCAGACATCTTCGTTCTGGTCTAGGATATTTCCGTCTTCTCCTCCGCCTGCCAGTCTCGGCCAACTCAGCCAGATGAAGCTCTGCTGGATCTACTCCAACAAATCGTCGTGGAGAGCTTCGACGAGGTTCACTCCGGGCCGCCGGGATGGGGGGCTGTGGAGCCTCTTGCCGTACAGAGCTTACCGTGGCAGGTCGCTCACTTAATGCTGTATATGGGTGTCGTAAAGAGCGAGGAGAATTCAAGGGAGGGTTGCTTCTCTGCGAGCTGTTCGTGTTCGTCCTTGTGAGGTATGGAATAACCAATCTTGTCGACGGTAGATTTCCCAATCCTAAAGCTATTCGTGGAGTCTTAGGACTCTCTGGCACCGTCTGACTTCTCGGCGTCCCGACGCTTGACCTTCCCGAAAAGAGCTGATGTATGCTTAACCGCACATTTTCAAGTCTCGTCGGCGGCTCTCGTGAGGTTTGGGACGAACGATCCGGCGTACTTTGGCTGGGAGGAGGCATAGCGCTTGCAAGAGTGATGCGTATGGAGGAAGGTCCGAGTTGTCCAAAGTCTCCAACTTGTAGGATTCCAATTATAATTTCCCAGGGAATAGCGGTTTGTTTATGTTATCGACCGCCTACACGTCCATCAAGAGTCTCACCATGCGCGAGGCAGGCCCGTCAACACGACCGACTTGCGTTGAGGTTCAAATGCATGAGTCGTCGAATAAAGGTTGAGGTCGAGGTCAAGGTCGGTACGGAATGTGAATGTACGTTGAAAAACGCGGACAATCTAGAGGCCAGAAGCTCTTGAACTTTTAATGGTCAATGTGTTATTGCGAATAGTGATCAGTGGTTGGGTACCAGCAGATGTGGTAGAGAAGGTAAGTAAGTGGCATCAGAGAGCCAAGAGAGTGACAACAACAGCAAGAATACGAAACGTCCGAGTCTGCTCACGGAGCGTCGGGTTGAAAACACACAAACACCAAAAAGATGGTTGACGAAGGAGAATTGGACAAGACTCCCTCGGTGGACGAGGGACGAGGATCGAGGCTACAAAGGAGGAGGGAAAGTGTGTTGAATACGAAGGAAGCACCGACCTTGTGTCACGCCCCAGGCGAGGAACCTGCGAGTCTGCGACGAGGAAACCCCCAGGCTCGATTGACCAATGACCTTGGGCAGAAGGAGATCAACTCAGACAGATTAGGTTTGATGCGGTTTGGGGTGAAGCTGGAATTCTTTTGGCGAGTTTCATGTGCGGCCTGGTCGGGAAGCCACAGCAAACTGCGAGCCAGTCGAGGGGTCAAGCCGTCAAACGACCGTGACGCTGGTGAGAGCTCGAGCATCAGGGGCCAGCCACAGGCCTTATCATCACTCATAAGCATCCATTGGGCTAGATAACCTCACAGATCCAGCGATGCTGGAGATTGCACGGCAGAAGGAGTTGGCACGCTGGCAGGCAGGCTGCATCGGCTTCACGTGTGTTCATTTGTCTTGTTCCTGCATGTTGGCCCGAGCACATACATAATTTATGTACGAGTCCGGCACGACCGTACTGATTTGACAACAGGATATTCGGCCAAATCGAATTATGTCCTGTCGATCTACAAGTTCTCAGCGCCCAAGTCTGCATAACGATTGGTGCAAAACGATGCATGAATCACCTTTCGTTTTGCAATGATGCTCTGCGCACGCAAGAAGATCCGCACATATCATCAAACAAGGAGTCGAGGAGTTACGCACGGTACCGACTCCCAACTCCAGAAATGCTGGACCGAACATCCTCGGTGGATCTATTTTCCAGAAGACCCTTTTGCTGTTCTATCCGCCCCTTTCTTGGACCGTGGGGTATCGCGACCTCGTCAGAACCACGCTGAAGGTCTCACGGTCTCATTTCAGCTCCCCCAGAAGCAGCGTTCGATCAGATGAACCGGAGAGGACTAAAGTTGTCAGCATGCTTATCCCATAAGTGTTTCGGCCGCAAGGACTTACTAATGGGGTCTGAGGATGGGGACATTTCTACACAATTTGTCGTCCCCCTATGCCCGGGCAATTTGTAAAGTAACTTGCCCGTCTCGCTGTTCCAAACAACAACGGTACCATCACCCGCACCTGCAGCAATTCTCTTTCCATCGGAGTTCCAACTAGCCTTAATGAGGTTCTTCTCCATACCAGCAGGAGCTCCATCAAACGTTCGAATATGTCGTTCTGTTGGTGCGAATGGTCGAATATCCCATGTTCGTACGGTCGAGTCCATGGAGTTTGACAGGAGTGTCTGGGAGTCTGGAGATATCCGAAGCGAAGAAATAGTATCCGTGTGGCCAAGCATGGAGTAAACAACAGCTTTTCTCCTCATATCCCAGACCTTGATATCATTGTCAATGCCACCGGAATAGAGCTCGTTCCCGGCCTCGGCCAAGGCTACTGCTGTCACCGGAAATTCCGTTTCGATGAAGTCGACAGCATTTTTTGTCCGAGGATCCCAGATACCAATATATCCATCATCAGAACCACTGATAAGCAATTCCTCGCCTCTCTTGCTGATGTCCATACTGTTGATAACTTCTTCATGTCCAACGTGTCGTCGTATCCTCGTCCCTGTCTCCAAATCCCAACTCGCCAAATGCATGTCTGCAGATGCTGAAAAGAGGACTCTCGAGTCGCGAGACCAATGTAAATCCAAAATCGCTCCTTTATGACCGGTCAGCGTGCCATAGTTTTCGCAGTTGCCAAAAGTCCTCCATAACACTGAGCAATATTAGCCGCCACATCAAATACATATGCAGCGAGATACCCACTGATTGATCGATCCATAGATCCCGAAGCAATATAATTGCCATTCGGGTCGAACTTGGCACAGAATACTTCTCCAGAGTGTCCAGTTAACTCCATAACAGGAGCTTGCAACCCTGTTGTTCGCGGGACCTAATAAGCGCGTATCAGCAGCTGAATGATTCATAGAGCTCAGCAAATAGAATTGTAACGCCTTAAGATTTACATACCGCTTGTATGAGCGCGCCATTTGCTGCAGATTTGTTGACAACGGCTATAGCCTTGCTATCCTTGCCCAAATTCGGTCTCTTCACCACCATCTGGGATGACCCAAAGTCGTCTCCTGCAGGTCGCTTTTCTGCAGACATCATGATAGCCGTTCAAATGCTTGAAGCAACTTTTGGTCGGTAAGGAACGTGGCCGTGATTGCTCGTTTTCGAGTCGCAAGATGAAGCTTGATATTTTTTGAACCGAACGCGCTAAAACTCAGCCCTTCTGCTCCACACACCCTCCGAGCCTTTCGAGAACTCCACAGTTGGATATCCCACTATGCCCTGGACAACTCGAACAAATACGAGGTCAAACTATTGCAAGCAGTCAGAAGGCCAGTCTTAAGATATGGCGACTAAAGCTGCTAGGATCGGAGAGGAGTAAGTTATAGTCCAGATCTCGAGGACGAGTGCTGATATGAGGCTAGAGTATGGAAGTGAGTCCTTCACAACTATCTAACAGATGTTCTTTCGACTGACCAGACTTTCCCAGAAGTCGAGTCGACAAAGTCAACGCTGAACTAGTGACTCTCACCTACGGCACCATTGTTGCGCAATTATGCAAAGATTACGATAGCGACTACGTGGAAGTGAACAAGCAGCTCGACAAGATGGGATACAATATTGGTCTGCGACTAATCGAGGATTATCTTGCGAAATCGAATACGATGAGGCGGTGTTCGAACTTCAGGGAGACGGCAGAAATGATTGCGAAGGTATCTATTTTGTCTGCTGCTTAGGGGTTCCATGCACCTAGCTGACTAGACCAGGTCGGATTCAAGATATTTCTCAACATCACACCTACAATTACCAACTGGACAACGGATAGCAAGCAATTCTCCTTGATCTTCGAAGAAAATCCATTGGCCGACTTTGTCGAACTGCCAGATGATGGGAGAGCACAAGATGAGTTATGGTACTCTAATATCTTCTGTGGGGTCTTGAGGGGTGCTTTGGAAATGGTTCAGATGCAGGTTGAGGCACACTTCATCACCGACGTCTTGAGAGGAAACGACTCTACAGAGATGAGGATATCATTGATCAGGTACATCGATGATGAGATGCCTGCGGATGATGAATAGGATGTGATATAGATCGGAGTTCCTGGCGTTCGGATGGTTGGGTGCGGGTATCAGAGGCGAAGTAGGCATAAGGCCATTGCATTGGCGTTGACATTGACTACAGTGCATCCAGTAATGTTGTAAGCACTTCCTGTGTTCAAAGTATCGCAGATTTGATTGTTTATCTTGACACTTTCCTTGATGTATTTCTCTTTACTTGTTGTTCAGCGAAGGTGCTACTCCTCAGTAGGTGTTGTTTTGAAGTTGATCTTGTGATCCCTAATTTGCGTATTTTCCAGCCGCAGCATTCTGGTGCTGTTTCTATCCTAGGGCCCTGCTGTTTAGAGTTCGCTTCCATGGAATTGGTCCCGGGGCAGAACCTACCAGCGTATCGTGCCTGCAATGACTACTCTCCACTCTTATCTTTTTATTCATATACAGCCTACCACGTCGGCAACACAACTGGAGTACACTAGTTAACTTTTTACTTCACTGGCACATCTCAATCTGTTACTCAAACAAAATTTACGGTGCCCTACTCACTTAAATACTCTACTACACGAACTTTTCCTTTTAAGAGACCAAGATATTTCAAAAATCTCCATCGAAGGTTACAAATTTCGTTATTTCTATCAACAATTTTATCGAGCTGTCACACAGCAAAATCTCACGTCTTGATTCTTGCCTTCCCAGAAGTGATATCCAGAGTTCCAGTCATTTTCTAGCATCCAGAAACAGAAATTTGTGGTCAATTGATTCCAAATGGAGATTATATCATCGCCCCGGACACTTAGGACTAATGTCTGAAAGGTGCCTACGAATACTTTGTTCTACACAATAGCAAATCAGCAGCTTAAATAGGAGCATGGCAACGGTAATCTTGGCGGTTAGCAATAATCTCTGAAGCTCGTGGATAATATCTCTTTTTTCATTTCGTCCGGCTGCGTCGGCATCCCGGTTCGTCAGCCTTCCCAACCTCCTGATTTCAATTCTCATATCACGTGATTCCACATGTATCCCTGGTATTGGCACCGTTAGAAAAGCGGCGCTAACCAAATAACAACATATTATATAAAATTCTGGGTTTTTAAATCTTGCTAGAAGATAATCTACGCTTTTTTGCACCGGCCAGATGTCACTCACGAAAAGGAGGAAACCAAAAGGTGTGACACCGAAATAGACGCCGCTCTTATCCGGCTCAATGTTCTCACCATCTCCTGGGCACTCTTGATTTCAAACTCTTTGGAATGACATGAACCCATATATTTGCTTACAGTAATGCATGGATAAAACCACAAGATCTTGACAGCCCCAAAACAGCCTTTCCAACGTTTCAAAAGATTTTTAGTGTTGTGAAGATTAACAATCTCCTTCGCATTCTACACTCACGTGAGGATAAGCACCCATGTGATCTAAAAGCAGCCGCAAAACTAGACAGGAAAAGACTAGCTGGTATGGAAAATGCTCGTTCTCACGAATCTACGTCTGGCACATTTTCCCATTCATATCCATATCCCTCCCTCAGTTCTAACCACAGTGTGCTCGAGATTCATTTCATATTCTTTGCTGCTCGTTGTTCGTTGCAGTTCCCAACTCGCAGCCGTTCGATGCGACGTCTGTTGAGTAGCCTTGCTTGCTGTGTCAGGAAAGCGTTCTGAGAAGTACGGTGGATACTGCATAGCGTCACTCCACACCCCCATCTGGATCCTCCCGTTACTTTCACAGAAACTCACCTCAACCGCATCGCAGCTCGACCCGCCATCGACGACCCATTGAGTCGACTCTCGAAGGGCGAATATCTCCAGTCAGGGCACACGGCCAAAAGAATCGCCCCATAACCTTTGCCTCCCGACGCTCTCGCTTGCCTCCATCACGCGCCTATCGCATTCCCTTTTTCTTCGCAAAAAGGGTGTGAGACGGAAGTTACACGTCGGCCCACGGTCTCCGATTACATACCAATTTGCCTCCTTTGCGCAACATCTACCGGCCAGGTCGACAAGCAGCTGGCACAGAGGATATACTATTCTGCAGAAGACGTTGTTTTCAAAAAGATCTGCAGTTGCGACACATTCGGCTCTAACCGCTCCGCATAAAGGGTGCGGTGGCTGACGGAGGGTTTTCCACGCTCGCAGTCTGCAAGGCACAGGGACAAAGAGCGAAAACTTTCGCGATCCAGATCCGCGACGATGAACAACGTGAACATGGCCGGCATGAATGCCATGGGTGGTCCCGTTGGTGGTGGGATGCCCATGGGAATGAATAATGGCGCTGCTGCAGTCCGACAACCGATGCCCGTCAACGATAACCAACGGTCGCAACTTAACACCTATATCTACGAATATTTCTTACGGAATGAGATGTACGATTGTGCGAGATCGCTGCTCAACAGTGATCAACCCATGAATGTCTTGAAAGACAGTCCGGGGCGTCGTCGCGAAAATGGGGCTGGTGACGAGGGGGGTGAGGGCGAATCTAAAGATGATGTGGACTCAAAACGACCTTCTGATCTCCCAGAACCCAACGTACCAAAGGAATGTCCGGAAAGCTGCTTCTTGTATGAATGGTGGTGTTTATTTTGGGATATGTTCAACGCGCAACGTGGAAAAGGGGAAGGCCGGAACGTCTTGCAATATGTCCACCACACGCAGGTTAGTTACCATGTGAAGCTTACATTTGATGAAACGAAACTAATGGTCCTGTAGTCACAATCGCGGATGAGACAAGAACAGCAACAGCAAATGCTCAGAGGACTAAGAGGCAATATGATGCCTCAACAATATGAGCAAATGATGATGCAGCGAGGGCAGCAGCCGAATGGCATGAATTTGAATACAAACGAACTACGACAGAAAGCCATACAAAATAACAGAAACACGTAAGCTGTATCTTCAAAACTTGTTCCTGGCCACTTTCTAACCATTTTCCGTAGGACCCCGCAGCAGCAGATGATGATGGCACAACAGCAGAAGCAGCAGGCAATGCAACGAGATCCTTCCGATGGTAACAATCAGCAACGCCCTCAATCTCCTGGTTCAGCAGAGAATGCTCCATCCCCTTCGAAACGACCTCGTCTTGACGGAACCCCTTCTTTTAATCAACAAATGCCAAATGGGAGAGGACAAGTTGCAGGGATGCCCCAACAGCAGGTGGGAGATACTGGCCCCAGCAATGCTCTTCAAGCTGCTCATATGCAGCTTACCAATGGCATCGAACAAAACAATCTGACAGCTCAGCAGTTCCAGAACCTCGCAGGCGGTCCGAATGTTGTGAACGCACAAGCAAACCTTGGAGCTTACCAAGCAGGTATGGCCCGACAACAAGCTCAACAAGCCGGTGCAATGGGTGCCGTCAAGCCTATGCCAAACCAAGGCGGACCTCAGAATCAAGGGTCACCCATGATGACGCAGGGACAAGATGGCGGAGCGATCGCCAATTACTACAACCCTGGTGAAATTGGGCCAAATGGAATGAGGGGTGGACCTGGCGGCCAACCAGGTGGCTCTGGTGGCAATCATGCACTACAAGATTATCAGATGCAACTCATGCTCTTAGAGCAGCAGAACAAGAAAAGGCTCATGATGGCGCGTCAGGAGCAAGATAATATGATGCCACGCCCCGATGGCCAAGGAGCAGCTGGAGCTGTTGGACCTAATGGTCAGCCCTTCCAGGGTACATCACCGCAAGGTGGACCTCGCAACTCCCCCAACCCCGGTGACCAGATGAAGAGAGGCACGCCTCACATGAACAATGCTGGTATGCCATCGCCTCTTCCTGAAGGACAGTCTCGAGGTTCTCCCAGCAGCGGTATGAACTTTAACCTACCCGGTGGTCCCATGGATCCCAGTATGAATCCTCAATACTTCAACAAGATGAATGGCATGGATCCGAATATGGTTGCAGGTATGCCTACCGGCATGCGTCCTCCAAGCTCTCATCCTGGAGGCGCCTTCAACCAAATGACACAACAACAACAAATGATGGCCCGTCAACAGCAGCAACAGCAACAGCAGCAAGCTGTCCAAAATCAATGGCAACCTGGTCCGAATGGACAAATGATGCCACAGCCTGGTGCTCAAGGGCCTCCTCAGCAGAACATGGGCACTCCTCAGCAACGCAATATGCCACCGCCTTCGGTACCAGCGGCTGGTGCAGCTGCCAATGGCCGTGCAACCTCGTCCCCCCAGCAGAACCCCGCACCGCCGACACCTTCACAAGCGAACAAGCCAAATCCGAAGAAGAAGGCTGCAGCCGAGTCTAAGGATTCCAAAACAAAGGTATATTTTTGCGTTAAATGGATTTTTTGTAGAAATGTTGACATTGATGACAGCGGGCTGCAAAGAAAGGATCAACCGCAAACCTCAACGCTGGTGCCACACCATCCGCCGACGCCGATGCTACAGCGGCAACACCTACACCCGCGACACCGATCACCCCCGTCCACCCGAAAAGCTTCACTGGCCAGAACGGTGTTGTCCAGCCTATTGCCAACGGTCAACCTGCCGCCTCGAACGCGAATACTGGAGTCATGTCTCAGCAGCCAGATCCTGTCAATTTTATGGACAACAGCGTAAGTTTTACCTTTACCGTGATTCCGGATTTACTAATCGTCTATAGTTCGATGCTTTTGGAGGTACAAGTGGTATGGATTTTGCAAGTGCTGGCAACGGCAATATGGACGTTCTCCAGGATTTCGACTTCGACTCTTTCTTGCACCAAGACGACACTGTCGGAGACGGTTTCAATTTCGAAACCTTCCAAGGTCTAGGAGACGGCAACGAGATCGGTGCCGATTGATCGTCAAGCCCTACTAAGTGTCTATCAATTTTCCGGCGTTTTCGAGCACACCTTCCGGCGTTAAGCGGATCATACCATCTCAGTCCCGGCGTGTTCCATGTTCATGCGAAAAGAGTCCAGGTTCAATGATTAGAAAGAGCAAAGTTCTGAGGATCTCAAAATTTCATAGTTCTACATACATGCGTCGTTTCAATGCGATAGGATATGGGACGGTCGTGCTTCTTTTGTTTTATGTTTATGCTTGAGTGTCGCAACGAACGTACCTATAATACCTGCTGTATTCCTGCTGCCTCGCAGTGCGCAAGGCATGCAGCGGGATGTGGATTTTGGCGTTGGGGTCGAATCTCAACAACTTCTTATCTGTTTATTACTGTTGCGTGTTAGGACCCTGGACAAGGTAGAATCCTGTGTATTTATCATCGAGGAGCAAGTGGCTATTGCTGCGGACGAAGACTTGATTGCAATGGAGCACAATTCATGTTCACTTTGTGTTAGAGGAAATTTCAGTGATTCTGCGAACGTTATCCCCTCCCATTTTTGCGGCTGACGCTAGCCTAAATTACGTATCATCACATTGGTCAAAATTCTCTGTGTGGAATCATGGAACACCTACTAAATTTGTCAAACCCCGAACAACCGCCAATACGCTTGCGTTCCGCGCCACCATTTATCCTTCGCGTCTGGCGTCTATCTGCAATGTTATTTCTTACTCACACACTCCTTATTCTTTTCTCTTCCTTTTCATGCGGCCAGCGTATCGCTGATTCTCGTAGATCTTGTGTTCCTCGCTCACACCGCCTTCGCACGTCAATTTTCGCGCTCGAAAACAGGATTTTAAACCCGGCCCCTATCTTAAACGAGAATTACCCCTTTTCCTCTCGCTACACATTCTCGTTCCATCACGAAGTCCATTTTCACGTTCTCAAATCTTCCGCCGGATTCTCCGATCTTACCTAGTCTCGAATAGTGCCATCAACAACTGTCTAAACTTTCACGCACAATCATGGCTCTAATACCACCACTAGATCTCGATGCGCCATGGCACGAAGACACTCTTCTTCAACTACGCACCAGCAAAATGAAACCGATGCTCAACCTTGCTATAACAACTGGTATATATAAAGAACCACGGCCCGACCGCGTCTTTTGCTCCTCTACCGGCCTCGACGCCGATGAGCACGACCTTACTTTTCACGGCGGAGTCGATAAAGCTGTGCATCAATACTATCCAGGCCATTACGTAAACTGGCGCAATGAATTTCCCCACGCAGAAAGACTCGATGCCTTCCAACTCGGTGGTTTTGGCGAGAATCTCGTGAGCGAGAAAATGAACGAGAGGAATGTTTGTATTGGTGACAAGGTCCGGATTGGGGAAGTGTTATTGCAGGTGTCTCTTCCAAGACAGCCGTGCTTTAAGCTGAATCACCGATTTGGACTCAAGGGATTCGCGGCGCAGACGTGGAAAAAAAGTCGGACGGGATGGTATTATCGAGTTCTTGAGGAGGGATGGATGGGTGTTGGTGATCGAATTGTGCTTTTGGAGAGGATTCATCCGGAGTGGACGATTGAAAGGATCCAGGAATACCTTCATCGTGATACGAGTAATCTTGGAATGTTACTTGAGGTGAGCACCTCGTGCTATACAGATAAAAGATCGTTGTGAGAGCATTTTAAGCTGATGACTCTAACAGTTGTCGCACATTGAAGAATTTGGCAATGAAGTCAAAGGTGGACTCAAGAACTTGGTTTCAAAGTGCAAAGCCGATCTAGCTGCAAAAGGCACGAAGAAAGAAGTCGAAAAGTGGGAAGAGTTTACGCTCATTGAGAAGAAACCCCAAACTCCTCACATTACATCCTTCATATTCTCCAAGCCTGGCGAAGGCGAGGAGATTGATCCAGGATGTTTCACCCGTCTCAAGCTCCCAAACGGCTTGATCCGGTCTTACTCGATCGTGTCTGGAGACACGCATAAATTCCAGCTCGGTATTAAGCTTGAGGACGAAAGTCGAGGTGGCTCGCAATACCTCCATAAGCAGCTCAAAGAAGGAGATAAGATTCTTATTGGGAAGATAACGGAAAGTGTTCCGATAAAAGGACAAGCTTCAAACCATGTCTTCATTGCAGGTGGTATTGGGATCACTGCTTTTCTCATGCATGCCGATGTTTATGGACAAATCAACTTCAACTACACGCTGCATTACGCTGTCACCGGTGAAGAGGAGATTCCGTTCAAACCGCTCCTTGACAAGATGGGCGACAAGATCGTGGTTTATGACAAGAGCAAGGGACAGCGAATGGACATTCATGGGATCTTGAAAGACCGGACTTGGAATAGTTTCGTTTATACATGTGGACCGCAACTCATGATTGATGATATTGTCAGGTCAGCAAATGCGGTGGGAATGTCGCAGGATGATGTTCATTATGAGGCGTTCCAAATCAACACCTCTGGAGATCCGTTTACGGTCGAATTGAAAAAGTCGGGAAAGATGCTGGAGGTAGAGGGTGAGAAGACGTTATTGCAGGTTATGAGAGAGGCAGGATTGGAGGTTGATTCGAGTTGTGAGACGGGGAATTGTGGGACTTGTAGAATTGAGGTTTGTAAGGGGAAGGTGGAGCATAGGGGGAGTGCATTGAGTGAGGAGGACAGGGAGAAGGCGATGTTGAGTTGTGTTTCTAGAGGACTGGGACATTTGGTGATTGACTTTTAGATCTCGGTTGGATAGGATTGGAAATCTTTTTGAGATTGTCTGCAATCCCTTTTAGGTCGTGCGACGTTCTGATTGAGTTTGGACATGGACTATTTTACAGTATTGGCTTAAGCAGCGCTCCTGGTGGTACATTCGTTTAGTATTTAGAAGGATCATAGATGCTCATGAATTCAGCAGAGCTCTGGCATAATAGAAATAAGGAGACATTTTATCCAACTCTAGCGGCGGGCTTCTATATATCAGTGCTCTTGGACGACGAGGACATGTTCTGGGAGCAGCTTATCGAAAATCTATTGATACAGTTCTTCTTCTCGACTAAAGCTGAGATTACCGCTGGATTGACAGGCGCTATCATCTATCATATCAGTCGCGTGCTGAATGACTGACATGATAGTGATGTCATAGTGGCTCTTAAACATCTGCGTGTGGCTCTGCGGGCCTGATTTGAGGAATTCGATCGTCTAGGACTCTTAATTGAACTCGAGGGTAGGAGACGCAATGGGCGTGTGTCCCAGAAGCTTGCAACTCGGGTAGGCTTGCGTGCGAAGGCTACATTTGTAAGCGAGAAGTGCGGTGTCCTCGAGTGAGTCTCGGTGCAGGTAAAAGCATATATTTAACTGTGAAGTTATATCATTTGACGCTCAAATACTCTTGTTAAATTCCAAATCCATTCATGTGACTGATATACTAAGAGAGAAGAAGCCTAGAATCAAGAGCTGACATTAAAAGAAGTACTTTAAATGGCTGTTTGAAATGTGGAGTTCTGCACACCGACATATTGGACACTGCCTATAACTTTTCAAGACTTATAATTATTTGGGAGCGGGGAATATAGCTAGGAGTAGTATGTACATCATACTTGTTAACAGCACTTGTTCAATGTCGTGTGTCCAAGCATAATGACCGAGCGTTCTTCTGCCCGAATGAATAGATTCAGGATTCACATTATCAGCATACTACCTGCTTTAAAAACTCAATCACTATATTTCGGGCATTCTCAGCTGCATCCAGGCAAAAGAATACGTTGCTCGTGTGGTACATTGAACAACTACGCAATCTTAAACCACTACTCACAAAATGAGTGCTCGAGAAATTGAATGATCATTGCATTTTGGGTCATTAACCAACTTGCTATGAGCAGGAACCGAGAATAGTATCTTGTTGACTTTAATTAAGGACACTGACAGCAGTAACAATAGCGGCGGATCTAGGAACAATAATATTAAACACAAGAGCACACCAACAGCAGAAGTCAAAGCACCAATATATTGCAGAACATATATGTGTGATGCAATAAGCTATTCTAGTCAAGCTAAATATGAAAACTATCAACCATTGCTAAATGCTCCGGCCAGAACACTCGATAGAACGTATTTCTGCAAGCGAGATGCAATGAGAAGAATGATTTGCAGATTTTGAAACATTATGGATCTATTTCATGAATTTGAAAAGATAACAATTCAAGGACAGACATCAGCAACTGAAGCTGAGGGAGAATATCCCGAAGTAAGCTTCCTTGTATGGCAATGTCCGAGAATGCTAGTAGTTTAGAAATATTACAAATGACAGGGACAAGGTCATAAAGAAGGACAAACATTATACTTCACACATGCTGACAATGCTTGTCAAGTCCGACGAGGGACATTACAGAACATAGCTCCTAAGTCTCTTACATCTCTAATGTCAAAATGCGAAAACCCCTTGACAGTTCTGGACTTGCTCAGAGAGTCTGTCGCTTAAGTACAGACATTCTTCGTTGTATTGGAACGAAGATAGTGATATTCTGATGCTGAACAATGAGCGCTAAAGACATCATCCTCTCAGTCCTTGAGCAGCTTCATTGTCAGGATCTCGAAATACCTTGGATCTCTGGTTCTGTTTGGAAAATCTATCATTACTTTACAGACATTCTCCGCTACATTTGCAGGAAACAGGCACGCATTGATGTCGAACATCGAGCTCCAAATTTCAACAGATCAGGACTCCAAAATGCCCAAGCTTCAAAATGTTCAATTCACTGTTGGGAATCGAAGAACATAAAATGACGGCTAAGTGAGAAAGTATTGTGAGCTGAGCTGAAAGTGAATATACACTAGTATTGTAGTCTAAGCGAGAGTTTCCAGGGGAAGGACAATAGTAGTCAAAATGGATACAGTTTCTCAATCTTAACCATTGTGCTTCCTTGAATCCGACACCGGGACCAGGACATAAGTTAAGTTGATTTCGCACTTCTCTGAAGATCCTTTTCTCTCTCGTCCACTTCTCAAACCTCACATCTTGCAACCACCACAACAACAACAAACATTGAACCAAAGCCAATCTCCAACTATCAACCATGCTCCCAAAGAGAAACAGCGGCACTGGGTTTGCCGGGTTCAGCCCGACGCCCTCCTCCTCTCCCTCCTGGCTTTCCTCAGCAACCCCCCCTCCTCCTCCTCCTCCTCTAAACCACCTCGATCTCCGCCCAATGTATGGGCTCGGCTCTCTCCTCCTGGAGCAATGGCTCCTCCTCCTCGGCCGATGGCTCCACCACCTCGGCCAATGGCAGCACCACCACCACTACCAAGAGCTCCGGCTCGAACGATGGCTCCGCCTCCTCCACCAAAGGCCACCCGTCCTCCAACAGCTGCTAAGTCCGACAGAGATGTGGACATGGCCGGCATGGACAGCGTCCCGACTTCCTGCCCACCTCTCTTGCCCCTGGATCGGTTTGCTACCATAACCGTGCGAGGATTCGTCTACGGACACCTCTGCAGGCAGATGGAGAGCACGCTGGCCCAGCGGGCGGAGGGTGGAATGGAGTGGATGATGGATGCAGAACATGTTCGGTTCCTGAATGCGGCGTACTACCAGCATTGGGTAAGTCATTTGTCACTGGACATTCATTTTCCTCTGCATTCTAAAGAGCTTTCCTCCTTCTGTCATTGTAAAAGTAGATGATAGAGCAAAGCAAAATGCCGAACTTTCGGAGAAAATTCTTTTATGGGAGGAAATGCAAGAACCAACGCTGATTGATGTGTGCTTTACAGGGAAGCCTGGATATGTTGCTGTGAAGGGCGCATCGCGCCGCCAGAGATTAGGGCCCGTGCAACCCCTGCAACATAGCACGAAGAAGACGCGATATTTTAGCAACCCCACAACTGCGATCTCCTTACAGTTCTTCCACAAAGTCCACGAATTCAACATGAGGCTACGCTTGACCGTAAGGCGCCACGGCCTTCCGGATGCTCCCATCGTTTGGGTTGTTGATACAAGTTCATCACCTTCTCCTACCATCTCTCAACTTTTGGAATCTATCAACGAGGCCATACCTATCGAATCCGACGGGGAATGGGGACTCGAGGACTATGCAGTTGAATTGAAAGGCACAAATGATGCCAATTACGAATGTCTTCACTTTCAGCATGTTGCTGCTGTTATGAAAGAAGACGACGAAGTCATGTACGCATTTCTATGTCCTTGACGCAACTGCAGAGCTAATCTTGCTTCCAGTATCCGACCACTACTTACACAAGATATCAAGATACGACGCGTTTCTGGACGGAGGCAGATTTCAGCAGAGGGGAAACACCTTTTCGATGGCCTTGCATTCGGACGACCACTTCTTAGACGCCCTGCCGACCGACCTCCGATCACCATACCCCCACGAAAGAAACGCCGCGTTACTTACGATGACGAAGAGCATAATGAGGATATCCCTACACTTATGGAACAAGATGAAGAGGATTATGATAGCGACACAAACAAGCAGCTCGTTCTTCATGCCGATTTTGATGACGAGGATTCAGAAGACGACGAAGACTTCGTTCCAGGTGATGGTGAGGGCGAGGGCGAAGACGAGGAAATCGACGATGAAGGTGATGATAATGCTGACGAGGAGGTTGATGAAGATGCCAACTCGATGGCTGCTCTCATCGCCAGTGCAAGGGAAGTGGCCAAAGACTATGCAGATGAGTTAGAGAGGGAGAGTGAGATGGATGAAGATCCAGTAGAGAGACCGAGCCAGAGCGATGATATTCTGAACGAAGCAGCCGCAGAAGACGACAAAGTTCACGATGAATACATAGCAGAAAGTCTCGACCAAAGTGAAGAAGTTCAAACCAAAGCACACAAGAGCCTCGAAACTCTTATTGAAGGTGAGCTAGCTCGTGAATCGCCTGGTGCATCGGAGGTCAAAGATGCCAACGAATCTGCGCTGAACAACGTCCCGGAATGTCGAAAAGTCAAAATCCGTAAGTTGCACTCAGCGTTTCTTAAGTCGCCTATGGCTGTTTGCAAATATGTCTTGAATGGCACAAACGGAGACATGGGTGAAGCATACGAAGCTATGGCCCGTGGATTCAGGCCTGTCAAATCCAAGAACGCGATTACTGAGATCTTCGAAGACACCTCAGATCTATCAATATCGAAGACTCGATCAAAACCCAAGGCACTTCTCGCCACGGAGTCTAGCAGTCGAGACATCATTGATCTAGATCCTGAAGAGACCTCGGACTCTGTCGTTCACCATTACGATCAGAGAGGCTTGCCTCCAGGATCAATCAAGTCTGGCAAGGCGCTATCATTCATGGCAGAAGCTTTGCATAGCTCCCCTTCTCGACCGCGCTCCGAGACAAGAAGATCAGCCTCTGTTGTTAGCAATAAGAGTGCCAGATTTGCAATGGACAAAGAGTTGTCTCACGGTCTCACATCTACTCCCTTCATAGACAAAGAGTCTCAAGTCGTCGAATCAAGCGAAGATAGCGAGAGTGACGATTCTAGCGAGGACGACTCCGACAGTAGTGACGATAGCGACGAATCTAGCGACGATGAAGAGAGTAGTGCTGAGGAGAACGGGCCTGGCGATGCATCGCCTTCTGGAAGTGATAGTAGCAGCGATTCATCAAGCAAGTCATCAAGTGAGGATGATTCACCAGAGGAAACATCTAGCAAGCCTTCTTTAACTGCTCCTGCTTCTGCGGATACTGAACTAGCACCTTCTTCTAATAAAGGGAACTCAAAACAAGGTTCAACTGTGCCATTTGGCCAAGGTTTGCAGGCGACGCGGAAGAGAAATCAGCGCAGAAAATTGGCAAATGCTCTGGACAGGTATAAGAAGAAGGGAATCTTGCCAGCTGGGACTACCATCACCGAATTATCAAAGCTTGACATCAATGACAACACCCTGCCAGAAGTCGCACTTGTCGCGCTGGAAGATATCAGAGCCGCCAAGACCAAAACGCCCATATACACGCACTCTTCTGCTCAGTCCCAACCAGAGGACTTTGAATGTCGTCGACAACAATTGCTTGAGTCTCTAGCTTCTGGTGGCATTGAAGTCGGCTCAAAGTCTTGCGAACACGAAAGGCCCACATCTGTCCAAGGCCCCGTCAATACTGAGCCAATGCATGCTTCGTCGAGTGAGGCAAGGAAATCGCAACCTGTTATCGCTCCATTCGCAACTGAACCTGAACAAGTGGAGCCCCTCTCAATAAAGAAAGTAACCACAGCCGAAGCTATGGACTTAGATGCAACAAGGCCATCAACTGCTCCAGAACTCCCTAAGCTTGATACTCCTCTTCCCTCTTCAGAGCTACAACCCACCTCTGCTGAACCATCTCATTCAGCTGCACGTCGGTCGAGGCTGGATATTGGTGCCGGTCGACGGCTTTTATTTGGTGCATTGGGCGTGAAGGCTCCAAGATCGAAGAAAGACGAGGAGAAATTGCGAAATGATCTCATGAAAAATGTTCGACCTCTTGTAACCCCCAAACCATTTGAGATCATCGAATCTCAAGCAGAAGCAGTAGAGGAGGATCCTGAAGCATGGAGAGAGAAGATTATATACAGAGCTGTCGAGTGTGTTCAAGAAGGGGTTGAACTGAGCGAGCCACCCTTCCCTTTTGTTCAGCGATGGGATCCGCAACAGCAACGATCGTGGTCGCACAATGGCAAACGCAAGCAAGCGGAGCGAGAGCATCCTCAATATTATCAAAAGAATCCGCGTGCGTCGAAGAAGCAGAAGCGTCGGAAAGGTAAGCATACCTATGCCGAGGAACAAGAATACCTTGATGCTTCCTACGAGCCAAGCTATCAAGATGAGAGTATGGACCTCCAGTACAACGATTCTACTCAGTTCAGGAGACCTGAAGATGAAGATGTTGAGGACGAGATTAGCTTGCAGTTGATGAATGACATTGAAGGCCCAGCCGCCGAGTGCAGTCAAGAACCCGATGATTTGGTATCTCTTCCAGACGATCCATCCTCTTTGCCAGACTTAAGAGATGAGGAGGCAAAAGTCGGAATGATCATTGCGTTCAAGAAGTTGGACTTATCGGCAGCAACACAATGGCAGCCCTTAGTCTCACCATACCGTACTGCTATCGTCATCACTATTCAGGAAGATGGTTTACTTCAACTTACGCTTGCGATGCGTGATCGAGAGCGGAGTGAGAAGCGGTATGATGAGGAGACTGGAGGGAGGATTTATGAGAAATTCGAGATGGCTATAGACGATGACGGCGATGAAATGCAACAAGAGGATGGAATGCTCGACCTTTATTTCAGGGATCTTATCGAACCAAAGATCGTACAGGGGCCTCTAGCAAAATATGAAAACGATACCATTGTGGATGAAGCCTCACAACCCAAAGGAGTAACCAGTTTCGATGATTCTACCACCTTGAGTCAACAGGAAGAACCTATCGAAGCACCGTTGTCCCACGTCACGGAAACACCTCTCCATTCTGATGCTCCTGAGTCTCATCATATGGAAGAATCTGTTGAAGTTGTTATCACTGATAATCCTTTGCCTAAAGTTGTGTTTCCGGAAGTGACTGTTGTCGAGAGCATCTATTTGCAAGATCTCATACCAGCTGAGACTGGATTTGCTGAACCTTCATTAACAAAGCTCATCGTCGAGGAAACATCTAGCGTTCGTCCTGCAATATCAACGGCCCAGGTAGATGACGACCTTCCAACCAGAAACGATACCTCTCCAGAGCCCATTTCAGAGGACGCAAGGCAGCAAATAGCCCACCTGATGAAGGATGCAGATTTTCGATCCGATGTACCGTCTTCTGTCCTGAGAGATATACAGCCCGAGTCCATGCAAAGTCCTGGTGAGGCTGCAGATCTTGAAAAATTGTTGAAGGACATGACTGAGCAAAATGACAAGGCATACTCCCCCAAGTTCAACGGGCTTGGATCATCGCCTATCAAAAAGCTAAGAGGGTCTTCACGCTCCCCAAGTGAAAGCCGAGTCGAGACCACAGACTTTTCACCAACTCATAAACATAAGGAGCGCCGGCAATCTTCTGTAACTGAGCGTCAATCATCGAATCCTCCCAGTAAGGCACCTCAGTCAAGTTGGGAGACTGTCGATCCTCAATATCAGAGTCCAACTCCACCACCTGCTCGACAAGCAGACTCCAGCTGGGTCACGGAAGACTCTCAGATCCAATCTTCTAGTCCGCCTTTTTCAAAGCCTGCCAAAGTCAGCCCGAAGATCAAGCCGCTAAGCACCAAAGCGCCGATCGGCAGAGCACAGGCCCTGTGGGAGGCATTGCAGCCTAAGACGAGGAAGAAGAGTCCAGATTCTGACGGTGAAAGCACCAGGACTTCTCCAGATCCCGCTCTGCATCTTGATGGTGTTGGTGAGAAAGACTCGAATACAAGCGTGCAGTATCCTAAACTTTCCGTAGCGTCATCGTTCAACAGTCAGATTACGGATCATGGTCGCCAGCCTGACTTCAACTTTGACGACAGTGGAGCCATTGGCAACGACACTCCCAAAGCTGTTGATTCCGACACTGATATCATGGATAACTATTCTCCCGAGCCGCACCCTAAGCGCCAGCGAAGTTGCTCCGAAGCCGCCAGTACAATTGCAGTCAATAACGATCCATTCGATTCCATGTCTGACCTAGAACCAAACCCTCCAGCTCAAATATCCAACAGTCACAAGGGTATCCAACCACTAACTTACCCTACCGTACCGGACGATCCCTCAACTGATGATGATAACTTTCCATCTCTAGAAGCTTTGTCGCAGCAATCAGCTACCATCAAACGAGAGAAGTCTCGAGAAAAGTCGACCAAGCCTGCAAGACTTGTAAAGGTTGACAAACCTCTTTCGACCGCTAGAGCGTTAGTTAGAGCTGAAGCGCTGTCCGAAAACGAAGACCAGACGACACCTAAAGCATCGCAGAAGCAGCAGGCAGCCTCCAAGAACCAAGAGCTGAAGAATCGAGCTTCAGAAAAGCCAATATCTCAATCACGCACATCTGTTCCACGTGCATCCCAGCCACCTGCTTCACAAAGCGAACCGATCGATCTGACACTGGATTCTAGCGATGCCGAACCAGAGGCGCAGCCTGTAGCCGAAGAGTCTGACGATATCCAGCCTGTCAGGTTCCGGCGATACAAGCTTGACGATGACGATGACGAGGAATACCAAGAAGAGTCGAGATGGGCTTCGAAGAAGACGAGTACACTAGGGGGACTTGAGACGAGAAGACATACAAGTGTTAGCTTGAAAAATTCTTCTCAAACATCGCTCAATTCCAAGAATCGAAGGAAGACTAGTGCGCGGTGAAGAATGGACTGTGGGTACATGTGTTGTGTGTGTATGAGACTTCATTTGCTTTTACAATCTTGATGTAGCATAGCGTCTGCTTGTGGGAGTTGTAGCTAATTGAGTTGGCCTGTGCTGGGCGCGGAGCATGAAGATATGAGGAAAGCAGACTTGATGGATCGTTGGTAGGCGAACATGAGCGCCTTGCTGTATCGTGTAATACATATCATGGCTGGATGCTATGAATGAAAATATCCACTGGCCACATCTCTTTTCTTGAATTTGTGACTGACTGCTAACAAATCTATCCCAATCTATGATCCGAGACTGACAGCTGTGGCGATCACAGCCTTGTGCTCTCGTTTCATGTTTCGCACCCCTGAATACCTCATTCGCTGACGCGCTTTCGTCCCGAGCATGCATGGAAGAGACGAACAAAGACTGTTCTCGAGTCATCGAACTTTTCTTCCAGGTTTGAGATGTAATGTTTCATGAATTTAGGTGATTGCTTCATGGCCTTTAAAAGGGCCAAGAGATCTAGCGTCTGGTCGTGCATGCACGGAGGGTTACTGAACTGTTGTTCATATTCCTCGTTCTTGAACACACGAGATAACTTCCGTGAGCTGCGCTGTCTTGTTTTGAAATTTCACAATCTCATTTCCACTTTTGAACTTCTCAAAAAAGGGAGTCTAATTGTGCTTACACCGTGATTCGAGCAGCATCCGTCGAAAGCCAGCAATCAAGGGAGCCTAGGTGTTTTAGAGCTGTAGCCGAAGTCCAAGTCCAAGTCCATTCTAGGCCCTCACACCAATCACGTTACCGGTACCTCCAGCCTTGTCTTCACAAAACCAGGAACTCAGTTTCCCAGCCTCCTCGTTTTCATCTTACTTCCTTACCAGAGACGAGGACGAGATGAAATCCATATACTTCAGCATTCTTTTATATTCGTTGTTCGATGCTTCATTCGCATCGAGGAACTCGTCGCCTCGAACAGCAAATGTACCGCGAAGCTTATCGATAAGCCTGACCAGCCCCACTTCGACTTCCCCAGCCTCCTCCATTTCCACTTCCATTTCCACGACCACGACGCCTTCGAAAGTTGGCGGGAATGACGCGGATGCTTTTATCACCGCAACAAAGGCAACTGTGACGTCTGCTCCGGAAGTAATCATCAATGCCGAAGGAAATGTTTTGACTTTGGTGCATGGTGATGGCGAGGTGGAAGGGGAATTGCAGATGAAATGGCATTTAACAACGTTTACGAGTTGTCATACTTTTGATGCGACTTATACTTATTGTGGGCTGTGAGTTTCAGGTCTTTCTTTATTTCTTGAATGAATGCTTTGGTTTGGGTGGGATGACTTAGAGAGATCGAGGGCTGACATGGAATAGACATGAACCTGTTCTCCCCGGGGGTGATGAGATTGCAGCTGCTGTAAGGCCACTGGATGCAGGACGAGGGATTACCAGAGCTTTGATTGTTGTGCTGGGGACGTTGGTAGGTGTTGATGTATTTTTGAGATGAGATGGGAGCTGAAAGAGGCTGTATTGCGATGAGACGAATGAGATATGAGAAACAACAAATAAATCGCTGGGTCCTGGATTTGGAGTCGAGGCGTTAGATACCATCCTGTACTTTTGGATTGGGTTGCCGGCGATTATGGCTTTCTGGATACTTTCAAAGACATATTGAACACTTTTCAGAATAGGAATGAGAACATACGATATTTTATTGTGATCGTAATGCAGTTGAAGAAGCTACCAACTTGACCATTTCAAAATGAAAGTTAGCGTATGGTTTGACGGCGTTGTTCTCCAGTAAAAGTCTTTCAAGTCGCTGGACTTTCGAGATGATTGAGTATGGAATGTTCCACGAATTCTTACATCCCCTCGTGATGGTTCATGGAAGAGTAACTTATAATTTCGTGATCCGAATCAGGCGTATTGGGACTTTGTTGGAGTAAAATGGTCCTTCCTGGAGATCCGATTTTGGTATTTCGTATTCGATTTCCTCAAGCTTATACATATTCCTCCTGCAGGTTTCTAAGAACGTCTCGAATGTCTTCTCGTTACGGATGGTAACAGCAATGATGATATGTATGTGCGGAAATAGCTCAAACAAATCTCCAAAGGTAGCCACAAGAGCAGGGGTGGTTGTCCCGTCGTACGTAATATCTGCCCCCAGCACAAGGTCGGCTTTTCGGCCTCCATTCCACTCTGGTTGCTCACCGCCCACCAAAACCTGTCCCCATTTCAACTCTTTAGCTTCAACGATCGAAGAATCCTGAAGGCCGTTGAGATAGAAATTCGTTGGAAGATCAGCAACCACGTCGTCAGAGCCGTCAGTCGCAACTACGTGCGTCGCTCCGAGATATTTCGCACATAGGACCGATATATAACCTGTGCCCGCCCCTAACTCTAACACAGATCTTCCTTTGACAAGATTCAGATTGCTTAAGAGATAGTTGCCGAGGTGCAGCGCAGCTTCCCATGTTCGCAGGCCAGTTGTACCAGATGCAGCAATTAGGTTGCGAGCTTCAAGTAGAGTGATTTCAGGAAACGGAGAAGGGAGAGATGCAATAGAATATGTGACATACGACTTTTGTTGAGCTAATGTGGCTTCTGAAGGAAGGTTTGAGGCAAACAAATTGGAAAGGCAAGACATGAGATCATCAGAGATAGCCTGAAAGTAAAAGCGTCAGATAGCGATGCATCAAAATGCCCTACGTGCTACATATGGCCATAAAGACTGCCGACAACATGAAGAAGATTGAAGGAGTTACCTCTTCCTCCCAGTCACGAACGCTTTCCTCGATGCGTCGGATGAGCTCTTTCAATACCCGAAATCGATACCCTACTGGCGGTGCATATTTGACAGCATTTTCCGCAAAGAAATTTCCGTAGATAGCCTGCTGGAAGTTGTCTTGTCGAAGATATTCTTCCGAGGGGTAATCAAGATCGACTTGAACTTGAAGGTATTGACGACAGAAACGATCTAGCTGATGTCTCTCAGCAGTCGAAAACGAGCTCTCCATCTCCACGCTTCACCCATCGAGGTCATCATAAGCCCGTTCTCGTCATAATCATAATCTTTGTGGAAGGGAGCCTACAGTAAATGTCGGAACGACTGTTGAGGCCTGAGGCATTGATTTAGGGCATCCGCCCTTAAAGGAAAATTTCTGTGCGTTCGCTTGCCTCACCCTTGCTTAGCCCGTTCTCGATAACGACGAATTCCACACCTTCAAGAAATCTTCAATCGACAGCGACCTCCATCGACAACCACATCTCCGACATCTGTCTCGATATCTCGCAGGCAGATACACGGACTGAACGTCTCTAATACGCAGACATGGCGGACCGTGAACAGCCCGTGACCTTGCGAACGCGCAAGTTCATTCGCAACCCCCTCCTCGGCCGAAAACAAATGGTCGTGTAAGTTCACCCATCAATCGAATCTCGCGATCATCACGAAGCAGAATACGGGCACAGGTTAAGGAAATTGGTTCTAACGCGGCTGTTCTTGATAGTGATATCCTCCACCCAAACCGAGCCAACATCTCCAAGGATGAACTTCGAGGCAAGCTCGCCGAAATGTACAAGGCCAATAAGGACCAAGTCAACGTGTTCGGTCTCCAAACTCAATATGGGGGTGGAAAGACGACTGGTTTCGCGCTCGTATACGACTCACCAGAAGCCTTGAAGAAGTTCGAGCCCCACTACAGACTGGTTCGCGTTGGATTCGCCAACAAGATCGAGAAGCCAAGCAGACAACAACGTACGTTACCTCTTGGAGATTAGATTGGAACATTCATTTGAGCGAGAATGGCATGCTGACTGATCGTACAGGCAAGCAAAGAAAGAACAGACAGAAGACTCTGCGTGGTACGGCGAAGGTCAAGGGTGCGAGCAAGAAGAAGGAGAAATAGACGACTCGCTCTCCCTGGTGTATTGGGATGGAGGCACATTGGTGTTGCGGGAATGGGCTTTGTGTCTGTAATCGTGCATACGTCGCATTGGCTCTTATCTGCATGGAGATCCGATGGCATTGGGGCATAACGGCATGAATCTCAATGGATCCTGAGGTCTATACATTACAATCAAGGTGTTTGCTTTCATCCGTACGAGGGACTACGTGCATAGGGATTGTGCCATTTAGGAATGCGCGATGTGGATTCGAGACGCGATCGATCAGCTCCTGGCTTGAAGCAGAATGCAAAGTACACCACTGCTGAATATCCTGGAAGTTTCCAGCAGGGAAGGATCGGGAAGACTTGTTCCCGTATTTGACGATGAAAACGGCCTTGCTCTTCTCTTTGGTATTAGGCCATAGCACTTCTTATTCGTGATGTTCTGCTGCTGGAACCTGTGCTCCTCGTCAATGTACGGACTTGGGTAGTTCCTTACTCTACTATCCTTTCTGTTCTAATTGTTGTTCTTTGCTCTGCTCGACATCGAATTCGCTATGCCATGCATTCGCATACGAGAATCGCCTACTCGACTCTTTTATATAAGACCACCATCACAGGTCTCAGGCAACAGATCTCACCTACTTCTGTCAATGCTTCTCTCTGGCTCTCATACTTTCGAGCAAGTGCTGCACACAGGCAAATACTGTAACTAAAACTGGTCATAGTCCGCAGCAGTGCTTACTTTCTCACCAACAAAATCACAGCATCTTCAACATCGAACAGCATCAACCATTTAACGAGTTCACCACTTCCGTACCAGCGCCACTACCATACAAGATGACTCTCATAACCCGACAACTCCTGACGCATGCACGCCCCTTCGACTCCGCCTCCTTCCAAGACTTGATCAGTTGGCTCGCAATCTAATTCGAGCAAGCGAAAACGCAGCTTGAAGCTTTCCAACGCTGTTCAACTTGTGAAGACGCTACTAATGACTGTCCAGACTGCGCACAAAAACTCAAATATCTCGGAGACGAGGCTAGAGGCTATTCACAGATGGCTATAAGAGAAATATAGATGGCCACGAGAGAATTATCGGAAGTCTTTGATCTACTGATGCTTACTGATCTCCGGGTGGACATTGGGAAGGTTTCGACGATGAAAACTGCTACACATCATTCGAGACGATTGAGGAGGGGTGGGAAGACGCCGCATCTAGAGCTGATAAGTCTGTGGCTGAGACGTACGGTGGGGAGGATGAAGAAGGAGATGCTTATATGGAAGAATTTCAGGCGCAGATAAAGGAGGAATGGGACCAGACGTGCAGAGACATAAGGAGAGAGCATGAGCTTGGAAT
Organism: Phialocephala sp. D728; assembly: GCA_003988865.1. Taxonomy (NCBI): domain Eukaryota; kingdom Fungi; phylum Ascomycota; class Leotiomycetes; order Helotiales; family Mollisiaceae; genus Phialocephala; species Phialocephala sp. D728. The sequence continues at coordinate 223,928 of QYAJ01000039.1, forward strand.
TGCGAAGGGTTGGGTTTGGAGTTCTGAAGGAAACGCCAAAGATGTTGTTGAGGCCAGATACGACAGCTCTACGAAGATCAAGGATTGGGAAGAGGAAGGTTGGCTGAAGCGGTTTGTGGCGGCTTGTCCTTCCACCCAGCAACATTCTCACGGCATTTGAGTTGCACCCCTTCTTCCGCCATACACTGGTGATGCTAGACCGCTTTCGGTGGGTTCTGTGTTAGTTATCGAATTCCATTTTCTCGAACACCAACCGCTTTTTTGATATCCTACGACTAAACAGTTATCGCGGTAATATTAAATCAAGTGAGCTCATCAATACATTACTTTATATTTACCAGCAAACTTTAAAGGCAGGAGTGCTGGTTGGTAGCGACGAGCAGCTCATTTATAAGCCCTCCTTTCATTTCTCTTTCTTCCTTTGCATACGGTGCATTCATACGTGTCATCTATGCAAGTATTTTCGAGGAAAATTCCAACTACTCTACCTCGGGTTTCACTTGCCTTTTCGTCTCAGTTGACTTTTCTGCTTCTTGCACTCGAAATTTCTGCGGAGCAACCTCTCGCTAGAGATAGTTTGAATTCGCATAACAAGAAACGAGCATGACTACATATGATACCGATGCCTAAGCTTCTTACCATTTCTTTGTACTCCAAGCACTCTCCAACAAGTGCTAGGCGCAGGTCTTCCCAATATTGAAATGGCCGTGCGGCCTAACCCCTTCTTCACCAGGAGACCACAATATTTTTACCATTCAACAACAGAAATTACCCAAAATACTATCGTCTCTTCACCACAGCTCCTACTCAAAAAATCCATCCTCATGCAGCGCGGAGCGGTAAATCAACACTCCTTCGATCCAAGGTAGCTTGGTTTGCCGATAAGACCGAACACGCCCAACAAAAACGCGAAGCATTCCAGGGTTGCAATACGTGTAAGGATACTCAAGAGGACTGCCCCACGTGCGCATGTATGTATGAAACGAGGTGGAACTATACACCGAAATGTTGAAGAGATCTAAACTTAGCTTCCATGTTGAAGTTGTGTAGAAATTAGATTGAGAGGATGATGTTTTCCATTAAGTTAACTTAATGGTATTCAAAATAATGGATCTAAGTGTAAAATCATAGGTTCAAGAGGGTGACTGCGCTATTTTCGAAGTCTTTGGCTCCCCCTTCGAACCTTTCTTGCAGCCCCTTTTCACAAGCGAGCGGTGTACGATCACGTGCAGTTCGCAATCATCAATGAACGAGCGAGGCTGCTTCGCTGCAGTGAGCAACAACTAATTGGTTGAAACAAGTTGGTAATGATCCCAAGAAATGATGGATGGCCTGTGGCTATGTCTGTTTGAATCGCTCATAATTATGATGTTGAGATTGCGCTGACGTTTTGAAAGGACATTATGTATAAGCAGTGAGAAGTGAAATTATCCACCACTGCTACGTATACATCAACAAGCCAACCAGCCTCTTTTACCACCAGAATTCCCATTAAACAAGCAAATAATGCAGCCAACGGCGCCAAGCGCACGCCGGGACCCATGACATCCACCGTCCGAACCACCCATTACTATTCTTCCCCAGCCTCTCGTTGAGAGTAGACCCCCAAGCCGATGTGTTCCCCTATGGCATGCGACAATGCGCACATATTGTACACCCAGATAAACGAGTGAACGCCGATCCCATCATCTCCCATCCTCTTTTTACTGTACTGCAATCCCATGTAATGCCATGTCGTGTTTTTGTCTTCCTTTCCATACCCACCTGTAAGCCGCACTCTAACCGACCGACAAACCTTTCGCCAGCAAATGAATGTAAAGAAGTGCAGAGGAACATAGCTTAAAAAGATACAGAATGCCGCCCACGCGGACTTGGTAAACCTAGCAATGCAAGAACATATCGGATTGTATTCTGTATTGGGTAAGAAAAGTGATCAAAGCAATGAGAACAATTCTAGTCAAGCGAGGACCCCCGATTGTCGTCGTGGCTGCGGTTGGATTTCGACTGGCGGCGCAGGATAATGTTGCTGTGGATGGTGGCTTGGCGGGATGTACTTGTAACCATTTGCCAATGTGCCACTCAGTGGAGGTAATCCATCGTTATCGCCTTGACTACTTTGAGATCCACGCTTAGGGCTTGGGTCGCTAGGGCCATAGGAGGATTCAGGCTGATGGAAGAGCCCATCGCTGCTGTGTGGCGGAGTGTAGACTTCGGGCTGAGACGAAGGAAGAGAGAAGGGAGGGTTGGGATAAGTCGTTTGTGAAGAGTTTAGAGACTCAGGATTATTGTTACCGAGAGGAAGGTAGGAGGAAGTCGAGATAGAGCTATTGTCTGACACCGCGCTGTTGTTGTGAGACTTGAGTGTCTGCACAGTATTATAGTCGATATATGAACCCCGAGCATGTGTCCCTGGCAGTAAGCTATCAGCAGGCGGCAGATACTGGCTTACTTGTGGTGGTCGACTGCTAGGCAGGTTGGCGGCAGGAAATGGCAGAAGACGATCCATTCCAGTGTTTGCCGGAGTGGGAAGCGATGAGCCTCCTGCCAGCGGAATTGTCTTTGGCTCTGGACTGATGTTTGATCGGAGATCAAAGTTGGTCCCATTGTAAGGTAATTGCCCATGACCGTACGTTGGGGTAGGAGAGTCTAAAAAAGGCAGACTCTTGGAGAGTTGGGGAGTTGATCCCCAAGTTCGCGGCGGCGGGCCGTTTGTATAGTTGGACGTAATTCCCATATGATCTCCGGAAAGGAGTTGATATTGCTGGAGACCGTATTCGACATTTTCGTCTCCATATTCGCCGTAAGGAGGCAAAGGATAGAAGCCCTTGAGACCATACTGATACGACGACAAAGAGTTGTTACGGTACGGATATGGATCAATAGCCAGAGAAGGGCCTTGGGACGGAAAGGCGTGAGGACCAAATGGTCCCATGCGGCAGTTCAGACGGGAGCTTGCACCGCTAGATGAGTCGAAGTCGTAAGCTGGAGTCTCACTCTTCATCTGCGCTTCCGTAGACGAAACCTAAGCATTTTAGCATCCATGGAAACGCTTCGAGGGGGTCAGAGTTTCTCACCCGAAGGAACTGGCACTGGTCGTTTCCAGCGTTCTTGCAGTTGGTGCATGGGCCGCCGTTGTCTCCACTACATCTAATCTTACGCTTTCGACATCGACCACACTGACAACACACCCGTTAACCAAGATCCAGAGAATAGTTGTTCTCGAGCTGGTCGACTTACGGCAACGGGAATTCTGCTCCTTGTCCGAGGAAGTTCGTCATTCTCTGAAGAATGGTCTCCATTGCGAGAATCCTGGCTTGCCAAGTGTGGAGGTCGTGAATAAACATTATGGCCTGGAGCAGAAGGCAGTTCTCGGTCATGACTGAGAGGATAACCATGCCCTCTGGAACTGTAACGACGGAAAGACGGCTCTTCCTCCTCGTAATACGCTCCCCGAGTCACCATCTGTGGTAACAACCTATTAGGAACCAGCAGCGCAGACATTTGGCCGGCAGATGCAAGTCAAAACATTACCTTTCTGACTGGACTCTGATGTTGGAAATAAATTAAACGTAGGAGTTGAGAAGGAGAAAATTAGATGTCTATGGTAAACGAGTGTGTCGCCGGAGGATTCTCGATCCTCAAGGTCAGCTTCGGCTTCAGCGAGTTGTTGATGATTGGTAAATCGTGGGGTGGTCTGACGAGGCAAGCAGCTGTATTATAGTGCTTGTGACACTGGTTCGCTTCATGATGTTTGCCTTGAGGGGAAGTCGTTGGGAAGTTTACACACACAAAATGAGATATGATTAACAGAAGCAGGAGCTTTGGTCTAGCTTGGCCGCGCGAAGCAGCTGGCATGAAAGCTACAGTTTACATGACCCATGCACTCTTCTGAAAAACGGGAGCGTGCATACAGGTACTTACTTTCACATGGCTATCACCGATCAGGCTACTGATCTGCGCGACACATCGGCAGATCTGGACAAACAGAACCATGACTTGGCTTGAAGGCAAGTCTCGACAAGGCTTTCAGCAACTGTATCCTTGGGACAGGCTGAGACTGACTGATAAAACACCCCGCTACTGGATTACCGAGTGTCATGGAGTATGAGACAGTCTTGATCCATGAAACGCCTCCACAGCAGACAAAGACGTCCAGGGGTTTGGCAGGCCAGAACAGCTGTGGAGTTAGTGGTCTTAGATCTTAGATGCTGGGGCTGGACTGTATGCTTTGGGATGAAGCCATCTGCCATAATCCGCAGTTCATCGTCCACTATGAGTTGACAGCCATCCCCCACCTTACCGGAGAATTCTCCCGAGCAGGCTTTGCTTCTTCTAGTCAGAGCTACAGAACGGTAGACGATGTGACAGGAAACGACAGGCGCCAGGTAGCATGAGGGAGCAAACAACCTTGAGAGGCTCCGCTTGCTCAACGGCGATCGTGCTACAGCAACAAACGATCACAGTGACACTTGCAAAACCTCGTCCTAGGCTTATCACCTTCACGATGATAGATGGGCAGTACACCATTTCCCTCGAATGCACGACGACAATGATGCGCCGATAGTTCAGATCTGTGCATAACTGCACACCTCATGCAGGGCCAGCGAGACGAGACCCAGCCCCCAAGCTCTCCAAATGCCCATATAATCAAACGACCACCGCACCTCTGGAGGTATGCTCCAGGCCCTGAGCTTGACCGCTCAATGGAGTATGCTACAGGCCACAGTATTGCAGAGCATTAATGTCCACTTGGCTTTTTATCACTGCAATCGTCATGGAGCAAACTGTTATGTCGTTTTCACAGCCTCCGACCAATCAGGACTGCTCTACAGTCTGCTTGGCTTCGTGTTTGCTAGGACATTGGGAGCTAGTCCAGCCACTTCGCATCACAACTGTGTCCATTTCACATCTAGCCTCTGTGAAATGCTGTAGAACATATATTCTCTTGCATGTTGGCTGAATCACCCGGGCAGAGGCTGAGGAATGCTTGGAGGAACGAAATTTCTATAAGCGCATCCAATAGATGTATCCTGCAAGCGAGGAGGAGTGCTGCTGCAGGATGTCGAGAGCAGCCTCGAATAACGAGAATCGAGTACGACCATGTCTGGTGCTTGTGGTATGGTTGTGGGTGTGCTCAGAGAACAAAATTACGAAGATACTGCAGCAGTACTGGCTGTCGGTAAACCTGTTACCACATTAGATCAACTGCGAAGACTGTATCAGTAACATAGAAGAGCTCTTTTTGGACAATTTGAAAAGCTTTCATCGTCCATGACCACTTGAGGGAGACACAACGATCGAGGAACATTTCTGATAATACCTACTCATCGACATTTGCCAGTGGAGGATTCGAAATCCAACCAGATCCGCGAGGATTATTAACTAGAAGCACTCTCATGAATTCGAGAATACTTCTGTGCGCTATAGAGTGGTAAGTCGCAGACCTTACCCTCAGTTTCTGAAAGTAGGTCACACGCCTATTGGATAGCGTTGTTCCACCGCATAAACTGTGAGTTTCGTGAGAGAGACCAGGTGAAGTGATGATAGGTTCGTCCTGCTCGGGATGCCGAAGTAAGTGCAACAATACGAGGCCGACTCGGAGATAGAATAATTCCCTGCTCTCGATTGGTTTGGGGGCGGAAGTATTGCGTCCGATGCTTCTCCTGTCATCTTCTGGTGGCTGTTCTGATCCTCTGGACCTGCATTTACGAGTCGATCCTGATATGCATGCAGCGTCAAGCATCAGGTCTTGAGAGTATCTAGTATAATCTATTTCAAGAACGAGACTGATTTCAGAATCTTTTGTGAAGATAACGATCACGGCGGCTTCTCGGAAAGTCTGGAAGCCGCATACATCTCTTGTGCAGTCTTGAGATGGAAGTGGGAGTGCAGGTCGTCCCGCAGAGCGCCATTCTCGCCGTCGAACGCAAGCACACGAGGTGGCTGACCGGACCGGACCTCCCCGCTTCGTTTAGCAGTCGAAATTTTGATGGATCTTCTCGTGATTCCGCTACTCGTCTAGCATAAATGGGGTGCAATGGCCGTTGCAGTAGCTTGCGGACAATTGTTGAGATTGTAAGGCACACCACGGATGGCTGCATACTGGCAAAGGAGAAGGTCTCGAGCCAGCCTTGAAGTCTGCAAAATTCCGAGCACCTGGTATTCGTTCAAATGCGGAGGGGAAAAAGCATTGCTGTGGTGCTAAGGGGACGTGCAGGAAATATAGACACCTTGAGATAGGAGTAGACTAAGGCCGAGGCTTGAGAATTGTCCATAGGATACTATACACGCAAGCAAGGTCGGATTGATGAAGTTGAAACGGAATGGCTGACCTTGACGTTGATTCTGATGAGGTGTCGACCTGAAGGGTTCAACCTAGACCAACAACATGTTAGGAAAAATGATGTTAGGTCAAGTATCGGGACAAATCCCATTGCGACCCCCACCCCCCTACACTAGTAGTCTCGTATTCAGAGATCAGAGTACTCAGGAGCTGTGGCCTTTATCGTTGGAGGTCCACCCAACGATGAAGGTTGTGGGCTACCCACAGCTGCACCTGACTGCAGATCATATGTCAAGGTCATGCGAGGGTCATGTGAAGGTCAGGTGAAGGTCATGTGAAGGTCATGTGATTGAGATGGATTGACCGCAAAGGTCCCCACGTGGAAATGAGGAATTTATCAAGGTGAAGTTGTTGATAAATAACTCTAAATCCAAAATATTGTTGTAGATATACAAGTTCGAGATGTATGTCGAGTTTTTGGTAAAGGGGTTATGAGGAAACTCGAGAGAATGATGAAAGCACCACGCGCTTAACCTTAAAAATATCGCGCGTAAAAAGCTACCTGCAAAACAACCAGAACACTGCGAAATCAGGAGCCTAGTATTGCGACCGCCTGCGTAGATTCATTATCCCCAGCTAGTACTTCGAGAATCTCGGAAAAAGGAGGCCTCGTGGCTATACTAACTTTCCAACATGAGTGTCCTCCTCGAGACATCCGCAGGCGACATTGTCATCGACCTGCTCGTTGACTACGCTCCCAAACTGTGCGAGAAGTAAGTTTTTGCCCTAGGGTCCTTTACCTATAAAATAACTGAACACATAGATACTAAGACAGTTCCTCTATCTAGCTTCCTAAAGCTGTGCAAGATCAAATACTACAACTTCTCCCCCGTCTACAACGTACAAAAGAACTTCTCCTTCCAAACCGGCGATCCTATCGGCCCTAGTGCACCAGGAAGTGATGATGGGAGCTCGATATGGGGTGTCATCAATGGACCTGCGAAGCGGACATTTGTGGCGAATATTCATCCCAAGTTGAAGCATGCTGAGCGGGGTACTGTGAGTATGGCTACGATCGTTTCGCCAAGGGATCCGGACGAGCGCCTTGCAGGTAGTCAATTCATTATCACATTGGGCGATGATCTTGACTATCTCGATGGCAAAGCGGCGATATTCGGAAAGGTGGTAGAGGGCTTCGACGCGCTCGAGAAAATAAACGAGGCGTTCTGCGACGATAAATATAGACCGATGGTAGACATCAGGATCAAGCATACAGTTATTCTAGATGATCCCTATGATGATCCGCCTGGCCTTGTCGAGCCACCCGAAAGCCCAGTCCCTACACCAGCGCAGCTTGCTACCGTACGAATCGGTGAAGATGACAAGCTCGACGAAGAAGGAGATGCTGAGGCCACCGAGAAGGCTCGACGAGAGCGTGAAGCAAGAGCCCAGGCCTTGACTTTGGAAATGGTAGGCGATCTACCATTCGCAGAAGTCAAGCCACCTGAGAATGTTCTCTTCGTCTGCAAACTCAACCCCGTCACCACAGGTTTGTCCACCTTTCGCACCCTCACTCAGCCAGATCACTAACAGCATACAGACGAGGATCTTGAATTGATTTTCAGCCGTTTCGGCAAGATTCTCTCCTGCGAGGTCATCCGCGATAAGCGTACTGGTGACTCCCTCCAATATGCCTTCATTGAATACGAAGACCAATCTTCCTGCGAGCAAGCATACTTCAAGATGCAAGGCGTCCTAATTGACGACCATCGTATCCACGTCGATTTCTCACAATCTGTGTCTAAGCTGAGTGATACATGGCGAACAGCTACGAATACAAAACGTCGACAAGGAGGTGGTGGATTTGGTGGGGTGAGTGGTTTGGAGAAGAGGAGGCAATATAAGGTCGAAGGTGGAGAGCGGAGGGATAAGTATGGGATGGTTTACGACGAGGAAGAGCTAAGGAAACGGCATGAGAGGGATGGAAAGTACAGGGATAGTGAGAATAGGGATAGGAGTCGGTCGAGGAGTCCGAGGTGGGATCGAGACTACGATTCTAGAGATGACAGGCGAGGTGGGAGAGGGGATAGAGATCGAGATAGGGGCAACGGGAGGGATCGGTATGATGACCGAGATCGTGACAGAGATAGGCGAGGTAGAGGGGATGATCACTATAGGCCGCGATGACCATGCTTCTCATGTTTTGTCTAGGAAATTGGCGTTCGGCGCATTCTATCATAAGACAGTCGCATTGAATTCATATTTTTGTGGGATTCATCTACCCATCGTTCTAGGAACTAAGCATAGCAATCAAAGCGAGCTCCCTGTGCCCATGCAATGCAATTGTCCCGACGCAACGCAGCTCAGCAATCAAGCTAATATCTATCTGCTTTGCAGACATAATGCAATCAGCCATTCCTTTCTTTACGGAAATGGAACTTCCCCCTATCTTAATCACATCACTCCAACATTACCTCGTCCTCCCCTGGCGCGTTCCCCACCAATCGCTTAGTCTCCTCCAACGTCTATCTCGCCACCTTTACTTCCCTCTCACGTCCCTCTCGACACTCCTCAAAGTCGGCTCCAAATACATATCTAACGCCCATCAGGATACTATGCGCCCTAAAAACGCCTTCTGCCTCTTGTCGCGTCTGTCTAGTAGCATTATCACCTACACTATCATAGTCTAGTCTGAACCATCTTCCAACCTGCTCTTTAGTAGCGTAGCTGAGAACCGAGTCTGTGCAAAGGTCAAGTGGCTTCCACAGCGATCCTGAGGCGATAACTCGAGCTGGGTGCGATGTTGAGGACGATGCCGACCGAGTCACGCGTAGACGGCGGAGGGTAGAAATTTCTGGTATGGGAGTTGGAATCGAGGGTGGTGGAGTCGAACTGGTGGGTTGAGTCTGCTTAGAGTATTGGCTCTCGCCCTTCCGGTCGGATATATTACTCTTGCTCTCTAATATTCGTGGTTGTTTAGATGCTTCTACCGACATTCTGGTACTGTAAAGTTTAGGTGGCGGCAAGATAGGGGGCGTAGTCGTCTCATTCTTGATGGTTGTGTTCTGGAAAGTGAATTGGCCTGCCTCCGGTGCTGCTTTCTTGGTCTTCGTCATGCTCGAGGGAGGCGGACCCATTGCGGGAGTAGGGGAACTCATTAGGGGAGAAGGGCGAGGTCGTCTTTGTCTTGGTCTTGCGCTGCTCTCTTCTGGGGTCGAAGTGATCAAAGGAGTTGATGCTGGAGGTAGCATTTCAGCATTGCTTGAAGACCGGGTCCGCATCAGTGGTGGCTCGAAGGTGCGAATAAAGAATGTATCATTTGCTGAGGTTGGAGTCTTCTTGATAGCAGGGAACGAGTCATTTCTTGGTGTAGGTGCCTTCCGACCCTTTGGTGTGTGGGTGTATGATCGTGTGGTGAGTGCATTTGCCATTCCAGGTTGGATGGAGAGATTAGGCTTCGATCTAGTAGTTGCGAGAGCTGACGTAGCATTCCCAGACTCTGTCGCAATTGGGTTATTTTCTAACGTAGAAGGGCGTCCTAGCATTGATGGAGTCTCGAGAATGGCGTTTGCTAAATCCCTCGACGAAAATGGCAGAATGGGTGTCTTGACAATTATTTCTTGCTTTCCTGATGAATGCGTTTCCTCTTCCACATTTGCAAGTGATTTCAATAGAGTTTCCCCTCCTGCCTTGTAGAGTGTGCTTCTCGTCTGTCGACCTGACCTGTTGCTTAAAATTGTCGATGCTGGCAACGTCTCGTCCTCAGTCTCCTCCGCAGCTTCAGATTGGGAGGTAGTGTCAGCTGTGGCTACATCCCACAAAGCAGTGCTCCCGGCATGTGAACCACTGGTGTACGACCTTGCGGCAGTCCCACTTTGTTGTGGCGCTGGGCGTCGTCTTCTCACCACTGGCCCAAAGTCACTATTCATTGAAGCAGCATTTAATGAAGCTTTCATAAGCGTCTCTTCGAGCTTCTTTTTCTCGCGTGCAGCCATCAGACTTTGTCCCATGTGAAGACTATTAAGCACTTGGTGTTTATCTTTCACACTACTCTTCATTCCTACAATCTTTGGGATGTCCTTAGGCTCTGACTTAGACTTCGCAGCGAGCCTCTGCAAGTTTTTCCAGTCCTGTGCAAGAAGGCCTTTCACGACGAATATTTTACCCTCCTGAATGCTGGCTTGAAGTCGATTTGAAGGGCTTTCCTCGACTCTCGCCTTTTTATCCTTCTTTTTTGCGCTTCTCATAGGTCGATTGGTACTCGGGTCGGTGAAGGACGATCCGAAAGTGTTGTCAACTGCATCTGTCGGCTTATGTGAATCCAGCAAACCTTTCAGTTCTCCTGTGGAAACAATGCTCCTACGTGGTCGTCGTGTCGTCTGCTCTGATGTGGGCAGTGACGATTGTAAATCCAATTCACCACCGCGACGTTCAGCTCCGATAAAGTCAAGATCTCGCTGATTTTCATCCGGCATCTGTTCCCTAATCCGAGGTGATCTGGCAGCTGTATTTCGGGGACTACTTCTTCTCTGCATGCTACTACTCTCCGTCCTAGCAAGTGCGTCCGGGGTACTGACAGCACTGTAAGCAGCAATCTCTTGGTAGTCTTCTTTGTTTGAAGACGATTTTGCTGATGATCTTGTATTGGGCTTCGATGGTCGAGATGTACGCTGGGATCCAGATCCACTACCGTCAAATCCAAATCCGAAATCAAAAGGCTCCTCACCAGTGCCATCCATGCCAAATATTTTCGACTTGTAGTTACTTGTACCACGATACTCTAGGACTTTAGGTGTTGGTGATGCAAGTCCCGAGCTTCTCTTACGGTTAGAATGGTTATTGCCAACGTTGGAAGCAGGTATTGGGATTTGAAGAGGTTTGCTATCTCGCAGTTTTGAAGATCCAGATGGAGTTGGAGACATTTCATCGAAGCGTGTAGTCTTGACTCTCCGCCTTACAGGTCTCTGGTTATTCTCAATAACTTGCTGACCACCAGTACTTCCTGATGTTGCTGCATTGGGAAATCCTAACTGAGCAGGAATTTCCACATATAAAGTACTGCCTTTCTGGCGTTTGGCATTGCGATCAGCAACTGGGCTTCCACCCCTGAATCGTTTTCTGGAAGGATCATTCGTCATATCGTGGAGAATAGGGTCATGTCCAAAAGTCATTGACGTGAGAGTCTCGGATCGACCCTTCCGACGCACGGGTGACAAAGAGGAGGTTGGAGGACGCAATGATCTAAGAGACGTGTTCGGAGGTGGCACATGCAATGCCGGGGACTGAGTCGATGTGATGCTGTCGCTGTGCTCGCTTAAATCATATGTGACGGGTTTCATGATGGTTTCAATATGATATTCTCCATCTCGCTCGGAAGAAGAACGAAGGGTGGTAGGCATGTGATCTCCAGTCTGCAATTCGCCTGCTGAGCCACAGCTAAGAGGACGATAGGTTCCATTGTCATTTTCGGCCTCTTCATGTTGGATATCTTCGTCACGTCGAGGTCGTTGTCCTCGTCTTAACTCTTCTGGCACGATGAACAGTTTTTGCTTGGGGCCACAGCATTTGCTAGGAAGCTTTCGTTCTGGTTGTTGCAAATGGAGACCGCCGCCTAGAACGACTGTTCTGCCCAAGGCAATAACGACCTATCCAGGAGTTGTTAGTCTTTACCTTAGATACACTCTGCGTGGCAAGAGCTACTCACATCAATGATCCCGATCTTTCCACCACTATCTCGCGACTTTGCCATATCTTCCGGCATCACTACTTTCGAAAGATCTTCCAAGTACTCCCCAATTGGAGAACGAAACATGTCATACTTCCCAGCCCTGCCCCATTGATCGGCTTCGACATACAACGATTCGTTGATCTTGTGCCATTGATTCTCCACATTTGTTACCACACCACGTTGAGCCGACTTATCTGAAGCGTTGGCTAGCGGCACAACAATGAAAGGCACTTCGTGCTGATAGCCAACTCGCCTTCCCGAGAAATTCGGCTGTTTTTCGATGGCAGTAGAGGCTCGCATTGTATTTGCACGGTATGACTTCGAATGCACAAACTCGCCATTGTAGAAGATGTTGATGCAAATGTCTTGCTGCTCATCAGGATTTGGGGAGCGCAGAAATGATCTCTGTGAGAATTCGGCTTGTAATTTGATCGGAAGGGAGGTCTTGAGTGGCTTGAGAATGACGTTATTGGTTGTGATAGGCTTTGTGGGTCTATGCAGCCAACCCCTTGGTGCGCCATCACTTCTGTGCACTATTCTTGTCAGTATAATGGGCACCAAATCCAAGGGGAACTTACGCATCGTCAGATCATTTTCTGGTCCACCATTCATCTCCGCAGGGCTAGAGTCGAAGTTGGTCGGGATACTTGAGAGCGGTGATTCGCTTCCATCTTCTACTCCGTCAGTCTGATTTGGATCTGTCGTCGAATTCGGCCCAGAGCCAAGGAGGGTCGCCGGAGAAGCAACCTGGTTAGTTGTAGAACTGGAGCCTTCCTTCACATGCCGTGGCCTGACTTCTTTGCATCCGTCGAGAGATTGGGGCTTGCGGAAGAAGAGATCTCGTCCGGCATTGACAAGAAAGAAAGGTGAGCTGCTTTGGCCAAGGAAGTCAACACCGTGGCAACCTTTGAAGTATTCCTCTGAGACCTCTTCAATGGCGTGGCCAAGGGATGGATCACCAGGCAGTAACTTCTCGTCGATCTCTGATGGCTTCAGCTGAGGATCCCAGACATGAAGCCGAACAGAGAACCCAAGCGCATTGTAGGTCGGCATGGTCGCAGGTCAATAGGTGCAGAGCATCTCCTAAAACTGGCGTTCTAAGTCAAGTACGTTGGTAATCCAAGTTTCTATCTTGACGCGTTGTGTTGCGCAGTGCTTTGATTTTTGTTTTGGTTGGTGCGAGATCGAAGTAGTAGTGAATTTGAGGCGCGGAACTGACGAGGCGAACTGGGTTCCAAGATCGCGGTTGCAAAACAGCTTAACAAAGGCATACAGAAGCTGAGATTTAATGCTCGAGGATATGTTCTTGCTAGACTCGAATATGTTTCAACAGCGGCTAGGTATTTAAAAGTGCAAGATTCTCAATGTCTGATTTAGCATCTATAGATTGCTCTCGACAATCGACTGTCCACAATCTATCTCCGCTTCGGACAGTGGATTATTGATACGTATTAAAAGATGCACTTTTATCTCAGTTGGCTTTGCATTGGCATTGCTGGAAACCAAGGTTTCGAATCTTGTCTCGAGGCTCTGCACCCCATAAGACACCATCCAAGACGTGATTGAGGATGCACCTTGCTATGCCTCTTCTTCAACGCCATACTAAAAGGAACACAAAGCAGCAAATCATACCCTAGGCAGATCAACTCCCGCTCGGAGCAACGTGGAAACTCCCACTACCCTCTAACAATTCTCCAAGCTGCTCGATGGTTTGCTCGTACACCCTCGCCACATCCATTTCATACCTTTCCTCTTCAGCATCCCATCCCGTGCTCTCCATTTCAATATCTGTCTCTGCATCACTCTCATCAACATCTCTTTCGAGTACAGGTTCTTTACCCATAACATCAACAACCAACACCCTCGTCTGTTCAACCAAGCTCTTACACCTGACCATATCCGTCTTCGTCATCCCTGCTCTTCTGCCTCCTGAGAATCCTGGCAAGATCTCACCAGTGACATTGTCCTCTCCTTTCAACAGGCTCGCAAATGCATGATCTAACTTTCTTAAAAGCCCAAACGTAGCTCTAGGGGAAGGTGGAAAGGCTGTAATGTAGGAAGTCACAGATAGCGAAATGTTCATTAAGTAAGGAATCTGTAAGCTGGCTGTTCACATAGATTTGACTTGTCAGCAAAGCAAACCTTGGAACGAAACGCAGGGCGTGAAACTCACGAGTGCCAGATAGCCAGATAACATCAACGATTTCTCCTAGATCCTTTGCTACTTGCCTCATGCTCTCATATCCTTTCAAATCTGTGCTCTCATTCTCACTTAACGGCTGGAATTTCTTTGCATATCTTCTCGAGATATGTAATAACCTTCCCTCAACATATCGTCTCGCGGCATCTTCTTTAGCTGAGCCAGCTTTCAAAGGATGAGAGCGTGGATGAGGGAGGTTAGAGGAAGTGGAGCTCGTTGACGCGTTACTCGGAGCAGGCGATGGCAGTGAAGGTATTATGAAGCCTCCTGGCTCATTGCTTGGGGATTCGGTCATATTTGGGATCCGATCTTCGAGATGGTTTCTACATTTTTGCAACGTAATACCAAGGGATGAAGTGATGTCAATTGCTGATTGTCGCTTCTACGCTGGTGGCTTGTCACGTGGCGATAGCTACGCCCTGGAAGCTTGGAAAAAGTTTCCAAGAGCATCACCATCATCTCCCATCATACACCTCTTCAACCCGCAAAACCCCACTCCTCGAAGTCTCTCGTACAGCGAATCCCGTCAATATGGCTCCCAAGCAACAGCGTATCCAGGTCGCAAAAGCCGATCCCCGTCGACCAGCACAAAAGGGCTACCTAAGCTCCACCTACCAAGCCTTGACTTCCCCCGAGAATGCGAGCGTGGTTAGAAGCATTGCGGTTTTCGGGGTTGCGGTTGTGTTCTTCTCAAGTTCGTGGAGCGAATTCTTGTTGCCTCCGTGAGTACAATGCACCTTATTAAGTCAGAAATTAGGTGCTGATAATAATACAGGTTGTAAACCATGCGCGACGATGTCGTGGAGTGGATTGGAGATATACCGGACGGGAATCAATCAGAGGCAACATGCGCGAATATAATTGATGCTTGGCAAGGAGACCAAGCTGTACTATAAGCTATAAGGGAGGACTGAATCAAAAGGTTCAGAATGAACGGAACGAACAGTCATGGAAGTGTACAAACTGGCGGCTGTGGACGGATGCATCACAGGCGTTTACGTATCAATGGATGGATCTCAACTTCACAAGCATACAAGGGTGATTGCATCGGGTTAGCTATCTCGTGGTGATGCTGCATTTCTGCAGTGACATCAAGGGTAGAAATGTGTTCTTGTAAACGATCGTGTACATTCAGGTCACCTACTAACCTGCCCAATATGTTACATCAGAATCCGTTGCATCAAGCATGACCACATAAATCGACGCCAAACTCCCATTTCCCCTGGCCCAAATCCAGAATTTAGTGCTGGCTCCACTCAATACTATCCAGCGCGATACCTTCCTGCACCAACTCCCAAAGTGGGCTCAATTCTCGTAAGAATGTGACTCTTTCCTTGACTGCTTTCAAGACATAGTCAATCTCGCTTTCCGTTGTGAATCTTCCAATTCCGAATCTGATACTGCTGTGCGCGCTCTCGTCACTACTACCGAGTGCACGTAGGACGTAGCTGGGCTCGAGTGACGCGGAGGTGCAGGCACTACCAGATGACAATGCGATGTCCTTCAAAGCCATCAAAAGAGATTCACCTTCTACGTATGCGAACGATACGTTGACGCATCCAGGGTAAAAGTGTTCTGGGTCCCCATTCTGGGTTGTGTGCTCGAGCGAGAGAAGTCCCTTCAAGAGTCTGTCCGAGAGTGCCTTGATTCGTTTTGAGTCATACTGTAGAAAGGTTAGTCACGAGCCCAAAATATAAGTCCATTAGCAAGGAGAAAGCATCTAAAGTCAGAAAAGGTACTGTGTCTCGTCAAGGAAGCCTCAACTTGCAAGCAAGGAGATCACTAGGAAAGCCATGCATATGTAAAAGTAGATCATCAGAGAAGATCAAAGTAGAGGGGAAGGTGGGATAGTACTCACTGCAAGCTCCTCCTTGGCAATTCGGCACGCTTCACCAAACCCAACAACCAAAGCTGGCGCAAGCGTGCCACTTCTCAAGCCTCTCTCTTGTCCACCGCCACTGATAATAGGGTCGATTCTGACTCTGGGTCGTCTTCGTACATAGCATGCTCCAATACCTTTTGGACCATAAATCTTGTGTCCTGAAAGGGACATCAAGTCGATGTTCATCTTGTTCACGTCTATCGGTATCTTGCCAAAAGCTTGTGCACCATCGGTATGAAAGAAAACCTTCTTCGACCTGCAAAGCTTGCCAATCTCCTCTATTGGCTGAATAACACCAATCTCGTTGTTCACGGTCATGATGCTGACAAGAGCAGTATCCGGTCGAATGGCAGCTTCGAGCTCGTCCATGTTGATCAGGCCGTTGGACTGGACAGGGAGATATGTGATATCGAATCCTTCGTCTTGCAGATGTCTGCAACTATCCAGAACACATTTGTGTTCTGTCTGGGAAGTGATGATATGCCTCTTTTTGCCACCTCTTCCGAAGAATCTTGCAACACCTTTAATGCTCATATTATTACTCTCGGTGGCACCGCTGGTGAAGACGATCTCCTTTGGATCGGCTCCGATGAGCGCCGCGACATGCTCACGAGCGGTTTCGACTGCCTTATCCGTCTCCCATCCATAAGCGTGTGTCCTGGAGGAAGAGTTGCCGTACAAGCCAGTATAATAGGGAAGCATGGCATCCAATACGCGAGGATCAACCGGAGTCGTAGCTTGCATATCGAGATAAATAGGTCTTTGCCCTTCGTCCATAACAGTCGCTTGCTGCAAAACACCTGCCAGATTATCAGAACACAATCTCCAATATCTGGACATATGCTACGCACCAGCCATAGGACTCATCACAGCATCTGCGTTGACATTGGTTCCCGGCATGATGTGCTTTTCGGGAAGCTTGCCAGTCTCCGCAAAGAAGGCCTTCTGATCTGCACGGATTGCTGTGTCGATATTGACCTGCGCACTATCCTTCTTCGTCTCAGAGACATATCCCCTTCTCACGGTCTTTTGGCCTGCTATCCCCGCAACTCGAGCTGCGGCGGAGGTTCTCAAGACACGAGAAACAGAAGCTGGCTGCTTCAAGCAAAGGCGCGAGCCCTGCCGCAATGAGTTCGCTGCTAATGTCGACATATTGTACGCTGTTTGGAGGAGAATCTGATAAAACCAGAGCTCCACGAAGGAGGCAAATATATTTGTACTCCGCTACGCCTTTCAGTCTAAGCTAAAATGCCGAGCCTTTCAAAAAGAAGCGAACCTGCTGTGATTGGTTGGGCCGGGATCATGCATGTGAATTGTGAAGGAAAGTCCGATTTGCATAATTCCAACACTGACAGAACATCTTCACTTACCACTTTGCGGATACTAGGGATTTCTTTGTTGTTGATAGAACGACGTTCAAGAGTATCGAGAAGAATTATCGGAAGAAATCTGTTTCATAGGCATCCGGAAATACCAAGTTTCCGCGCCGCGAGGAAAGCTAAGCCACAACCCATTCCTCGTCATCGTACTTCGGTTTGCCTTGCTAGGGTCCAAAAGTACGCTTTGCACACAACTAAGCCTGCGCCGCTCTCAATCTCACTTCTACAACAACAACGACCTGCGCAACTGATTCCTGGGTTTTGCGATAGTTCACCGACGCTCTACGGCTGTTTTGGTACTTCTGGGAGGAGGAGATGTCCTTCAAAGGCTTCCAGAAGAGCGTCATCCGGGTAAGCTTGCGAATGGAATGGTGGGGTTGTCGCACGACGACTGACCAGATGGCAGGCGCCGCAAACGCTCAAGGCGAAGTTTAACATTGGAGAGCATACTAAAGATGCCGTCTATATCGATGCGGAACGGCGGTTCCAAGAGTTGGAGACAGAGACCAAGAAGCTGCACGATGAGAGCAAGAAGTACTTCGACGCGATCAATGGCATGATGACCCATCAAATCGAATTCTCGCAAGCCATCGCCGAAATATACAAGCCTATATCTGGTCGAGTATCCGACCCGGATTCGATTATCCAAGAAGGGAATCCCGAGGGTATCCGGGCGTGTGAGGAATATGAAGCAATCGTGAAAGACCTTCTAGCTACGCTACAGCCGGAGCTAGAGATGATCGAAACCCGTGTTATTCGGCCTGCAGACGAACTACTAGAAGTAGTAAAGGTCATCCGAAAGACTGCAACGAAGCGGCAACATAAACAACTAGACTACGACCGACATCGAGCAACGTTAAAAAAGTTGCAGGATAAGAAGGACAAGAGTCTGAAGGATGAGAAGGCAATGTACAAGGCCGAGAACGATGTGGAACAAGCGACTCAGGAGTTTAATTACTTCAACGATTTGCTGAAGGATGAATTACCGAAGCTCTTCCAACTGGAACGAGAATTCATTCGACCGCTATTCCAATCCTTCTACTATATGCAGCTAAACGTCTTTTACACTCTCCACGAGAAGATGCAAGGATGTGACATTGGGTACTTCAACCTCCAGCTGGACGTGGAAGAAGGTTTCGAAGCGAAACGAGGGAACATCCAGGACCAAGCTGAAGCTTTATCTATTGTCAAATTCAAGACGACCGGGGCTAAGCGACCTCCTGGACGTCTCGGTCTCGGTGCACCAAACAGCAAACTTGCCATCGAAGCCGGCAAGTCCTCACCGTCACCTAAAGCCATAACTGCAGGGCCCTCACGGCGGTCCATGGGAGACGATGAGAACCCACCCCCACCTTACTCGACTGGTTTAACACCGGGCAGCGGCGAGACAACCGTCGCACGTGCGAACTCTACCGGTACGGCGTGGGGGGTAGCAGCAAAAGCAAAAGGAGCAGCACCGCCTCCCCCAAAGCCAAAACCGTCACGACTTAGCGGTGTACCTGCAGCGGAAACAGTGACAGCTTTGTATGACTACGAAGCTCAAGCAGAAGGAGACTTGAGCTTCGCAACCGGAGACGTGATAGAAATCGTCACAAAGACAAACAACGAAAACGAATGGTGGATTGGAAAGGTCAGAGGCAGACAAGGACAATTCCCTGGTATGTTATGTTATGTCTCGTCGCTACGCTTCCAGCGTCCAGCGGCTAGAGAGAGAGACGAAGAAGTGAAACTAATTCAGACCACAGGAAATTATGTGAAACTCAATTGAGTACAAACGTCTAGGGCAAAGGCCAAAATCCCTTCCAGAAAAGTTACCAATCGCATAATGATGGAGAAGCTCAAGAATCAAGAATCGGAGACCGGCGGAGAGCTATCTCTTAGAGGAAGCGACTGCAGCCAGAGATGGGGTTTGGTGGGCTTTGCATGGGGTTTGGAGCAAGTAGGCAGGCAATGAAATTAGTGGGTAATAAGAGTAATCTTAGACAAAACCTTGATCAAGCGTTATCTTTTGAGCCGCCTCTACCTCCGTACCGTCCGTCACTTAATTCCATCATCGACTTCTCCCACACACGAACAAACACACAGCTTCGCCCCAAACCTTCTTTAACTTCGGATCCAGTAGTGAGGAGGACGAAGTTTCAAGGTCTGTGGGTCATAAGGACTTGACGCCCGCGCCCTCCCTCTCTCGTTCTTCTCCATCTCCATCTCGCCCGACATGTACTCATACGCCGCTTTTATTCTATTGCCAACTCGCCTCTGAACAAGGCATTGAAACCGTCCCCAGGAAAATCTGTACGCGTAAATGGTCAGCTGTAGGCGGTCTGCAGACCCCTAACCTTTCACCGTTCCGAGCTGCCGCTTTTGTACCTCCGCGCCGCTATTTCATGGTTGCAGGCTCTCGATGCAGAGAATCACGGTGCGTGTGCCGCTTTTGAGGTCAGCTTTTGTTCGATGCGCCGATGCATGGCCAGCGAGGCAAACAAAACGAGGCAATGTGGAGAGCACCCTCCCCCACCCGCTTGAGGCTCAAGATCTTTAACCCCACTCTCACACGTTATCGCGAGTGTGAATTCACCCCTTGCACGGATTTGCTTTTCTTGCAAAATCTTGAACCGTAATTCCAATTGCTCATTACATTGGTTGGAAGGCCCCCAGATAGGGTTTGGTGCCGGCATGTGACTGTTTCAACATGTGACGCCTGCATTAGCCAACGCCCGGCTCAAATGAGTGTGGTTCCAGAGCTTATCCAATGTATTACATGGGCGGCCGAGGCTCCCCGCGAGTCTGCCTTACTTCTCATATCAGCAGACCCGACGACGAAGATGGCGTGGCTCTCACAACCAGGGAAATTATGGCATGGTATCTTCGGATAAAGAAAATTAGATATTGGCTGCCGATGAAGGGACTTGTAGTCGCGGAAAGGGTTCCTCGCCATGTTTAGCAAGATCGTGATATCATACCAAAACAACCTCAAGCATAGAGTTTCTATAGACTTCATGTTTGTGTATCGAATGGGAAAATCCGCTTTTAGAGTTTGTAACAAGTTGATTGTTACTCCTGATAGATCTCGATGCCAACTCATTGCCAAAAATAGAAGGAGCAACTGCTACCATTGAGCGTTGAGGCAACCAATAAGAAAGCTCTATAAAAGGACTTACGCCCAGTTTCGGTGAAGAGATAAAAAAACAAGACGCACACGAAATCAAAAGAAGATGCCAACACAGCATGCCAACTCCCCTAAATCTTCTTTTTGCGATCCAACCCAAAATAAAACCCCACATTGATATCCTGATACATGGCGCGTTCTTTCCAAGCCCAGTTTCCTCGCCCAACCCCCACTTTGGTGCCAGTGTGAGCAGAGTTTTGTTGAAGATGGACCGATGCACGACCAGCGGCAACTGGCACCATAGGTGCAGTATTGAATACTTCCTTCCCTTTGCCTTTGCGATCAATGCTCACAGTCCTATCCGCTTCGCCCACGTCGGTGTACGTCTTTCGGGGCTGCATTTCAGTATTTTCAAAGTTGTCTCCAGCCGCTCTACCATCGACGTGTGGTCCTTCCCCAACACCCTTCATGCCCCATTGAGACGAAGTCCATCTTTTCAAGCCTGCCAGCCGTATTGAAGGATCAAAACTGATGAATATTAATGCCTTTGGTTGGTTGTAGCCTCCTGTGACGTAGACTATGCTTCGCTCATCCGAAGCCCCTTCGACGTTCCCGAGATGTGAAGGAGGATTTATCACTCTGTAGATCATATTAAGTCGCTCGTCTGGGTTGCCCATATCCTGGGCAGCTGGCCAATATGTGATAGGCGGGACTTTGTACATTTCGTGCAGCGCAGTGGATAGATCCGTCGGCGGCTGTCGAAGAAACCCGTTCGAGTCTCTAAGGACCGGACCGAGTTTTCGGGTTCCTGCTCGAAGCCTTAGCCTCTGCTTACATTCCCAATCGTTTGGATGCGGATCGTCGACCAAATCGAGGAACGTGCTGCAAGAGGGATGATAAGTGCGTATTCGACATTTAGCTAGAGTAAATGTCGGTTGCGCAGAGCCATCGTTCCCAGGGTGTGTATTTTCAGGCCGTCTGTTAGGCGCAGCAATATAATTCGGGTGATCGTCCTTGTGTACTAGTTTTCCAAGCTGCGCATCCGGGAAAGCTGGTCTGTCAGATACACCGGAGTCTGCCGAACTGGAGCTGCTGCTTGACTCTGCAGCTGATGAGCTAGTGGACGATGCTGAAGATTCCGAGGACATAACAGCTTCTTCCGCAAGGGTTGAGTTGGGTAACCAGGAAGGCATGGGAAGCGCTTGGAGTCCAGGATCCGAAGACAAAACGTTCGGTGAGCTTTCCGCATCCTCATCATTTGATGACTTGGGAAATATGAGGTCCGTTGTATAATAGGTTCGCTGACTTTTGCTTGATCCCAGATACCACTCCTTTCTAGCTTCAACGATTTTGAGCTCGCCTGTGCTTTCGTCTTCGACCAGACGAAGATTCGTCCACCGATCATCGATAGGGCCTTCTTGATGCTGCCTTCGCCACATGCTTTTGTTCTCGGTCTTTTCCAACAATTCTTTGCAGGGGGAGCTTAAGGGGAAACGTATACAATGGTAGAAAGAGGTCCAGTCTATTTCTTCGACTTCGAATGAAGTTTGATTAGAAAGGCCATAGAAATATCCATCGTATAATTCAAAACATATCGTTGAACCAATCTCAGAACCTACCATGTCTGGGAGGTGTACTTTTTGACCGAACCATTTCCGCGTTTTGACATCATAGCCATAGATAACCCATTTCTTGTAACCATCTGTTCCAAGCTCTGAATGCGTTCCATAGTAAAGATATTGTTTATTATGCCGTACGAAGATCTTGTCCGTTGAATCCAGCTCGTGCACAACTAAAAGCTGTCTAGTCCTCAAGTTAAACGCTATCAGCCAAGCAGTTGGATCAGGACCAGAAGACCTGTATATGCAAGATGCAATGTAGTCCGAGTAGTACAAGAGTTGGAATATCCCTTTGCTGTTCTCGCAGATGTCCGAAAGTGCATGCTCAAGAAGTGAGGGAATGCTAATGACCAGCTCGCTGTGACCAGAATGATGGAGATTGAGGACACGAATCTTATCATCAAGTATGTAGCACAAGACACCTTTGCAATACAGGTAATCATCGCAGAAGCCGATAGTGGCGACAATGAACGGTGTCGCAGTGGCAAGAGCGTGTTGCCGTTTTAGAGCTCTTCTCAGATTACGAGCATTGCCACCACCTGCTCTCACAGCTGCAAGGGCCTCATTGGAATTCCGCAGTTTGGTCTGACACACGAGTCGGTCAGCTGAATACCACTGTTGATGAAGATACGTATGCACATGACCAAGCATCTGCATGCCGCTTACTTGAAGAATTGATTTGCAAATTCTCTCTTCCTCGAAAAGAAAGGCGAAACTGGTACTCGTCTGTCCGAGAGCATAGACATCTTGTAAAGTCAGATAACCAATGACATATGACAGGACCTCGTATGGAAGATCTGTCAGCGAGAACATTAGATCCCGAGAGAACAGGATCTGTATTTCCTGTATCATTCGCAGTCTTGTCAGTTATCATTACCATTATATAGACTAAATCGTAAAAAGTCAAGAGTGCAAACAGTGTGTATGTAATTGAAGGATAAACTGACTTGCGCTCGAATAGGGGAAAGTCAGCAACTTCATTGGTGTTGGCGGCCTCAGAAAACAGGGCGGCGAATGTTGGCATGTTGGCGAGGCTTGCATCAGTGTGGGAGACTTATAAGAATGGATGAGGCTCAAATGATAATAAGCGGCTCAAGCAATCAATCACGGAACCAGGGGGCATCTGAGTCCCTTGTGTTCAGGGATATATAGACACGTCGCCAGATTTGGTTCAGCAGATGACGCCGCCTCAAGAATTCAAGCGAACGCGCTGTCATTGGGAGCACAAAATACTAGCAGGCCTAACAGACGAGCGAGGCTGCATTTCTTGAATCCTCCGGCTCCGGAAATTACCTAGTCTTTAATTTGTTAGAGCTGGCGCACAGCAGAGCCTCATCGTGCCAGTAGTAATCGCTACATAGCCGGGACGGATAGTAACGATGGGGGCGGGATGACTCTCTTTTTCAGCCCAATGCGATACCTCATTTGGTGACTTCCACTTGAAAGTGACAAATAGCAAAAGCGACATCATTTGATCCCAGATGAGCTCGTGATAGTGGCACTCGCAAATTCAAGCATGGATAATTATAATGGAATCAATGAAGTCCAGAAGCGCCGACTGCGCCAACAAAACACTCCGTTCAGTGATCTAGCGGCGGTGACACTTGCAAGCATGCAGGCGATGTGGAACCCAGCCAATCACGACCCGTCACGGCTGCGAGACTCGAGGAGGGGTGCCTGTAGCCATCAGCAGAGCCGCACCGAAATTGAAATGACTCGCGCCCCGCCGCCGCCGCAATCAAGGACTTGAGCCTCACAAATTTGAGCTCAGCTTGATGCCCAATCCATTCGTGAACAGCAACAGTAATGTTAGTATCAGCGCTCAGGCCGCAGTTCTGATTCGTACGAGTACTGCTGTAATTTGCTGGATTGGTTCATGGGCTCTGCGCAGAACCTGGGCGTCGCCTGAGCACTGGCTGAGCGTTCCGGCAGCATCGGAAGAATGGATGGTGGATTGGCGTGCATTCGTCGAATGTGATTGGAGCTGAAGTCCGTATGCTACCCCGCAATGTCGCCTCGCTTTGGAGTATCCGTATGCGATCCATCGTGAGACCACCTGAATGAGGCTCGATGGCCTTGGGCATGTCCATGTGATCCATGTACGATGCCGTGCTGCTGAGACATTGCCGGTAAGGTGGTAGGATCTTACCATGAGATCAAGGATGCACCCATGCGCCTGGTATGCTTTGAGTGAGCAAGTATTGATTCGCAGCTCGATGAGCTAGGAGGCCTGTAGAGGCTGCAAGAACTCAGGGTACTCAGAGCAGGCTGAAGGCGTGTCTAGCCCATACACGCCTCGGCTGGAGGCTCTGCTCCCTTCATGTGCACGAGTAGTACGAGGGTCAAGCAATCAGTCAGGAGAATTGGATGCTTACGAAGTAAGTGTGCTGACGTTGACAGCTAAGCCATAGACCTTGAGCCTCATTGTCCGGGCCTATCTGGACACACAGTGGACGCTGTGGCTGATAGTTCGACAGCGGTAGATAAACTTCGTATCCTCATGGCGCGACATCCCGTGTGGGACTGGTCATGGATCAGAAAGAGTCCGCGAACATCGATCAAAGGGCGCAACGGCATGGAGTATGGTGATGAACAACGTGAGCAAAGACAGAACAAGAAGGTTGTTGACGAGAAGGGCAGCTGTGGTTTATGAATCGATGTCGAGGCCGGAGCAGACTGACTCGTCAAAACAGGAAGGTCCCAAGGGCCCGGAGCATATCTGGCGGAGGTAAAGGGGTCCTCTCAAGTGTCAACTCTGATCGCAGCCTCTCCGCATTCTCCCGTGTCGGTCGTATCGTAAGAAGCGGCCACCGTGCGTATATCAAGGTTCCAACAACGGTGTGTGTTGACTGTTGATTCTGTTGATTCTGTTGAAGTGTCTGGCAGGCCTTGATTTGTCCATAGATGCGCAGGCTTGCATTGAGGAGTCAAAGCGAGGGCCAGACGCTAACGTGCGAGGGGGGCCATTCCCAAAATCGTTAGATTCTGCCATTCCCATTTATCCAGTCTACCGGTAGCTCATTGTCGGCCTTGGAATTTCAAGAATGGGGTCGCAGGACGAGAATGGCGGTACTCTAAACATCTTCAATATGTCAAATTCATAATTATCCTTGGCTTACGAAGAGGACAAAGCTCTGAATCATTGCCAGAGCTTAGAACATGTCCAGGAAATCAGATTGAATCAACATGGGACGAATTGCCAACTTCATCTCAGGAGCGCGGGTGGATCCCAATTCACCAGCACCGTACCTGCTCAGAATACGTTCCTCAAAGATCTTCATCATATCAACAATCGCCACAGCAGTCTTTACTGATATTTTCCTTTATGGGATCATAGTACCCGTGATACCGTTCGCGATCGAATCTCGAGCGGGTGTTGCTCCCTCCTCAGTGCAGAGCTATGTATCAGTGCTTTTGGCCGTGTATGGAGCCGCATTACTGGTTCTCAGCCCTGTTGTGGGATGGTGCGCGGATAGAAGTTCTTCCAGGCGTTTCCCACTGCTGATTGGGTTGCTGACATTGGGTGGTGCGACTGTGATGCTGTGTCTTTCTCGGACAGTCGCACTGCTCGTGGTAGGACGGCTCCTGCAAGGCTTCAGCGCAGCAATCGTGTGGGTAGTAGGAATGGCTCTCCTTGTAGATACGGTTGGAGAGAAAGAAATCGGCGAGACTCTTGGGGTATGCTTGTTTCCGCGATTATTTGACTCTTCTTTTCTTCTTCTTCATTTCCAGGATTCTGAAGTGCTAATTTATTGGGTAAAGTGGGTGTCCATCAGCATGAGTGTTGGGATTCTGCTTGTAAGCTCACCTTCTCCGAGAATTATTCGCTCTGTGTTACTGTTTCTGGAACATGCAGCCTGGAGTTACTCACACACATGCATGTCTTATTGCTCTTGGGACTGGCAAACCCACTCACCGAAAGAAGTATACTGACTCCGAGATTCTGGGGAGTAGGCTCCCTTATTGGGTGGTGTGGTGTACAGCCGTGCCGGCTATTATGCTGTGTACGCCATGGCATTCGGTCTTATTGGCCTAGACATCTTGCTCCGCTTGACCCTTATCGAGAAAAAGATCGCACGGCAGTGGCTTGACAATGAAGCCGACAATGAAGCCGACACGGAAAGCATCTCGGACCTAGAACAAGGATGCCCAGATCCCGAAAACATGGAGGACGAGAAGCCACCACAGCTTGCAGATCCTCTTCCCGATCGTCATACCCATGACACGACCCCTGAACCAACAGCAGCCGCTACTGCAGTCCCCAAAAATCGGTCTAGCAAATGGCCTCCTGTCCTGACCCTCCTGAAGTCTAGACGTCTCCTGACGGCGCTTTGGGGTTGCATTGTTCGTAAGTCTTCAACCCTCATAGACTGACTGGGTTCTGGCCGTTAGCATATAATTTCTTATGTCACGCAAGCCACGCCCGAATTCTATAAAACAAGTCTACTAACACAAAATCCGACATTGCAGAAGGTTCTCAAATGACGGCTTTTGACTCCGTCATACCACTTTACGTACAACGTACTTTCCACTGGAGCTCAGTCGGAGCAGGCTTAATCTTCCTCGCGATTTTCATCCCCGGCTTCCTAGCACCGATCGTAGGCTGGGCGTCCGACAAATATGGTCCGCGGTGGCTTACCGTAACCGGCTTCATCATGGCCATCCCCTTCTGGGTTCTGCTTCGTCTTGTGACGCACGACAGCCTAGGCCAGAAAGTTCTCCTCTGTGCACTGTTGGCACTAATCGGCGTTGCACTCTGCCTTGTGAACCCACCTCTCATGGCCGAGATCACGTATGTTGTGGAAGCGAAAGAGAAGCAGGATCCAGGACGATTCGGAGCCAATGGAGCATATGCTCAAGCGTACGGCTTGTTCATCATGGCCTTTGCAGCGGGAACACTGATCGGACCAGTGTGGTCTGGATATGTTGAGCAGGCAGCGGGCTGGGGTACGATGTCGTGGTCATTGGGATTGTTCAGTATTGCTGGTGCTGTTCCATGTTTTATATGGACAGGGGGTCTGATCACGGAGACGAACGCGAAAAGCGGCGAGGAGAGAGCCGTTGGAAAAGTGAAGCCGGCGGTTCCAGTAATAGAACCTACTGCTATGGTATAATGGCTAGAGATAGATGAGCATTTTGGCCTTACTGTGTTAGATATTGGATAGATAAATAAGCATTGGCGGCGTTGGAAAGCAAATCTGAGCGAGTTGAGCTTACGAATTACAGCCATGTAGAGTCTACGCATAGAATCAGCATAGCGACACACTTCACCCTGTATATATATATAGATAGATAGTATCATCTCATAATCTGGCAGCGAAAACGAAACTTGATACATCATCTTATTGACTATGTCAAGAACTGAACTAACGTGCACAGCATATCCCTCGTCATAGTCTCTTCCTCCGTATCCCCAACTATAGTATCAAGTTGTTCTATAACCCATTAGCACGTCCCTCACCATCACAAACGACTCCAACATACCTTGAACCGTAGCCTTCACCACCGCCAGCGTCTCATCCCTGTCAGCAAACAGGGCTCTAATCCTCTTCGCCGCCCCATCATCCTCCGCCACCAACCACGCTAGCACCACATCCACCGTCTGCAAACAGAACAGCCCCGCATCCAACCTCCTCGACAACCACTCATCAGCCATCTCCTCCCTCTCCTCAGCATCCAGCTTCGCCTGTTCCCTCCGAATCTCATCATCCACAACCGCTACCCGCTTCGCGTAATCTCTCCTCAGCTTAACCAACTTTTCAATTTTCTCATAATCCTTCTCTACGAATTTCGCTAACGTTCGTATCCTGCCCGCCTCACCAGCCGGTAAAGCCCTTAGCAAACTCGAGAAGATGCCTAAGAGGTGTTCGGTTGTAGCTCCATCTTGCTTCTTCATGAACATGCTGAACACAACTTTCAACCCCGCTGCTTCAACTAATTTTTCTGCGACCTCTGCGCCAGCTTGTCCTGCTAACGCGTGGTCGAGTAATCGAAGAGCGCGGGATTTACTCATTTTGCCTTCTCGGATCATGATTAAGCAGAGCTCCACACCTTCCGCTTCGACGAACTTCCGCTTCCCTTCTGGCTCATCGACCACACAGGTCAGGGAATCGAAGACGTTTTCCACGAATTCCTCTTCTTCCGTTCCTTTCACCGGATCCCGCTTTCGGTAGGCGGCCAGGAGTTGGAGTAATAAGTCAACTCCGTCTAATTCGCAAAGTTTCCTCCGGTTGAGAGGTGAGGATTGTAGGAGAATAGCTAGAACTTCAGCAGCGTACTGCTTATTCTGCGTAACCGGTGACTCTTTCTTCTGTATTCTCTCTACTAACCACTTCAACACCTCCGTCTCCTGCACAATTTTCTCCGCAAAGGATGCCTGGCTCGCCAGATTCTCCAAGACACTGAGAGCATGATAGACCCCACTCCTATCACTCTCATTCCACTCATCGAACCTCTTGAAATTCGACGCCAGAAGATCCAGTAAATCAGCCTCAATCATCGCATCCACAATCCCGGTCCATTGCTCCTGCTCCGCCTCGACATTCTCATCCGTCAACTCAGCCAGGATCTCAATGGCATCGATCGCAATATCCGTATTTTCATGCGCCAACAACCCCACCAGACTCCCCACGGACCCCAGCTGTGCAAACTCCCCATACAGCTTCGGATGCTCAGCCAGGATACTCAGCGCTTTAACATCAGCGTCCAGATCCGCTTCACTACCCATAAACTTCGTAGGCTCGTTCTCGAACTTCGCTCGCAGTTCCGCGTTCTTCGTAATCTTCTTCTCGAAATCGAGAACGAGTTTGCGGAGCCATGCTGAATCGATCTTCTCGGGTGCTGTGTCGGCAGACTCTTGGCCCTCCATATAATCCAGTATTTCGTTTTCTTCTTGTGTTACGCCGCCGCCGAAGAAGCGTCCTTCTTCATCATCTGGGATGTCGGGACCGTAGTCTGGGTCGTCAGGGGGTGCCGCAGGCCCAGCCTCCATGTCTTCATCCTCTGGCTCGGAGGCTGCGGGTTGTTTGCCATTGGATTTCGCGTGGCCATTTGGGGCGAGCTTGGCGGACTTGTAGATTTCATCTGCGCAGAGTTAGTGAGTGTTGCTAAAGATGATTGACTAGGACGAACTTGGGTCTCGAGTTGCTTCTAGCTTTCTTTTGTTGCTAGGAAGAGCGGGCTTCTGTTACTTGATTAGTGTTCTAGTCAATTGCCTTGGTAATATAAATGTCCTACCTTAAAAAGGTCATCAAGGCTTGTCATAGTGTCAATAACCTCACGGTCGAGGCTGCGCGTTCATGGGAGGATGCGAAGTGTTGTGAACCCAATAGCTGTTGTTTCTAACCCGAGAAATGGTATCTGCAGCCGAGAATCAAGTTCGTATGCTGGCAGATGAAATTGATCTATGTGTGATCTGGTTCAGGAGCTGTTTTGATTGTAAAGTTTTTCGTCGCAGCTCTCGAGCGATTACCAGGCGTGTTTATCAGCACGTGAATTACCTACTATCTACAGGGTAGAATAAATGTTAGGCGAGTCCAAATATGATCGATAATCCGAAGTGGCCTGACCAATCACCTGGTCAAGATAGCTGGTTTTGGTCTCTAAGTGGCTAAGTTCCATGGCATCACTTAACATTTATTTCAACTTGTAGGTCGTACCTAGGTAAATGTTGTTATCTCACGGTATGCATCTCTGTAATGAGGGAAGGAAAAATGAGGATGTATCTCTGGATTGTCCGTTATTAGGTGAATGTTTGAGGAGTATCGTGTCTGGTATAAGTCTACGAAGGGGAGGTATGAAAGCGAAGTACCACCGGCCCACGATAATCAACCTCGTTTGACACCTCTCACCCCTTTCCTCAGGGCTCGCCTTTGCTATGCCAGCCAGCCCAAATCCTCCATCTGTCCCCTTGCTCTCATCTTTACAATCGGCATGTTCCACGGAGTTCCCTTCAACGCCTCCTTTACTATCCTAAGTATCCTTTTATATCTCCTCAATTGACTCCGAACTGCTTCCGGTTCACCAAACATCAATCCCTGCAGATTCAACTCCCCATCAACCTCTAGCAACGCAGGCTCTACATACATATTAATAATCGTCAAACTCTCTAGACGAGAGAAATTCGGCAAGAGTTGAATGAGGGTCCGGTCCCATGCTAGCCTCTGACTTCACTGAGTAGGTTGAGGCAAAGCGAGATGTCGGATTTGGAGGAGGGAGAGGTCGATATGCTGCGCTACCAACTGTCAGTGTGTCCACAACAAGGATAGTCGGAGGGAAACGCACGTTCAGTAGTGAGCAACAGGGTATCGATCTCTAAGCACATATACCCTGTTTACCCTCCTCCCTGTCGTCAGCCGGAACGTACGTGAGATGCTCTTGCACAAAGTTGAAGTTGTGGAGGAGTCCATATCGCGCTTCTCTGCATGCATTCAGGACTGCAGGTATAGGATATGACGTGCGAGAGTAGAAAGCTCTCTTCTGGTCAGTCGGGTTTTGTTTGCAACGAATGAGGGACGGTGCAATGGAGAAATGCCAGATCAAGAAGCAGATTTCAGCCGGGAAGCTAGGAAATGGCTCGAAAGTTGATGAGCAAAGCATAGCAGGAGGACGATAGTAGAGCCAATGTGAGAACCGACTCTTCATGTTGTCCTTTAGCCGCTGCCAACTCCATATTTGTGGTGTCATAAGGATGTCGTTAGATTGTGGATCTTTCGGACTTGAAGTTGCTTGCTAGCCTGTCCCTAAACTAGGCTTTCATGCGAAGCTATCTTTTATAGTTGTATATCGATTTCCTCCCCACTTGCAAGTGCTCGGAACAAAGGATGAGATCGGCAGAGACACCACACGACAGTGTGAGTAGAACCTCGGCAAAGAATGATTGTTGTTAGACTAGCATGAGTAAGTCCTTTCTGCACATGCAAAGGCATGAGATTATCTGTGAGTTGCTCGCATGAATGTTGCAGTTAAGTGGAGTCTATACAGATATCTCCTGCGCCATAAACGATATATCGCTTTTGATTGTGCACACCACATCAGAAGATCCAATTGCCTTCAATATCAGTGTTCAGTAAGCTGTCGAAGAATAACGTATCAGCTTCAGGTAATGCCCAATCATGAATAGATTGTTGTTCCGGTAGCAGCGGTGGAAACTGGGAGCTTTGGAAGGAGACCATTGGGTGATTCACTGAGTTTTGCGTAGGTGTTTGTGGTGGCAGAGAATAGCTTCCCCAGG
Source organism: Phialocephala sp. D728 (assembly GCA_003988865.1). NCBI lineage: Eukaryota > Fungi > Ascomycota > Leotiomycetes > Helotiales > Mollisiaceae > Phialocephala > Phialocephala sp. D728. Next base: position 255,357 of record QYAJ01000039.1, read on the forward strand.
AGTGAGAGGCTAATTGCTGGCCCAGGGGTTCTTGCTGAACATACGAAAAATTCGCCGTAGGGCCTGGCGTACGCGGCGCTCGTGGTCGCATAATACTAATAGTACCAAAATATGGTATTGTAAGCTTAAGATTGCTGGTGTTGTTTCCGGAAGAATCGTCAACCGCCAAAAGAGACTTGATAACGTTCACGCTTTGTGTGGCGACTACATCTTTGCCTCCATTAGACAAGTCTTCCATGGAATGGAGGACTGTCTGAACCAAAGCCTTGTCAGTCTCTCGCTGCTGTCTCTCTTGATGACTCTCCGTTCCAGTGACGGGATCTAAAAGACCAAGGAAGAGCGTAACACAAGCAGTCAAAGCCCCGAAATCGACTACTTTACAACAGAATGATTTATTCTCAGCTTTTCGCAACGCCAGATACCTAGCCATCATCTCTCTGGATGCTTTCAGGCAACTGAATTTACTATAATCGTAGCGTCGCTCCGTCGAGGCTCGAAGCATGAAGGGGAGGTGTGCGATGGCTTCGACTTGGAAGAACCAGATCTGAACCATGATCCGGTCGAATTTTTCGGCAGCTTCATCGGACCGGTCGTTAGGGATGTCATCCGGAATATCCCACCATCCTGGCGGCATACCTTTTGCCAGTCTCTCGAGAGCTTCGTCGATCTCCTGCGTGGTGGCGTATGCATGCGAGCTTTCAGACTTATTTCGGTCGATTATGCGACCTGAGATGTTGCAAAGTTTCCTGGCAAAAAGTTTGTCTTTGTCTATATCTGGGTTTTCGAATGTTTCGTCTGGGCCGAAGCTGACGTCTTCTGAACCAGCCGGGAGACCAAGCAGCAAAGCCTGTCAAGCGGTGTAAATAACCGGTTGTGGCAAGAGAAAGAGTTCCAGGACTTACAAGATACCTGTCTACCTGGACGACTTGAAACCAAATCTCTCTTCCACCAGGGACGGTGCATTCTCGTTTGTGAATGCCCATCAGTTGCCCAATACTAATCGCTCTCCGAAAGGTCAGCCACGCTCGCCGTGGATTCCCCGCATTGATATGAAATACTCCCTGCAGGACTAAGCATTCCAGTCCGACCACAGTGCTCACGAGTTCATCGTCTGAGGTAATGAGTGCCTGGACAACATTGATGCATTTATCCATACGCGCCTCAACTGTGGGATAGATACGTAGCTGCGAGGTATCAAAGTCCTGGTCGAGCTGTTGCAAGCACACAGCGATGTAGAGGACCTACAACAAATTAGTATCATGTTCTTTGCAAAGAGCAAGACTCGAGAGAAAGGAAACATGGGTTGGTAGCGATAACATAGTAAAACAACAAACAGGAGGAATAAGAAAAAGGTTGGTTACGGTGCGTGCGATTCTCGTAGGATGTTCTTTAGACACACGGGCTAAGTCGAAGGTTGAAGATGTGACGTTATCACTTTTCTGGACAGCCATCGCGTGTGTAAGCAACCAAGAGCTGGTTGCATCGCATATCATGTTCGTTTCTCGTTGAGTTGGCAACAGCTCGACTAGAGCTTGGCGGATCCTTTCGAGCTTGGGAGTCCTACAAGAAGGAGTCTTGACTCCGGTCGATTGTGCTGCAGGAGTCGTGGTCTGCGATTGAGCAGCTGTCCCACGGCCAAGCTGAACTAGTTAGTCGACAACTCAATCAAGCATCTCGCTACTCACCAGAGGATTGTCGAAGAGTTGCATGAATGGTGCATTGTCGGTCTGGGTATTGGAATTTACATCCACCGCGTAAGGGGTAAGGACATCATTGTTGCTCGAGGAATCTGGCGTCATGATCTTCTGAGCTGAGTTCTCCTCTTCTTCGTATTGCTCGATCTTTGCGACCAGTTTCTCAAGCACTTGTTCAATTCGACCTAGCCTCTCTCCAACTTGGGTCCCACTTGAAGGATCTCGCTCTTCAGGGTATTCTTGGCTCAGACATGATGTTCCTCGAGTCAAACAGCCCGAACAAACGGGGACATCCTCAGAGCTCAACTGGCATTTTACCTTCCGTCGCTTGCCTGTTGCAACAATTAGTATGCCACTAGAGAGAATGTTCACTGACCATACATTCCCAGCAACTTTTGGTGCCCTTACGCACCCTTTTCCGGGGCGGTTCACCGTCCACACTGTGAGAAGAACTCAACATGGTCGTGGTTTCGCAGCCTGTCACGAAGGGTTCTATTCACAAAGAAGGAGAAACGCTTCTCTAGACATGGGAAAGCTCTATACACAAAGGATCGTATGAAGTCGATCTTGCTAGATGAAGTTCGCACTCCAAGGAAATAGGAACTGTCAGAAGTTAAGATGCTCAGACAGAAAATACATGATGTTCTCGAGCAGGGTTGGTCAGCATGTTGCAGCCTTGTGGGTAAGATCCCTGGCAGGAGTTAGTCTTCCCTCCTTCTCCGCCGTTCCGGTGGTCGAAGGATTCGTCCACCAGTAGTCCACCAGGTCCGAGGTCTTTGCTTACGTGAATTAACTGGTGCCTGGCTAGGCAACTAGGCACTTACTATTGCCTCAGGTTGAACAAATGCCTTAGGTTGATAGGGTGCAAGATCATCGTCATCGTGCGGATAGCTACAAAGGAGGTTTAAACTAAAGACATGGGTCAGAAGAGATGAGGATCAACGAACTCGTAGCCTTACGAACAGAGAAAGTTGATTGGCGCCCTCGAAAGTTGTGCAGGCCCGCTTTTCTTCTCAGCTTTGTCAGCATATGATCCCGGCTCTGGTGGCTCTGCGCCGGCATGCTACTTGGCTTGGCGAGGATCGAATCTCACTTGCGCTCTTGTGCTTTAGTATTGATATTGATATTGATATCGATTCCCCATCGAGCATACCTCATAGCTTTTAGGCTTGGAAGCAAGAAAGCCAACTCAAAGACGCTTTTCTACTAATTCATAATCATTATGACAGCCCCTGGTGAACAAGCAAGCGATGGAGCAAAGCGCCTGGCACAACGAGCAAATGGACACCGATTAACGCGAAGACGTGTCCCTCTTTCCTGTACCGCATGTCGAGTTAGAAAGTAAGACATCTCCCCGCTCCAAAGGGTCTCTATTCTATCTGCCTTCCTAGGGAGATCATCCAACAGGCCGATCACGTGGTAACCAGTGCCTCCACCGTAACCCCTTATCTCCATTGTAACTTATAGTTAGTATATTGCTTATTAACATAAAAATTCCCAGGCTCAAGTGCAATCGGGAAAAACCTTGTCAAAACTGCATTGTCCGAGGAGAGGCTACCGCAGCTTCATGCACTTATGCTGAGAAGGCCGAGAAGAAATCTGGCCAGTCGAATCCAAGGTCGGGTAAGTTGCTTTCTTGGAACAAGATGCCCCTTTGCTCGTTGTTCTAACGCTCTAAAACATGGAGTTACTTCACATGCATAAGTGTCCCACTGTTCTTGAGATATGCAGTTTTACTCCCAACACGTATGGAAGTAGGACACTGACTCTGAGATTCTGGATTTCAGATGCGGAAGATATGCGCAAACGACTCAATCGCCTCGAGAGCTCCATCCTATCTATGATATCAAACGATGGAGAGCGCAGAGGCAACCGCCCGGAGTCTCCGAGCTCGTTGAACCAGGAAAGTCTGGACAATAGTGCCAATCAGACCGGAGGTCAACGAATATCCGCTGACACGAGAAGTACTCATTGGGATGCCATCTTGAACGACGTACGTCTGATCACCTTCTACCTTTCATTGGATGGCAAAACTTTGGGCTTTTGCTGATATAACATTACTTAGCTGGGAGCAATGAAAGATGCATGGAGCGAAGAGAATGACAGAATAGAATTTACGAATGGATTCCAAGAACCTATCGCCACGAAGCACCATCGACCAGGATTATTCTCAGGCTTGACCCAACCTCTCGATCGGGCAACTATTCTAGCATCTCTACCCACCAGAGAAGCAGCCGACAAACTGATCCTCAGATTCTTTGATTCTTACAATCCGGCCATTCCTACGCGATGTAAGTTTGACTCACGAGCAAACTCATGTCATACTCACCAAATTTATCAGACGTCCTTCATAAGGGAACATTCCTCAAACAGGTACTCGAATCTGTTCTCTGTAATTCTCCTGGTGCTAATGTCAGCTCAGTACAGCCAGCATTGGGCCGATCCTTCGAAGACGAAGACCGTGTGGATAGGCCTACTGTACTCAATGCTCTGCATAGCCCTGATGTCATATGCTCGTTCTAATGAGATCCCACCTGAATATAAGGGAACTGCTCCTGCCTTGATTGAACTCTACCGTGTTCGGACAGTTCAATGTATCATAATTGCAGACATTACTAACCCTGTAAGCAACCCTCGTCCAGATAACCTCACATTGGTCAGCGCGATGCTAATTCATGCAGGTTGACTACATGATCGAAACTATCAACATATATGCTATAATCGAATACGCTGAAGAGAGAGATGGGGACACGGGCAGCTGGTTACTATCTGGAACCATGATGCGACTCGCCATGCAACAAGGCTACCACCGGGATCCGTCCCAACACTCTAATCTTACAGTCTTCCAAAGTGAGATGAGGCGTCGTGTATGGTCAGCTGTGAGCCAACACGATCTCTTAGCATCAATCCATGTAAGTCCGTTCCTGTCAGGAACATCTCCATAGTTTATATCGCTTTTCGAGTTGTGCGAATTGGAATGACTTCAAAACAAGCATTTCTTGCTCCTCAGACACATTTCTCTGCTCTCTTTAAAGTATATGAAGGAACACTGACAGAAGTCAGCTTGGTCTGCCCAAATCGATCAGATACGCCGAGAGTGATACACTCCCTCCATCAAACCTCCATGAGCATGAATTATACGAAGACATGACAGAATTGCCACCCTCTCGACCTCTAACTGAAGACACGCAAGTCTCGTATCAAGTCGTCAAATATCACTTGATGCGTGCTTACGGACGGGTCATTGAATTTGTGCATCTCGTTGAGCCTCAACCTTATGAAGAAGTGCTGAAGGTTGACATGGTCCTACTAACCACCAGAGAAATGATACCGCCCCATCTCCAGCTGAGGACCCTAGAGGAGATGCAAGGCGACTCACCGGGTCGAGTTATGGAGAGATACATTCTACAATTATTCTATAACAAAGCCATATGCCTACTACATCGAAAATACTGGGATGCAACACCAACAGGTACTGACAAGAGCACATGGTACTATTCACGAAAAACATCAGTTACATCGGCACTTACTCTCATAGAGCACCAAGTGTCCATGCACCGTGCTTGTCAGCCTGGAGGATGCTTAGGGAAGTTCAAGTGGTACAACTTTTCCATCACAAACCATGACTTTCTCCTTGCCGCAATGATTCTTTGCCTCGACCTGATGAGCATTCGCGGAACAGAAGGCCGACCAGATGTCCCAGAATGCATCATAACGGAGATTGAAAAGCTCAATGCTATCAAGACATCTCGTGCTATTTGGGCGGAGATTGTTGACGATTGCCGCGACGCGCGACGCGCAGTCAAGATTCTGACAGCCGTCCTAGGCAAATTGTCAACTAGAAAATGGGAGACCCCGGTGCAAACTGGTAACGTCAACACCAATCTAACACCTCCCATATCAGCATCTGCGCAAAATCCGAATGTCGATTCCTTGCGGTATAGCCCTTACTTCACTGATCAATTCGGACTTGGTTGTTGTCTAAGACAGGAACCATCACCACAATCAGATACGATAATGGAGAATTCATTCTTGGATACGATGGGCTCAGACTTATCTGTCGCGGCAGACTTCAACTGGGTATGTTCCCAAATTTCACTTCTCCTAGACCTTAGCTGACTTCTGATATAGGATATCTGGGACCAGTTCTTAGCCAGCCAGACCAAGCAAGATCATGACTTCAACAATGCGCAACAACAGCAAGCGGCACCAATCACAAACATGGAGAGAATTGACTTCCCATTCTCCGGCTTTATCAGTCGTTGCTAGGCCTAAACAATCTATACGCTGACAAAAAGCACAAACAGAAACACAGCAAAGTGAACGTGTACTGTACGAGCGCTTCCTCTCGGCCCCTCTCTCGGCTCTCTCCAAACCTAACCAGCAAAGCCAAATTGGTCCAACAGAGGCTGGAAAGCACCCCTCCAAGCCGAGACACCCATGGCAGAGAAGCCCGTCGCCAACTCCTTATCCTTCCCCTCCTCTAACTGCTTGGTCGTAATATCCATATATTCCTTCAACGGCATAGGAGGATGACCCTTTCCACCCTGCATCTCATTCTGCTTATCTATGAACTTCTTATCCAGATCCGTAGCGACATACGGTGGCGCAACCTCAATGACATTGACATTCGTACCAGCAAGTTGGGAACGCAGCACAACCGTAAAGTTGTGAACACCTACCTTGGTCGCGTTATACACTGGGAAGAAGGGAAGCGGCACATACGCCAATCCAGACGTGACGGTGATGAACGTCGTTGGTCGCTTGAGACTGAGGAGATGCGGGATGACGGTCCTAGCAATGACCATCGGCGCAATGAGGTTCGTCGTCACCTCGCTCACGATCCCTTGCGCGCTGGTAGTTGACGGGTCCTTGAATAGTCCCATGGACATAATACCAGAGATAACGAAGACGCTGTCGAGATCGGGATAGGTCTTGAAGAGGCCAGTGAGCTTGGACTCGATGTTGGGGATGTCTTCGACGTCCATTTGGAAGGTTTCGAGGCCTTTGAGCTCGGATTGCAAGGCGTTGAGACGTTCGAGACGACGCCCGGCGGCGATGACACGCTTTCCTTTGGCGTGGAAGTAGCGAGCGAAGGCTTCGCCAATGCCTGAGGTGGCTCCAATGAGGAGAATGGTGTCAATGTTGGCTGTCATGTTGATCGTTGTTGTTGATTGATTGATTCGATAATTTGCAATGGGCAAAAGGAATTGATTTGTTCTTTGAATAACTTCAAGAAACAATTGCAATGCTTGAATGTGTTGTGCGTGTTGTGAAGCTGATGAAACTGATGAAGCTGATGAGGAGAGCGACGTTCACTCGAACACCTTCAAGCTCTCTACTTATATCCCCTCAACCCCTCGCAACAGGACTTAAAATCCCAAACTCCGCCATTAAACTCCACAGGATACTTTTTAATCCCACTTGGAATTCAAGATCGTCACCACATTACCGCCTAGCCGTCGTAGGATTTCCCCTGCTCAACGCACCAAACATCAAGAAAAACACACAAAACACACAAAACACACAAACTCCGCTACCCTCGCACATACCCCATCAAGCAATCCTTCACGGACATAGGACTCTCAAATAGTCCATCCATCCAGCAACCCACCGCACCATTTCTGCACCAAGGGTTGAGCATCGAGGTTCTCGCCCGCGGAGATAGGCGTGCGCTTCATACCGCGCACTCGCTTATCGAACGTGAACCAATCAGAGCCCGAGGATTCCTTTAACGCCATGGAATTATGAGATGCGCTTTTCGAACTTTTTTGACGGCATGGAGAGGAGTAGATGTGAATGGAACGATACACGGAAGTGGGAAAGGGGAAGATCGGAGATGGGGATGGAGATAAGGTTCTCACTGTACTTGTTGAGAGACCTATTTGAGGTTTCAGCGTCGGAGCGTACCTAGATATGAGAGGTGAGGCGAAATGCAAGAAGAGCGGAAACTACTGAGGTAAGGGGTAGTGAGAAGGTTGTTTTCATGTTAGTTGGATATTGGATATGAGAGGGTGGGATGGTGTAGATGGTACTATTTTGGACTGTTTCTCAGTCTCTGTACAGGATTGTTGAAACAAAGAAGCTGGATTTGCTGTTATGCTACGTGCTAGATGATTTCCGGGGTTAAGTAGGTTAAATTAGAGTCTTCAGTGGCGCTTACAAGAACCTAGCTTTAAGGACTGAAGGAGCAGATGGCCACCACCAAGGGAATCTTCTCTTGGCAAAGAGCTAGAACTTTCGATATGCTTCCCATCCCTCTAATTATGGGGTGAATGAGAAAGTTTCCCTCACCTAGGATCTCGAGAGCTTCTGTCTATTTTGAACCTGACGAAAGTGGATATCGTGTTTTCAGAAGAGACTGGTATATTCATAGCCACACATTATATGTTCGTCTATCAAGGCATATACATAGATATACTTCGAACCCCCCTGGCCATCCTCCCAACATAAAGTTACAGCTCACATACTATGGACCTTCGAATTTCTCGTCCACTTCCTGAACGTCTTCCCATAGAACCAAAAGATAATCCCAGTCAAACACCATAGCGTAATCAAGCTCATATTCGTCATGATCGGGGGGATGTAACCACTCTTGATGATCCAGGGCGTGATGAACTTGCTGAATCCGTATCCCCAAACATTCTTATTGACCGTGATAGAAACGAAGATCGAGCCTGCAACCGGTTTATACGAGTCGATGCTGTAAGTCGACGATATCGACGGCAGAGCTGCGACCTGGATACCCGCACATGCGTAGCCAATGATCACGATGACCTTTCAAACATCAGTTCTAAACCTCGCTTAAGGAAAAGGGGGAGGGGGGCTTACCTTCCAATCCCATTGATGCTCGTATCCTACAGCCACAACCACATTTCCAATGATCATAATTATCACATAAGGAATCATAGCCAACAACCGCATCTCCGGCTCTCTAATACCTCTATTTCTCTTCGTCAATCTGGCCGCAATCGCATCACTCAACGGTCCCGCGGTAAATAGGCCGATCATCGCTCCTATCAAGATCGCGAAATTGAAGAACCCGATCGTGGTAGAGCTGTAGTTATATGGCGGAACAGCAAATGCTTGACTTTGCGTCAAATTCAGTGTCAGGAATGAAGATGCGGACCAGGAGACGACGAAGGAGGAAAACTCGACGATGGGGAAGAGGAGGAGTTTCCATGGGAGCAAGAGCTCCATGAAGAAGTTTCCTTCGTAGGGCTGATAGAGTTTCCATTGTGCTTTCGACGGCTTGCCCCGGCCGAGCCACGGATCGTCGTGTGTGTGAACATGGGTGAGTCCGTTCTCTGCAATATTGGGTCCCTGCGATTGAATAGGAGCTGTCTTTTCTGGGTCTGCGTGGTCTGTCGCGGCGGTCGAGGTGTGGTTTTGAGCTGGCGATATTTCGACTTCTTCTGTAGAGCCTTTCAAGGGCGGAGAGCTTGAGACGAGGCTGTTTTGTGGCATGAAAGAACGATTGAATTTCGTTTCAGGGAAGAGGAAGATGCAGCAGATTACTGTAAAACCCAGTAGCGCAGTATTGAACCACCAAAAGTTACGCCAGCCGACATTTTGTGCCATGGGCCCTGAAATGATTGGGCCAACCTGGAAGCGTGAGAGATTATCCGGCGCCAGAAAGGGAGTTGTGTTACCATGAGCGAACCAAAGTAGAACGCAAAGTATAGAGTTTGATACTTCCCACGGTCGTGAAGGAAGATAATGTCTGCGATGATCGTAGGCTGAGCTGTCTCCGCTGGTCCTGCACCAATACCGTTGAGACTATAAAAATCGGTCAACGGGATTCGAATTTCCGAGTGGATGTTACCTACACGCACGCTCCCATGAAACTGCTGTACGAGTTTGCTTTGGCTCGCCAAATGCTGCTTCCAAAGCAAATCAAAGTCGAGACAATCAGAACCGGTCGTCTCCCAAAACATGTCTGTATGGGTACCCTGCAGTCGTAAGTGGAATTCGAAGTTTAGAGTGATGCCGAATATTGTACCATATAAAGTTGCTAAACCCAAGCACAAGAATGGCAATACCGGTGAATTGAACCACGTCCGTCAAATTCGAGTCGAAGGCTTCGATGTAGTCACCAAACATGGGAGCCTACTTTACAGTTATTAAATGTTCTTGGTTGGAGAAGTGCGGAATAAATACGAACCAAGGCCAGAGGACCAAGCCCTTGCGAGAACGAGACGAGGGTTGAGCAAATTATCGCCGATGCCTTCCAGAAAGGACTCCACTACAACAAATCAGTATCATGTTTACTTCGAAGAGGATGATGGGGCGAAGAGGATGAAGCATGAGCGCAAAGTCGCTACACAGCAAAATAAAAAAAGCAAAGCAAAAAAGAGGGTTCGTTACATTCAGTGGATCATGTTGGTCATCGCTGGGCTGAGGAATCAGGACTGAATGCTGTCCCGCAGCTGCTTTGACGAAGTGATGCGTGCCAACATCCCTCATAATCTCCGTTCCTGGATAGATTTCCGTGTGCAATTCCTGCTCCAGCTCTCGTAGAGCCTATATGGAAGGTCGGATCAGTATTCATCGTCAATTATTCTGCATTTCGAGGAGCGCATACCGTGGCATCCAGATTTTGATCCATCGTGACGATGGTGGAGAGAGAAACCCAGAAATTTTGATGTTCCCTTGCAGCAAAAGGATGTTGGGAAGAGCGGATTCCCAATACTTTAATCCATGACCCGTGAGACGATCTACTACTTAAACTCGATTGCACCACCCGGTCCCAAACCATGTGCTACCCATGTCAACAGACGATGCCAAGCTCTGCACACTCCCAGCCCTCCGACCTGCATCAAACTCTGATAAGCACCTAAAACGGACACGGGAACAACACACGGCACTTTCCTCATTGGCCTTCATTTAAAATCGATCCTCGCGAGGCCTTCTGGCCTGTCAATTGCCCGCGGCCGGGAATACGTTCGTCCCTCGAGATATGGTGGAGTGGCCGCCCCCTGCAGCTGCATCGTTCCCCGCGCTCTCGCTTGGTGGGTTTGGGGAACGGGGAACGCCATGGGCCAGTCTGAGGACGGCAAAGAGTAACGCCGTCAGTGCGTATCGAGGGATGCTCGATGCATGGCGAGATGGGACGCTTAAGCGCTTAACCAGCATTTAATAGGCCCAGGAAGCGTTCGCGGGATGGTTCCGCACATCCTGGATTTGCGAGAGAAGTGGTGACGAGACCCGGGTGGACTGGAGTGGAGGTTTTCCGCCGGGAGTGACCCCGCGTTGAGGTCCAGAAACATCCAGATGTGGAAACTACGTGTGTGATGATGGAAGAAGATGCTCAAACGACGCGCGGATCGAAGATGGAGGCTCAATGGGATCCACTTCATCTCTGATCTCATCGGATGCAGACAGTCAGGAGAACTCTTAGCGCGGAGTCGCTGGGGTGTGCCACATATGCCGCCCTGCAGGGCTTCAACAGCTCCAACGACTGTGTGAAAATGCACCTGCATTTGCACGGATGGCAGCTGCCGAGGATGTGGAGCGAGGCATTCCTGAACGTTCAGAACGCCATGTCTTGAAACGTAGCTTACGTGGTGCGGACTTCTGTCTGGATTTGGGTGCGCTCATGCATCTTATTCAGCTGTTGGAACGAAATGCGGGGTGGACAAAGTGGTTAACCAAGGTAGCGGGTAATCCTTTTTGCGTAGCTCAGCCCTTCAGCAATATCATGCCTCCTCCACGATCCCGCTCTAGTGTGTGATTATTGGCTCAAGAGCGAATGCTCGAGTCAGGGCTATTATCTGAAACCTCCTTCGATGTCCGATCCTAAATAATATTATATTTGAAAATGTATCTTTATCGATGTCTGAACCCTCAGAATTATCATAGTCATCGTATTACTCAACACAATGTCTTTCTTTGATAAATTTGCTTCTTTGTGTAACTGGTGTTTATTAATGTCTGGAATTATCAAAGCATTTTGAGGAGATTGCCAGACATGTCTTATAATATGCAAGCATAGCATTATTAAGCACAATGTCTGGAACTATAATAGTGTTTATCTCAAAAGAATGTCAGAGCACCATTATTAATTGGATTTTACAAACGTTAAGCAAAATGTTCGAAATTAGATATATGTTGCAACTATTATATTCTTAGTTATAATGTTTGTCTGAGATTAAGTTGAGTTTTATACTATTATTAAAGAGAATGTCTGAAATTATAAAGAAATAGAGTTTCAAAGTACTCTGTTGTACATTGTTCTTGCAAACTTGGGACATTAAATTGGAATCTGAAAAGCACTGCATGTCACATGATCACACTTCAAAGAGAAATGAATTTGAGAAATCTTGATGTCATTCCTTCATCACGTGTCTCCAAAGAAGGTAGGAGCCTGAGCAGGCGGCGGCAGAACCCAATCCTTCAGCTGTGATCTCTTTCTCGCTTCTACAAACTTAACCTTAGGGACGTTCCATGTCGACAAGTCGTTCATCTCGGTGTCATCAAGTGATTCCCAAGTCTCAGCACCAGCTAAAATTTATGCGCGTTAGTATGTACATAGCCAGGTCAGACATTGTATTACTCACAGTCTACCAAGGCTTGACGCTTTGCAGCACGCTCGGTCTTATAATCCTCCATAATCTTCTCAAATGCCGCCTCTAGAACCTCCCAGCCCACGGCCATAGTATCGAAAGGAACCAAAGCACAATCATGTAATCGTTTCATAGCAGCGTTCTCCTCGGAGATACCCAGTTCATGGACCAAGTAGTTGTATGTGTCCCAGGGTTGTAGAGAAGGCTTGATAAAGGTAATATCTCGTTCCCTTTGGGCAGGTCCAGGCTCGCTAATAACGATCAAAAGTTCTTTGGGCGTGTTTAGGTACGGGAGTAGGAGGCTTCCATAGTCGGAGCGATCACCGTAGTGTCCATCGTCAGGTTCCACCCAACCTAGAAAGTCGATAGCCAAACGGTGAGGATTTGCAGGTCCAAGCTCTACCAAGTTTGATAGACATTTGTATTTGTCCGTCGAGCATAGTCCACTGTTTGGCCCGTCGACCACATGGCACATGCCACAAACCCACTGAATGTATTCGGGGAAGGGGAGATCTTGTCGAGGACGTCCGGTAACCCAGAAAGTGTCGATATGATAGTTAAGATAGTTCTTAACGCTCCCTTTGACAAAGGTCCGTTCGTCAAAATAGTTGTGTGCTCCTTTACTGACGAGAAAGTAATCTAATTTCATCTTTTTGACTACATCCTTGGCCTCGACGCATGCTTCCTGGATATTCAAGGTTCGGCTGCGACTCGCTCCATCCTCGTTTATAATGTGAATCTGTGGCGAGAAACAAGCGAACATCCATATTCTCCTTTGTCAACGCGTTAGCTTTGATTGGTCAGACCTATATATAGCAAGAACTTACTCTCGCACCTCCGGCGGCAGCTTCTTAAAGGGGGCAAACTGACCACCATTGTCCTTCTGGAGGACAGCGATTTGGTGGCTGAGTTGAATGTTGGTTTCTTGTAAACTCGAAACCGTGGCCGCAATTGAGGTCAGTGATTGATCCAAAAGACCGACTTTCGTAAGCAATTCTTGTAGGAGATTGTCCTTCTCCTTGCCAGACATTCTCGCAAGCAAGTCGGAGTCCATTGCAAACAACGCAAGGCAGACGTTGTTCGAGAGATCGAATTAGCAGTAACTTCAAAGCGAAGACTTCGAATTCAAACTACGCTAATAAACGAACTCTGACGAGTGAATGTACTTCCTTTTATTCTTAGCGATCTATACACGTGAATAGTTCTCTAACGGTTAGTCATTAATTGTGAGCGAATGTCCTAAAGGGTTTATTGAGAGGTTTGAGCTGTAAAGGGTCAAAATGTCAGGGTTACTTCCAAGGATTCAAAACCTTCTCTCTGCTAATTTCATACTTTTTGTAAGACAGACATTCAGAAAATGAATTACTTTACGTAAATGTCCCTGTGACAAACAAGTAAGTAGAATAAGCTTTTACCTATTAAGCCAACTGGCCAAAAGGCACAATGTTAGAGTTGATCTCTAATAGCTTATTCTACTATACATAACCGACTATAGGCAAGGCAGAGAGATGCTTATGTAACAGATATTAATCGTCACAGCCCACTCTATAGCAGAGGCAGACAGACATCTCGTGTGTCTCAGGAGGATAGCAATGATTTTGAAAATTGTCTCCCAATAGAGTGCATGTGCAGTCTGATCACAGAAAATCAAGTTAGCACTGCAGTCACTGCATTGCTTATTGCATTGTCTAATGAGGAGTCCAAGAACAAGAAATGCTGCATAATCGACCATTGGTCTGTGTGGATGTCCAAGATCCATTCCTGTGAGCAGTCTGTAAGTTGTTTCATTGTGTCAAATGTTACCCCACATCATGAACATTGGTTTCTGCAATATCTTGCTCATAACCTTAGCCAAACACTTGATTTAATAGCTGATCCTCCTTTGGATACAAGAGTCCTGGATCCTGAGGTTGAAAAGCATGGAAGCTATGGACTTATTTCCGGCAGTTTGTGGCGTCATAATGTTTTTCTCGATATTTCTCCAGTGAGACGGCATAGCAAACTCAGAGGCTGCAGATCACACATAAAACATTCATAGGAGTCTGTCGAAATGTACGAAATAGTTCTTTCATTATCATAGCAGTTACAAACAGTACAATGCGTGTAGGTCATATAAACAAGGTATCCCTAACTCCATAATCCAACAAACAATTCGTGTCTAAGCCATCGTTGCAGTAGCTACTCTGTTGGCACGTTCTAAGTTCCTTGAACCTCCAGTCTTCTTGCCACCACCAGGCCTAGCTAGCGTATACTTGGCAAACGCTCGCGCAAGAGCCTTTTTGCAGCTGACTTTCTGGCTACCAACAAATGAGTCGATAGTAACGGCAATAGCTCGATCAACATCTTGAGAAGAAACGTATTCAGAGAGACGCATTCGACAGAATGCCTCGCTGATTCGCATGATGGCTTCAAGATGACGAATCTGATTATATTAGCAGAGGACACAAAAATTCAAAGGCCAAAAGCTTACAGTGATCGGATATGCACCAGTTGCTAATGACTCTCTTCTCATGTCAGCGAAGAGCTTTGATATCTTCTCTTCATCGATGTTGTAAAGCTTGGGGCTACAGCGCTCTCGTGCGTAGAGAATGTACTTTCGAAGCAGTTCTTGTGGGATTTCGCCTTCCTTCTTTTGCTCAGCCGCCAAGTCCTGTTCGGTGTCCATTGTGTTTTGAGTTTCGGCAGCTTGAGATTGCGGATGAGAACGGCCATGTGAGCCAACGACGAATCTGGCAAGTCGTTCATCCTCAGCGGGGTCAACAGTATCTCTAACAACACACAGAATATCGAAACGTGACAAGATAGGTTCCGTCAGCTCCACGTTCTGAGAGAATGGGATCGTAGAGTTGTATCTGCCTCCGATGGGATTGGCGGCAGCGATGATACCACAACGAGCTTGAAGCGTGGTGACGATACCAGCTTTTGAGATGGAGATCGTTTGCTGTTCCATAGCTTCGTGGATGGAAGTTCGATCCTGGTCATTCATCTTATCGAACTCGTCGATGAGGCACGTTCCTCTGTCTGCTAGCACTAATGCACCACCCTCTAGAGTCCATTCGCTGGTCAACGGGTCTTTCCGGACGCTTGCAGTCAAACCGACAGCACTAGCACCTTGACCAGTAGCAAAGACAGCACGATGAGCAGTCTTCTCAACATACTTCAATACCTGTGATTTGGCAGTTCCTGGATCACCAAGAAGAAGCACGTTAATATCACCACGGATGTGATGTTTGCCCTGCCTGTCCTTTGCTACACCACCAAAAAGCGACAGCGCGACAGCAGTCTTGATATCCGTGTGTCCATAGATACTAGGAGCCATAGAATTGATGATCTTGTCAACAATTTGAGGGTCTCGAGAAAGGCTTCTGATCTGTTGTTCATCTTCTTCAGTGAGCCTGAAGCCTGCGAGCTGATCGTGAGATTTGACTACATTGTTGGCCTCGAGAATTGTTGCAAAAACAGGAAAGCCGTTCTTGTTGTTGAGCTGAGCGTCATAATTGTTGCGGTAGACACCAGTAACCTCAATTTCCTCTCCAGGCTTGGCTCTATCAATAAGATCCCACAAAAGGATGACCTCGCGGTGACGGGGCAGACGACCAGCGGGAACAGTGCCTGGTGATTCTTGAAGCGTGAGCTTCTGGTAGTTACGATAGACTGTCTTCTCTGAGTTGAGGTTGAACGGGCCACGAGACTGGCAATTTTGGCAGTAGGATATCTTGACTTCGACGTTCGATTCTTGCTGGAAAGGGCCAAGTTTTGTACCGCACTTATTGCAGTCAAACATGACATATTTTAGTTGAGGGAAGACTCCACTTCGTCGAGTGACAACGCCGCTGACTCGAACTAAGCAGTTCAAGTGTGTTTGACGCAATTGGCGAAGAGTGTAGTGGACTGGCAAGTCTGAGATACGAACATGAATTTCGGAGTGAATTCGCTCGTAATCGGGATAATGCAGAAGGGTGACTTCCATCGCAACTTCATCAAACAACTTGAGCATCTCTCCAGGGGCATTGGCCAAGAAGTAAGCCAGAATGGCTTTGGATGAAGAGAGATGGTCATACGAGACTTCCAAGGATTCTGCGTTGATTTCTCCAAGGGTTCGAATGCGACTTCCATACACTGAAACACCGTGTTCATCGGTGTACTCCGTCAAAAATGCCTTGAACTCTCGTTTGATCGTTCTTTGAACAGCTTGTTGAGACACCCATTCTACTAAGCTAGACGCCTTAACGTCCTGCAAAGTCTCGAGAGAGAGTTCCTCTTCCATGATATCGTCTTGCATGTCCTCGTCTTCATCCTCGTCGTAGTGATGGCGTCGTCGCCGAGGTTGTGCTGTAAGATCTAGATCACCTTCGTCATCCTCGTCTTGAAGGAAGGCTGCTGGCATTCTTCGTTGACGGGCGAGCTCGCGATCTCGGCGGTTGAGGCGGGCTTCAAGGCGTCGTCTCTCTGCAACATCGAGGTCGTCATAGTCGCCTTCGTCATCAATATCTCTGTCATCGTATCGGTCGTCCTCACGAGACTTGTAATCGCGCTCGAAGTTGTTTGCGAAAAGGTCAATTCCATCTTCGTCCTCTGCCATTTCATCTGCATCGTCAATGTCGAGCGCAAGTTCAACATCCTCTTCCACGTCGTCATCATCATCTCCTCCATGCTGCATAGGATACATAGGAGGTGAGGATCCAATGTCTCCAGCAGGAGAAGATGCGCCGAGTCCAGTAGTATCATCTTCGGGCTCTCTTGAGCGTTTACGACCACTTCGACCGCCTGTCACACCGCGATTTGCGGAAGACATGTTGGGTTGTAAAGGGGAAGAACTGGGAATCAAAAATCAGCAGCTGTCAAGAGAAATAGGGGCTGTGTGTATCAAGTGGGGAAACACGGAAAGAATTTTCAATGTGCCTACTTCATATTGCTTCGTAGTCAATCTGATTATTTCAGACGTACAAGTGAGCCGCAGTGGTTGAGTACAGTTGCTGGCGAAAGTGTAGATGCAAATTGGAAATAAGGGAGTACTCGTGGGCCGGGCGCGTAAAGTGGAACGCGACCTTCACGCGTTTGGGCTAAACTCAAAATGGTCTAGCTCTGATTTTCGCGTAAAGTGATTTCTAGACAAGAAGGCTGCCGAGCCCCAAGGCTGAATCGCGTCCTTTGACCCCAACATTTCGCACATCACGATTGCCTTTCGACAACAAAGATCCGCATCACCTTTTACGCATCATGGATCCACCACCAGCACCAGGTTCGAGTTTCAGTGAGCTTGCAAGCAGCCAGACAAGTATGCCGTCACGCAGCCAGAGTTTCTCGCAGAAGTCAGACGACTCGCAAACAGCAGCTGAGTATGTTTGCTCCAGAATGTTTTCATACTAAATATGAGCGTGTTAATTCCTGAATATCAATGCTGATACATTTCTCTCAGGTTCATCGACAGCCAGTTGCAGCTCGAGGCAGAGGCGAGAGAAGCTCTACCATACGTAAGGCGATACCAATACCATCCACGACCTGGATCATTGCTTACTGGATATATAGAAATTTGAGAATTGCACAAAGAATATAGGCAAACTCCGACAAGTTCTTTTCTCCTGCTTAACATGCAATCCTCCGCCATCAAATCCTTCCGACCCGTACACTCCTGCTGGAGTGTGTTATTCCTGCTCCATACAATGTCACGGTGAACACACATTGGTAGAGCTCTTCAACAAAAGACAATTTGTGTGCGATTGCGGAACCACGCGTCTGCCTGCCACATCGCCCTGCGCAATTCGTGTGAACCCTGAAACTAATACAAAGGGTGGCGTTCACTCTGAAGAGCCAGCGCCTGGCAACAAATACAACCACAACTTCAAAAACTCTTTCTGTGGTTGTGAATGCGACTATGATCCACATCAACAGAAGGGGACCATGTTTCAATGCTTGGGTCTTGGTACTGCTGAGACGGGAGGTTGTGGTGAAGACTGGTGGCATCCAGGCTGTGTGCTCGGGCTGGGTCCGGACTGGTACGAAACGACCAGCCAACACGACGATAAGAAGAAGGCACAGAGCACCGGCTTATTACCATCTATCACAGAAGTGGCGGAGAATGCAGCAGAGGAAGCAAATGGCGAGACGGTTGCACCGAACGACCCTCCCGAAATGGATGAAGATGAAGATGACGATCCACCTCTGCCACCTGGCTTTCCTCATGAAGACGACTTTGAAGGCTTCATTTGCTACAAATGTGTGGATGCACATCCTTGGATCAAACGATACGCTAGTAGTCCTGGATTCCTCGCACCTGTGTTCAAACGAAGTGCAGCTCCGTCTCCCGAAAGAGGACTACTTGCGAAGACCGAAGAAGTAATCGCGTCACATCTCGCACCGCCAAAGAAGCGCAAAGCCGAGGATGACGAAGAGTCTGTTGCATCTGACAGATCAAAGAGAGTGAAAAGCGATGTCCCAATCGAGGCTTCAGCACCTGATTCAGCAAATACCTCAACCATTCCTCCTGCAGAAGCACAACCAGAAAAGATAGCGGAAGAAAAGCCAGCCTGCAAGCTCGACTCTCTACCACCTGCACCAGCAGGACAAATGTCCCTCTTCTTCAAAGCAGATTTCCGAGACCACCTCTGCCACTGCTCCGACTGTTTTCCCCTCCTTAAACCCCACGACCAACTCATCGAAGAAGAAATCATCTACGAGCCCTCCTTATCAGGCAGCGACGAAGAAGGTGGCGGCGGCAGCACAGTGGGCAGCGGCAGTATCTACGACCGCGGCGAGAGCGCTTTGAAGAACGTGGACCGCGTCAGAGCAATCGAAGGAGTCATGGCATTTAACACTCTCAAAGACAAGTTGAAGCCATTGTTCCAGCAGTTTGCGGGGACCGGGAAGGCGATCAGTGCGGAGGATATCAAGGCGCACTTTGCGAAGATGAGAGGTGATGACGAGGCTATCAAGGCGGCGGCGGCGGATGCGAAGAGTTCTAAGAAGACTGATGATAACCGGAGGGAGCAGGGTGGATATTGAGGGCTTGCTTTTCTGAAAAAAAAGTTGTAAGGTTATGGGTTAGGATAGGAACATGACGAACGACACGATGTTCTCGAGGGCCGGCGTGCCTGGTATTTGCAAATAGCAATACATTTTAGGACTCTATGCTATGCTACCATGTTAAAACTGTCTCTGTGTGCCCTTTTCATAAGGTGATCGATCTTACACCATAGTCTACCAAAAGCATCATCACTCTCAACTCTTCAAGACCCCCACCATCTCAGCTCCTCTCAACCGCCTCGCTTAACCCCTATCTCACACCACACTTCACAACCCATTCCACCACACCGTCATCCCAACCTCGAAGCTTCCCCTCACCAGCGCCCCCTCTTCACTCGTACCCCCAACACACACCTCATATTTCCCCTTCTCGCTAACCCAAGCATTTCGAATCTCATCCCAAAAACTCGTCGCATACTTCGTCTCAATCACAACATCCACAACCTGACTCTCTCCCTTCCCAAGCATGACTTTCTTAAAACCCTTCAGCTCCTTCTTCGGCCGCTTGATGCTAGGGTTCTCTTGGGAGACGTAGACTTGAACTACTTCTGCGCCTTCTCTCTCGCCTGTATTACTTACCTTCACACTGATTTTGAGATCTTTCTCAGTTTGCGTAACGGTAAGGTCGGAGAATTTGAAAGTAGTGTATGAGAGTCCGTGTCCGAAAGGAAACAAGGCCGACAGATCAAGCATTTCATACCACCTATACCCCACATAGACATCCTCTCCATAGAGCGTTCTTCCCCTCTCCGTCCTATAATTCAAAAAGGCCGGATTATCCTGCAACCGTTTCGGGAAACTGAGAGGGAGTTTCGCAGAAGGATTTACGGCTCCGAACAAGACGTCTGCTATCGCGTTACCAGTTTCGTTGCCGCCATACCAGGCGTGGATAAGGGCGTTGACGGACGAGATCCATGGCATGCTAACAGGGGTTCCAGATTGCATTACGACAACGGTGGAGGGGTTGGCGGCTGAGACGGCGGAGATCAATTTGTCCATATAGCCGGGGAGGCCCATGGTTTCTCTATCGGAGCCTTCGGTCTCCCAGTCGTACTGTAAATACTTTGGTTGGCACTGCTGAGGGATCAAGCGAGAAGAAAAGGGGGAGTACGTACGTTCAAACCAGCACAGATGATGACTTGATCAGCATCTTTCGCTAACGCAGCAGCATGCTCAACCTCTTGGTCAGCATCAATGATCTTCGCACCGCCGATTCTAACAGCACCACCTCCAAATAGCACATTACTACCTTGATCTAATTTGCAAGTCGGGGCGCTCGCAAACTCGACTTTGACGTGATATTTCTGTCCCTTCTTAACCGGAACAATACCCTTCTCTTCCACCGTCCCGCAGTTGAAAAATAGTGTCCCTTTCCTTTGAGTCGTCTCATTATCGACGAAGAGCTTGCCATCTACGAAAAGTTTGGCGGTACCATAAACACCGAGACCCATTTCGAAATCGCAGTCTTCTTCTGCCGTGAAAGAGCCTTCAATATCAGCGTACCATAGCGAGCTCTTGATCCCTGCTGGATTGTAGTCCATGAGCAGGCATTCGGTTTTAGTGAGTCTGAGCTCATCAACACATTTCCGGCCCTTGACTGATGGTGGGTCGTTGTATGCGCGCCATGAAACACCAGGTTCGCCTTTTTCCGTGTGGAGCATGTTTCCAAGGAGTGGGAGTTCTTTGTGGGCAAAGCAGCCAACGGTATATTCTGGTGCAGAGATGAGTTGGGATTTGATGCCATCGAATGGTGTGACGGCGTAGTAGGCGGCAAGTGAAGCAGATCCGCCTCCATGATAGGTAGCTACTTTCGCATTTGGACCAAGGATCAAAGTCTCAAAATGTATTAGTTTAGCCTGAAGCCTGAACTGTGGCACACACCTTCTTGTCCTTCTTCAATGGGAGGATGTCGCCTTCGTTCTTCATCAGAACGATAGACTCTGCACCAATTTTTCGAAGCAGACCAGCCGTCTCTGGCGTATCTGCTGTCTTCTCCTCGGCACGTTCAGGAATCTTAGCTGCAGCACAGCGGTTGACAAGATTGAGAACATTTCGAGCCCTTTCGTCAAGAACATGTTGAGCGACTTTATTAACACCAACAGCTTGAATCAACATTTCGCCACGCCATTTGGTAACGCCTGGCATTTCCAAATCAAGTCCAGCATTGATGGCTTCAGATGTCGAGTACGTGCCCCACCTACTAAGAATTAGTCAAGTTCAAAATAGTAGAGACGGCCAAGTCTACCAGTCACTCATCACACATCCTTTCCAGCCCCATTCTCCTCTCAAAATGTCCCCAAGAATCTTAGGATTCTCACTAACATGGGTACCATTCACTTTATTATAGGACGACATGAAGCATCCTGGATTCGACTCCTTGACAACCAATTGAAAAGGCAAAGCGTAGATCTCCCTCAGCGCTCTGTCGGTGATAAGAGCATCCGTACCGTTTCGTTCATGTTCCTGGTCATTGCAAACGAAGTGCTTGATCGTAGCAACCACTCCTGTTTCTTGAATGCCATTGACCAACGCAGCAGCTCCGAGACCGGCTAACACCGGATCTTCACTAAGACTCTCAAACCCTCTTCCACCCAATGGAGAACGTTGCATATTGATAGTTGGACCAAGAATCACATGTGATCCCTTCGCCTTGCTCTCCTCTCCCATGACCATGCCAGCTTTGCGGAGCAATTCGACATCCCAGGTTGCGCCGAGAGCTGTTCCGCAAGGGAAGCAGGCAGCTGGAGTGCCATTGAAGAACCTTGTTCCACGAACTCCATTGGGTCCATCTGAGACCCGAATTGCTGGCACGCCATGCTTGGGAAGAGCTACTGTATGCCACCAGTCGGCACCTAGGTGGTATCAGCAAGGATGTTGAAGATGGAGGGGTAGCGTACAGTACCTGCAAGCAAGGAAACCTTTTCTACGTTGTTAAGCTTCGAAAGCACATCTTCAACATCAAATGAAGTCGTCATTGTGGAACACTCGGTCTATCAAAATCAAAGACGCTGCAGAGAAAAGGTAGCATAAGAGGAAGAGATGTAGAGAGAGGTATATAAATGTATATAACCGTAGTAACCCAGGAAGGAACGCCTCAACGTCGGCAGGAGAGTCCCCCACTCTTACCTCGTATCTGCCCAGACGATCTGGCAGCACTTACCCTGACCAGAGACCGGTGATTTACCAAGGCTAAGGCTGTTGGAAGGGAATTGGCCCGAACGATGGTGGTGAGTGGCTAAAATGTTTCCATTGCAACTCGATTGGGACGAAAGAGCTGAGTTCTCCCGAATATCAGCCGATGGTGGAAGAGCGGAAGTACCTAAGCGAGCTAAGTATGTTGAATGGAGTGGAGCGCGATGCATGGGGTGAACAATCAATCTCGGAAGGCGTCCCTCAGAGCCGGAGCTGTGGAGTCCACAAGGCGGGGAGGCAATCGCTGTGTGGGGGGTCGTTTGCCCGAGGTTCTACCGTGCAAGAGCATCTTCTGGGCCTGGCAATACTCCTCTTGAGATCCACAATGCAGCAGGACCTGAGCAAGAAGCACGCGGCAATATTCAGCCAGGTTGGTTCCAAGGCCTTGTGCTTGGATCGGTTGCATTCAACCACGGAAGTGCATAGAGATCGGGTCCACCTCGGCTTCGCGCTTGTCTCGTCAAACAATCCAAGTCTCCCAGACTCTCCATGACCACGGCTTGAGAGAATATTGAGCGTCGCTGCCATCCAATTATTCAAGTAGAGAGTAATGGATGACTCGCATTTTTTCGTTCTTGTTGTTTTCTTCTATAGCCTTGCATACCATGCAGAATTTAACGTTTATATCGAATCTTGCTTTCGATTCAGTCTGTTTGTTAGATTTCAGGTTCGGCACTATTGCTTTCTCAGGAATTGGCGCTGAGAATTTGAAGTCGAAATTCTGCATCTCTTACTAGGTATTTTAGGTGAAATGGGGTACTAATAGCAGTAACTATTGAGAGCGTTTGATAGTGCCGACGAAGAAAAGAAGGGAATAATGGAAATCGAAATTGGAAGGAGATCTTAGATATGGAGAGTAGCGTCATTGTCACCCTCCCCACCCCATCCACATCTCCCCCACAAAACAACCATCAACCTCAAAAAAATCCACAACTTCCCCCTTTAAAAGGGAGAACAAGAAAAGAAAAAAACATACAACAGCAGGTATTCGCTGGTGGTCACCCACCCAACTACTAATCTGCCGATTTGAGGCTTGTAGATGGCAGAGCGGACGGGATGCCCAATTCTCCTCAGTCTATGGTCGTATGTGGCAGCGAACCTGGGTATTGAGATCCATATCCTAGATTCTAGTGCCGCTTTTCACCTACCACCAATCGCCGAGCCGAGAAGCTGTTTGCCTAAGTCGGTGAGCGAAGCAAGTGTTGCACAAACAACACCCAAGTTTGTTGTCTTCAGCAATGTATGGCCACACCATTTCCACCCCATAAGCTCCCTAAACTAGCTGAGTGCTATGTACTGGCGAAGAACCTGTTCAGAGGCAAATTGTAAAACTCTCTGTAATTAACTACTCATTGTCAGACCCAATGCGCTCTGATAGTCCCTTTTAGATCTTTATAAGCTCTGCATCCTCCTACCGTTTCTGTGCGCTGAGATGACGTCGCGTTAGCTGTCAATTTGTAGTTTTAGTCATCGCGGTCAAGTAGTGGCATTCTGGGAGAGGGATATATGCTTCACTTCGTTTGAAGAGGACGATACGATTTATTTATTCAAAACAACAACTCGTCAGACTCCTCAAGCTAGCCTGAATATCACGATTATTGATGACTTCCTGTGTCTTTTGTACAGACGAATGGCAATAGCTCCATACACGTCTCCGAGGCTTGACGTGAATGACTTATCACAAAAAGAATAGCACCGGCTAACCAACTTTACATTACTATCGATAGATCAACTAAGTCCAGACGCTATCATCATGGACAAGCTCTATTTGTACAATTTTTTTGCGAATAGAGTCTACCCTCCACATCATTGCCAGCATTCCTCAAGACTCGACGACCGAAGCAACATCACAAAAGCGGGAACGGCGAAAGTCAAAGAAAAGTTCATTATGGAAAATGTATGGTTGTTCAGAGAGAGACTTCGCTGCATATGAAAAAATTCATGGGTCACTCTCCGTGAGAGGGAATTCCCCCAAGCGTAGAGAACCGCGACTTGGCTGTCGTGATAATCACGTTTGATAGAACATTAGATGAATCTCTTATCAGATATATATTTCACAGTGTGGACTATCCTCTGGATCACTATCGGTACTCAGATATCAGAGTAGCGAGGATTCATTGAAACTTGGGCCGATTTCATTCGACTCACACGTCCAGGTAAGATACCACGACCACATCTCCAAGTTACTGACTGATCACGCAGGTATCTGCAGACAGGTTATTGCTTTCGGAAGAACAACCTGTACTACATAAGACTTTGCCAGTGAACACGCAGCCAAGCTCAGCAGACTCCTTCTCTCATTAGATCGTGGATGCATCACTCTCGGGATAAGCACTGCTGTGGCTTTGATAACCTCCTAGTTCTATGCCGAAAAGGCTACTAGAGGCCAAAGCAATTGTCCCCATTTTGACCTTACGAATCAGGTTGGTAGAAGTTGAGGCGTTCATGAAGATGACTTATTTGGCTCTTTCATATTGCCGGGGCATCAAGCCCCAAATGTTGATTTTGACTCATAAAAGCCAGGAGAAGCTCCCGAGCTGGTGTCTTTGAAGACAGCTTGGACTACTATAATGGTAGTCACGTGCCCTAGCACCCCACTTCATGTAAATAGCTTTCGCTCTCGCGAGCTCTTCCTTCCTTAGACGCACCAAATATAGAAACCCAACCTCAGACGTCTCTATTTCTTGCGGTAAGGACCTCTACAACTACAGAGCCTAGGTTCTACAGGAGCGGTTGCTTTCCCGACCCATCCTTAAGTTTGGTACCCTCCAAACTACCTAGACTTGCCAAGCCACGGAAGGATATTGTACTTTTACAGATGGATGGACCGCAGCGCAAAATAACATCGCTATCTACGACTTCGGATGGGGCAACTACAACAATTCTGTCACTAGCGAAACTGTGATGAAGCGGATGACTGGGATCATACGAACTAATCCTATTACCACCTCAGCATCTCGTCATGTGTCAATCCAGGACCAAGAGGATCTATCACAGAGGCGCATAGGTATTCTTAGGGAGTAGAAAACACTTGTGGAGTTATACAGTCGTCGGAACATTACACTTCTTGGCGATCGACTGCCCGCTATATCGGCTATTGCGGAAAGGCTTTCAGCTGTTTTGCAGGATGGGTACGTTTGCAGTCACTGAATATAGATCTGTTCACGAGTCTGCTCTAGAAAAGCGAGGATAGCAGTGTACAATGAGCTGAATCGTATCTTAGCCCTTCGTAGAGCTAGGCCGGATACAGTAGCCCGGTTGAAGACTGAGATAAAGCTTCCACGGATGCTGACTTTGCTACTGTAAATGATAGCGTACAGCCTATTCATACTGGCGCACCGTTTGGTACTGTCCAGGCTAGTTTCATCACCGTCTGAGGCTTGCTCTGCCAGGTGGACCTCAAACTGCTTATCAACCAGTCTTGGAACCTATCAGCAGCGGAAGAGAAAGAAGAGTTGCCTAAACCTCCAATTTACTCTCCAGAATTCATGCCTCTGCGGGAATTTTGGCTACACCTTGACTACCCCCACGACTTTTACAGCTTCTATGAAGAACCCAACTTAGAAGATCTGGTAAAAGTAGAGCTTCTGGATCTATTCTTTCTATTGTTGGTAAAGTACACGACTCTTGGTCCTGCGGGTTTGATCTTTGTTCGTCGCGACCATGAGCGTGTCTTCTCCTGCGTAGGAGTATTTCGGTCTGAGAAGGTTCTGAGGGAGCGTGAAGAAAGTGAGGAGGATTCAGAGGTCGAGAATCGGACACAGATTCGGTTGAAACGTTACCGGCGCTGTAAGGAGCCGCAAGAGCTTACGGTTGTCTGATCGCACAAGAGAATGGTAGAGGAGACATTTTCAGGCTTTAATTTAGTCGAGATGTGGAGGTAGCGTCGTGTAAGCCTGGGATCGGTTGTTGAGAATAGGTGTTGAACGTAGTTATAAAGACTTATGCGTGTATTATCGTGGGTTACTGGAAAGTTGTAATTTCGGCATTATCGCTGCACTGGATTGCATTCCAAAATCAATTATATAAAGCTGGTGAAATTTTTATGGAGAGATTGATCTAGTCCAGAACATTTGTGAAGAATTGAGAGGTAGGAATACTTTAGGAGTGTTACGGAGCGCACTAGGACGGATGGCGTGTCACATGTTATGTAGATTAAGCTTTCTTGTATTGGGACTAGCTAAAATCCACTATTGTACTATTGCGCACAATATGTGTTCTCAAATTCCTGCGTTCATTTACACATCGACAGCTACAAAGCAGTAAAAATCATGGATTACTTTAAGAAGCTATTTTCCCTTCCACGACGTCAAAAGCCCGCTGCATTATCGTCGTCTGTTCTCAACACAGTTCCGTTGGATATTCTGGTATACATCATGGACAACTACCTGCTACCAGAATCAGCTGTGGCCTTCTCTCTTACCTGCAAGCGCCTCAAATATCTATTCGGAACTGAATACATTCTAAAAATGAACTCGTCGACTAAGAATACGCTTGCGCTACTAAATCTCCTGGCTCTCGATCTCTCAAATCATATTGTTTGCTCTCCGTGTGGACGGCTACATAAAATGGAAAATCTGCTTAGATACAATAGCGCGACCTATAGTGCTGGCAGTACACGTCGATACGACTCTTTACGCCTCCCGGCATGTGTCTCCAAAGACCGGAAGAATAATGTTTATGCCGTCACCCAGTTATTTGGTACAACCGCTTTCAAAATGGTTATAAAAAGATATCATGAGCAACCAGCTGAGTGTGCACAACTCTTAGAACTCATATCTATCAAAGGGGCAACCACGAGGACAACGGGAGACTACGTGCTGCAATCCAGAGAAGAATGTCGTATCGTTCAAGGATGTCTAATGCATCGGCTACAAAACGTATACATTTCATGGAGGTGTCCAACTTCGACTGCCACGGACATCAAACGCAACGCACCTTCAGACATGATATGCCCACATCTCAACTTAAGAACGAGCATTCAGAACAATAAGTCTGGAGTACAGAAATGCAAAGATTGCCGCACAGAATATTGTATCGGCTTTAAGTATTACGAGGGCTATGGATTAGCATTGTTCCTCTCAAGGTGGAAGAATTTAGGGCCTGGACCAGAGAGTGAGGTGTGGACACAACATCTCTTGCCTAGCTTGGCAGCATTGTCCGCAAAGTTGTTTTTGAATCCACTTGGTGCTCAGACTTTCGTGGGATTGCAAAGTCATACAAACTATCAGCATCAGGATGAGAGAATATCGACTTCTTTCGGGGATGGCGACGATGACAACTTCGAGTCTTTCTTGACGCCGAAGAACAGGGCTATGTTGTTCCGCGTCCAGAAGCAATATTGGAAAACAGCAGATTAGTCTTTGTAAACTACCAACTATACATTCCATGTATCACTTATTCCGACCTCGTCAAATGGAGTAATTTCTTAATTGAAAGGTATTAAGGTATCAAAACGCCACCCATCAGAGTCTCGGAATTATATTCTGCATCTTCTTCCCCACCGCCCGTCAGGCATAGCAGCACAGCCCGCCTACATTATCATCTTCATCCAATATCCTCAAACTCGATCAACTAAAAGTAGTCGAGTCATGTGGATGGTTTGCCAGAGGTAGGATGAAATATTCATCGATATGCCCCGCTAGCGATGCTGATGAAATGTGGATGAAGGATAGAGGACACGTCGGTAGGGAACTTCGAGCATGCCACATTCGTCGACCATGATTAGGAGGTACTAAAATTCTGTTAGCCAATGCATACTGGGCTAGGTGAGGGCCAAGAAGTGAGTAGAGTAGATGAAGAGCTTGTCTTGGCTTCACCCACTAAGGCTACTAGTCACCAGCACTGTCGGAGAAGTGCAAGCTTATTGCTGGTGATAAATATATTTGTGTTAATAATAATATGATAAGTATTGTTATCGAATGTCGAACGTTGTTGATATTACTCGGCGGCGAATTGGTTGAATGAGTCGAGCTTGTCGAATTGCGCGAGAAGTTCCGCTCGAGACAAGTTGGTTGTGTCGCTGACTTGTATTAAGGCGGCCATACAACTCGCCCCAGTGTAAGTACGGATTTGTTGAAGCTCCTTCAGCTTATCGGAGCCAGGCGCATAAGGAGCAGGGTGTAAGGACGGAGCATAGGGGAATTGCCAGCCCATTCTGTCAAAAAACAAGGGAGCATTGAAAAACAGTGCCAAAAAAGCGACGACAAACGCTGCAATAGCGAAACCAAGTGTCGTATATTCGACCCAAGACATTGTCGTTGAAATTGAGAGGTTTGACAAGGGAGCTGTGTTGTTGGGCGTGATGGTTGTGTCGTTGATGACTTTTGTCAAAAGAGCAATTGAAAGAAGAGAAAGAAGGAAAGCTTGAGCAAGCTGTTAGTCTCGGCGTCACAGATAATCAGATCCTGCATAAAGCAGTCGCGATCAAGTGCCCATTTCCTACAAGAAATTTTCGTTCGTCTATCAAAACTTTTCCCCATCCGCTCCCAACCAGACCTCTAGAATTCCACCTACGCCTATAGTCTTGGTATCATGCGAGAGAGAAAAAAGGAAGCCCAACATTTCATCTCAACCTCAAACACTCATTCCCTCCTTCGTCTCCTCTTTCTCCCTCTTCTCCCTCTCCTTCCTCTCCTCCTTTTCCTTCCTCTCCCTCCGCCACTCAGGACCCCACCTAATGACCGCAAACAACATCGGACTCAACACCACATATATTAGCCCAATCAACGTATACGCCCACCCCAACCCCATACTCTGCGTCATCGGAATAATCAACGCCGTCGCCCCTGCCCCCAACAGGCACCTAATCAAATTATACGCCGCAGTCGACGTGCCCGCCAGGCCGGGATTAATATCCACAATCAGGATGGAGATACACTGCGTACTGGCAATGAGTCCAAACCCCTGCAAGAACAACATGATCACCGGTCCCGCAACACTGACCCTCTTGTCCAGAATCCATCCATAGATAATGGTACTCACGCACGCTAGTAGCAAGAACGGCATGGCGACTTCGAGTCGCGCTCGCTCGATTGGGAAGTTGCTCAGATCTTGCATTTTGCGTTTCTGGACCACGATACCGAGTTTCTTTGCGTGACGGCGGTAATTCCAATCGATGATTCGTCCCTGCGTGAAGGCTGCAACGATCGAGCCGCCGGAGAGGGGCAGGTACATGAGTCCAACTTTCACATCGTCGTACCCATAGATATCTTTGAGTTGGGACGGCATGCCTGAGATGACGGCATAGAACCCTGCATACACGATGCCTGCAAAGAAGAGGACGAGAAACCCCTCTTTCTCAGTAGCGACTACCAACGTATCGAGCGGATTCGGAAACCGTAGCTTCCCCCTTTTCTTCTTCAGCGCGTCTCGTTCCGCATAATCGGGTGGTCCAAGACCAGCTTTCTCACGTCGCTTCTCATCGATATGGTTCATGAGTGAACGATTCCAGGTAGGTGGAGGGACGGAGCCGTCGCCTACGATCTTGCGGCATGTTTCAGGCATGAAGAGCAGCATGGGGATGAAGAAACAACCTGCGAGGATGGCGAGAAACCAGAAGATCCATTTCCAGCCTGCGTACTGGGATAGGATACCGCCTAGAATGGGACCGAGCGAGGGAGCGAGAATGCCAGTGAGAGAAGTGATGCCGATATAGATTCCGCGTTCTGCTGAGGTGGCGATATCAGCCACGATAGCGTTTGCAAGTGCAACAGTGCCGGAGGAACCGCCAGATTGGACCATACGCAGGATGAGGAGGGCAACGTAGTTGTTTTGCAAGGCCAAAGCGATGTCGGCGATGATGTAGATGGTGAAGCAGATTATGTAGGCGGGACGTCGACCTGCTGTATCTGAGAAGCCACCTATGAATGCTGGAGCAGTAGCTTGAAGGATCTATTGCGACACGTTGATGCGTCAGCGTAACGCGTTTCGCTACACGGGAGAAAAGAGGAAAAGGGGTAGCGAGACGAAAAAACAAACCATATAAGTCGTCATCGTCAAATTGATCTTGCTGTTGCTAACATTGAGATCCTTCGCAATACTGGTGATAGCAGGGAAGTAAATCTGTGCCGTGAAAGGGGAAAAGAATGCTCCCATTGTTGCAGCAAAGACGATGAATTTTTTCTCCCAATTTGTGAACGAGGAGTAGTCTTTCTCGGTAGGGACTTTTTGAAGGTCGTAGGAAGGAACGGCTAGCTCTTCTGTGGTAGGAGAGATCTTGTCGCCTTCGAGAATCTCGGTGACTTGGCTGCCATCATCGGAGTTCTTCTTCTCCGTGATGTTGTCTTCACGATCTTGACCTCCTTTCTCAATGTCTATGTCTCGAGCCTCGTCACATCCCTCATTAAGCGACGCGCTGTCGGGTTGCTGAGGTTGATCGGCCATAATGCTCAACCTGCAAGCAAGGAAATGGGAGAAAAGGCGGCTCAATAAACTACCGCGCGATTAGAGCGACATTGCAGAAATATGGGAACGCTGAAATATATATTAATTAAATGAAATGCATGTTCTGCAACTGAATCAAAATCTGCATGTCGGTTAACTCTTTCCGCTAGCTTAAGGCCGACAATTATCTCCATATCGGCACATAGCGGGGACCGTCCGCAAGGGCGTCCATCTTCCTCTCCGTGCACAAACAATGGTTGTGACTGACCAGTGAGAAGCAACTATCGGAGCGACAACGGCGTCGTTGTCCTCATAACAGGGGTTCTTTCTTGACTTGAGATGAAATTAGATGAGGCTTAAAGAGGCTCACTCGAGTCACTATAGATTCACTAAAGAATGCAAGCGCGAAAGTGATGTGAGGTAAAAGCTCGATAAGATATGTATTCAGGCCTGATCTCGTGGCAGATCGTTGAATGCAATTGGATATCACCCGAGAACGCCATAAACATCCCGTCATATCAAAACAACATGGTCCCGTAGGACTTTTAGATCTCAGACTGTCATTTTGTCCAAGATTTTCAGAACTCCTCTCCCTTTCTTCTCACCCTCATCAAGTTCCTCCACTAATCTTCTAGCCCTGTCCAGGAGTGTAGCTAGAACCTTCCTGCAATACTCGAAACTGCCTGTGCCTTCCATGTAAGACACGGCATATCGTTTCACCTGTTCGTCGTCTGTCTTCTGCTTCAAAATGTTGAGCAGCTGCATGTTCTCTGGTTTCGCTCTGATGCTGTGGATAACGGGGAACGAGAATTTGCCTTCCGTCAAGTCCTCACAGAGACCCTTATTGTGAGAGTACTCCGGCGATGACAGATTTTGGTAGTCATCTCGGATCTGAAAGATGATGCCCATGAGGTTGACTAGTGGAACGCAGTCTCTGTGTGGTTGTAAGCAAGTGAACATAACAATCGCTGGGTAAGACATACTTTGGTTTGCTGCTCTCCGCCTGCATGAGCTTGATTGCTAGTCTGAACAGACCTCCCGTCTTATTGCCCACCATCTCTAGGTAGTCATCTTCGCTCGGACATGTAAGGGTATCTCTCCAGAACAGATCCATGCCTTGGCCTCTATGAAGGTTCAACAACTCCTCAGTGTAGATAGTGACAGCCTTCGGATTCTTCAGCTTCGTTAACTCTTGCAGCGCCAGGAAGTAGACGTAGTTTGCGGAGTTGATGGTCTGAGCCGTTCCAAAGATACTGTGCGCAACAGGTAGCCCTCTCCGAAGCAAAGATGAGTCCTCAACGTCATCCACCAGTAACGAAGCCGTATGTAGCATCCCTATCACCTTCGTGATGACCTCCAAGCTCTCCGCAGGAACCTCCAACCATTCGTTGAACGCCACAATGAACTGTGCTCGAATATCCTTCCCCGGATGTGCGAACAAGTAATCGTATGGACCAAGCAAGACTTTCTCCTTCGTCGCAGACCAGCTTCCCTTCCCATTAAACGCCATATCGTTCTTGTAGTTTTTGGACGGGTCAGGGCCTCCCGAAGGCTGTATCGTAGGATTCACCGCATCCATATTCGCAATAGATCTTTTTCTTTGACTGATCCAGTCGCCTTCAGGAACAGGTTTTAGGACAGGCTTCGAGGCGACGTGGTTTAACGCATTCTGCCCTGTTGAAGAAGTTCTTGGAGGAATAGCGTTGGGAGATTTGAGGTTGTCGTGGACCATCGAGGAAGGCCCTCTTTGAGAAAGGTTACTTTGATACATCGAGTAAATATTCGAGGCCACGTCGCATGCAATCGTATTCGACTACTAGATCCGTCTGTGACCAGGCTGCAGGATTAGCAAGGCTGATCGCAGTATTCGTTTGTTCCTGCACATTCGGATGCAAGAAATGCCAGATGCAGTCGTATTTCATGTGAAGATGTGCAGGCAGAACTCGTACAATAGCAATGCTGAAGCTGAAGGCTGGCCCAAGGTCTTATTTGGTCATGCACGCGATGCGCGGAGTTCTTGGTGTCGTCGTATTCTCGAACGCAAAGGATCCAAACAATCAATGTATCAACGTCAGAGGGCCTTAATTCGTCTGGCAATCGCCGGACTGGCGCCTCTTTTCACATGTCCACAGCTGACCTTCATCGATTTTCCCCTGCGCCGCGTTGATGTTGCCTGATTTGTGCCCTCCCTCATCGTATCAACGGTATTATTGATGGAGGGCATGGATAGCGGGCTCCGACAGCTGCGTATTGGTCTTGAGGGACAGAGTGGATGCGATGCAGAGTTTCATCTTGGCTTCTCTTCGCAGATCGCAGGGCAGTTCTACCCTGAGACGTCATGCATGTGTTCTTCATTCTAGAAACAGGCTATTCCCAATAAGCAAGTGTGGTGTGTGACCCCTTCTATTACTGTACGGGGCGATATTGCCCAGCTCCACCAGCTCCACCAGCTCCTCGGCTCAGACCGTCCTGACGGCGTGCAAGCTCGAAAGAAGGCGACAAAGAGAAAGCGGCATCTAGGAAAGATAATGTTAAGAGCTTGCCAAACTATTAAGGTCCACAAGACTTCCTACTCCCAACATTGGTTTAGAATTCCCGTTTGCTCAGTTTGCTCAGTTTGCCCAGTTACTAGATTGCGACAAGCTTGATACAATATTTGAATGAATAAACCTCGGCTGCTGCACTTGTCGCTTATTTGTGGCTGTCGCGAGTGGTCGTTGCCGTGTGAACCATCTTGCCGACACAATCATCCTGGAGAAGAGCAGTACTGAGACCCAAGCTCCCGGCTCATTGCATCCCAAACATACAAACTTTCCTTCAATTCTTTTCGCTTTTCTGTATTAACATTGCCCGGCTTCTTCTTTCTCTTCTGCTCATTCAGCGCATCCAGCGGACTCTTTCTTGCATTCCAATTCGAAACCACAACAATACATAAACATGGAAGCACTACTCTCACTCTCCTTTGATAACCTCTCCTCCTACGACCAAGCCAAGATTCGGAAGGGTCTGCGCCAAGTCGAAGGTCTGCTTGCGCAAATCTGCCTGTCTTCGAGCTCACCCAAGACCGCTGCAGAGAAGCGCCGCTCAGTCATCGATCCGGGAAAGGAACCACCGCCACGCAAAGCTCTGGCAGAACTGACGAATGATCCCGCGTTCAGAGAGTTCTTCAAGCTACAAGATGGATTCGAGTGGAACGTTGCAATGAGATCGGTCAATTGCTTGGATAGACTACTGGGAAAATCGCATGACGGGCAGAATGATCTGTTGATTATCCAGACCTTGGACTTGATTCAGGGGACTATGCTACTCCATCCTCCGTCTCGGAGTTTATTCTCAAGAGAACTGTACATGAATGTTTGGGTTTTCCACAATACAGAAGTTTTGTTCGTATACTGACCCTTTGTGTAACAGCACCTCCTCGACCTCCTCGAACCGATCAATTGCCCAGCCATCCAATCCGCAACGATCATAACTCTCGTGTGCTGTTTCCTCGAAACGCCACAGAATACTCGCACATTCGAAAATCTCGATGGGCTCCTGACAATCACATCGCTCTTCAAGTCCCGCGAAACAAGCCCTCAGATAAAGCTCAAATTGATGGAGTTCTTCTACTTCTACTTGATGCCCGAGACGCCATCGATTCCGTCAGCCAACAGCACAGCATCTGTCCCGGCTATGCTACAGCGCAGCCCAAGCAAGCTAGCGGGCGCATTCAATCGTACAGAGTCAGGTGCTGTTAGAAAGCGGGCGGATAGTGAGAGCGAGATTACTAGGACTATGAGCGAAAAGCAACAGCTTCTGGGTCGGTATCTGAGCAATGTAGACGACTTGGTTGCAGATCTGAGAGAAAGCGCCCCATTCGGAGAGGCTTTAAGTTGAGATTTTCCTTTGCTAGTGGCATCAGTGGCGTTTATTGGGCTGCGCGGGCGTTGGCTGCATAGATATAGTACAGGAAAACGTGTTCGAGTAATTCATGATGGGC
This sequence comes from Phialocephala sp. D728, assembly GCA_003988865.1. Taxonomy (NCBI): domain Eukaryota; kingdom Fungi; phylum Ascomycota; class Leotiomycetes; order Helotiales; family Mollisiaceae; genus Phialocephala; species Phialocephala sp. D728. Next base: position 290,198 of record QYAJ01000039.1, read on the forward strand.
GGATAGCTGGAAGGAACTTGTAATATTGCATCCAGAACTCCGTATGGGGAGGAAGCTTGTCAATTAGGCGTAGAATGGATCTCAAGGTAACTCGATAGGATCTTCTGTCGTACCTGGAGCTTTTACATACTCGAACGCCCCTGGTGAAGTGACGTTTGAATGACCTCTTGAATCAGTCGAATCGATCTCGACTGGCACTGTAATGTCTCCTGGGCTCTGTGGACTGACCGGAACACCACGATTGGCTCCAGGACTCGTTGCTACAATGCCATGATGTTCGGTGAAAGGACCAACAACCGCCGCTGGACCAAAATAATCCGAGCCTTGTTGTCCAGCAGAAGGTCTTTTGGCCCCTGACTCAGATCCCTCAGACATGGCTGGCACTGAAGCCGCTTGTCTCGCACGTCTTCGTTGAGCCAAGCAAAACCATAAAAACCCTGAAAGGACCCCGAGCGCCCCAACAGCGACTCCAGCACCAATTCCAGCTTTAGCACCTGTTGACAGACCAGACGAAGACGATGGCGATAAGATTGTAGCGAGAATTCCATTCGGGCCCGTCCTCGTAGCCAATGCCGTATTACTAGCACAATAGTTGGTGTTGTCTACCACCGTACATGCTTGTCCGATAGAGCAACATCCTCCCCCAAGAGTATTCGCGCAAGCACTCTGGCTTGTTGGACACGCGTTTGAAGCACCCGTGGTTACTGCATTGCTCGAACTTGTGGCAGTGGGTAGACATTGCGTATTGGCGGCGCAACCAGAGTTATAGCCACAGCAATGTCCTCCAAATGCTGATGCGCACAAGTATTGACTCGTGCTCGTGCAGGTTCGAGGGCAGCAGGATGAGGTGGCTGTAGCAGTACCGCTAACAGTTGTTGTCCCATTGCATGCGAAATGATTCGCATCGCAGAGGTTTCCACACGTCGAACCGATGAAGCAACAAGCGGGAGCATTGTTCGAGACGATACAGTAATGTGTGTTAGGGCAGCAGAAACCCCCAGCATTGATGTCGAGACCTAGATGTGTGAGTGAAGAGTTCTAAGTCATGTAAGGGTATTTACAGGTGTGCTCATTTGCGTCTGGACAATCACCACTCTGCCTATTCACGAGTTGTCCCGATCCTCCTAGATAGTATCGCGGACTAAGTCCTGGTGCTTGCATTACTCCATGTTGTGCCGTAGCCGCGGCCAGAAACGCAGAGACGATTATCGTCAGCAGGCGTAATGAGGCCATTGTGTGCTCTGATTATGTTTGGTCAGGTCGCGGTGAGCTTGGAACGTACGCTTCTGCCCATTTGGACTCTCACAATATAGGAAAACTTGACATTGTGAAAATACGAATGAAGACGCAAAAATAAAGCAGACGCAGTCAAGCTGAGTCTCGCACACCTACCTATCACATGAGGCTTTCGTAGGCCCATGAACAGCACAATCCGGAGAGTGGCTCAACAACCCGCGGTCTTTGATCCACGCTTCTGGATAAGCTGAGAAGGCTGCAAGCCGCGTGGTTACAGAGCCAAACCGACCCGTGGTTGGTCGCCGCTGTACCGTTCTGCATGAGTCTCTAGTTGCGCTGGTCGTTTCCCGTCTTGCCCGTCAATCACAACGAGGCTGAATCCTTTCTGGCAATGTGGTGGAGGGGAATGCACGTCTGACGGGCTGACGTGCCGTATTCGGACAGCCAACCCCGGTATTGTGCATAGGGACGGAATGCTCACCGGACATCCCAACACGAGGAGTGGCTTTTCGGGATGAAGATTGGGAGATCGGGAGACATTCGTGGAATTGATGCCGATGAGAGACAAAACTCGTGTCGGGAAGTTTCATGAGGTGAAGGAAAGTTGTTTGAGACTTGAGAGAGGGAGAAAGGCTTTCCAAGCGTCTTCTAGTGCCTTTTAGAGGCTCGCTGACTAACGAGTAAGTGCAGGCCTGGGCCACCAGGGCTAGCCTAGGAGAGCACCGTCTCCGGTCTATCGCCTTCAAGTTCCCTTCATTTCATGCAATTCGAATTCTGATATCCTTTTAAGGCAAGCTATTCGTATCGTCTAAGCATTCTGATGGCGTACGAGAGCTCCAGTGAGCGCAGCAAATATTCAGCTCTTCCTCTAACCCGGAGAATCCGCCATGTTTCTGAATCCTCGAGAGCTGTCGCTGAGAGTGGTTGAGACCCCGAGAAGAGTTCGATGAAGCCCGTATGAAAATTGCGCCAGGTTGTGGAGTAAGGAAGCTGGCAGGAACATGAAGACTCCGATTGATGTTGTCTGTACCAGCACCAAAAGGGTATATATTGATCTACGATGACTGCCAGAAGCATACTTCTTGTATTTGCGCCCCCAATCCAACTCATTTCCTTATCCGCTATTAGCACTACACTCGCAAGTCAACTGTTTTGCTTCATGCTTCAACTATTACTGTCAGCTATGATGGATGGAGATGGTTGGTCTGTACAATTGGAGGAGTTCCTCTCTAAGCCATCGCAATTGTTGTCGTTAAGGTTACTGAGACGAAAATTCTTAATTCTAGTCGGACGTTGACCTTATCGTGGAATATCTCCTCTACTTTTCGGGCGTTGTCAACTATTTCTTTAACTATCCAGAGCAGCAAATTGCATCGCGGATTCCAAAAAATATCTCGACTCTCTTGGCGCATTTATGCAAGGCAGGAGGAATAAAGATCGTTCCTTCTTTTTATGTTGAGCTACCGGTAACACATATGTCACTTCGCGGCTTCTTCCGAATCAAAAGAAACCTCCTCTCTCATCAATCGAAACTTTCTCTCGGACCAGCACACCGACGTGTAATTCTTTCGAATATAGCACTTCGAGATGGATTCCAGCGAGGCTTCGATCTTTATTGATGGCTGTCAGCGTTTATTGACCGTCCCCCTAACGCTTTTTGCAGCACTGATGTTCTCACAAATTTTCTATTCGTCCTTCATATCGAGGACTCTCACTCTCACCGTCATCGCTATCGAGACAGCATGTGTGTTTCGCCACCATGAAATTTCGAATATGATAGTCTCGTATCTTATGGGTTTTGGCGCTGTCTTGTTCTTCATGCGATCTACAATACTACTCCTATTTGGCAATCCACCACGAGACTTCCAAAGATTACGACGCGTAGCTATCAACTTAGAAGAACCCAAGGGCATCGCCAGTCACGAATGGGAACCATTTCCGGAAGAGGTTGGATGGAGACGAGTTTTCTGGGTTTCCGACCTCCTAATCAACTTACGGGGAATTGGATGGAGTTTCCGAAAGCCTTGGTTTTCCGTACCAAAGGACATTCAAAAGCTCTATCACGACAATGGTATCGACGTGTCAGCTGAAAACTCTTCTTTCAAGCCAACACGAGATAACACATTCGATAGATCGACGTTCCTCAGGAATCAATGTATCCTCTTCGCAACTAGATACCTCTTGATCGATATTTGCATCAACCTAATGGATCCAAACCTCCTTTTCAAAGGTTCCGAACACCCCCTTCACTGGATTTACCCTGTCTCTATTCGCAACTTCCTTCTCTTTCTCTATAACAGCGTCTTGGGTACCGTAGGTGTCTACGCTGTCATGGATCTCTATGCAACATGCGCCGCGCTCACCGCAGTCGGTTTTCTCGGGCCCAACGTCATTGGAACGTGGGGAGAGCCCTTCATGTACCCTCGCCTATGGGGTTCTGTCTCAGAGATCTGGGATAGAGGATTAATTGGTACGAATTTCCTGACTCCTTTTGACATGACGGCAAAAACTAACAAGTCAGGCCTCTGGTCCACAATGTGGCACGACCTCTTCAAGCATGCTTTCCAAGCTTTCTCAAACAGCCTTATTTCAAAGATACCTGACTCTACTAAATCTACCTTCTCCTCTAGCGCTCGCAACTTCCTCCGCCTTCAACTCATCTTCTTCCTCTCTGGTCTATGCCATGCCGCAGGGTCTCATGTCCAGCTCACGCACACCTATCCGCTCCTGACACTAATAGCGTTCGCCTCTCAAGGCATCGGTATCTGGATTCAGTTAACGCTTATCTCCTTGTTAGAAGAGAGGGGGGTCGAAGAGCTGAAGAGGAAAGTGATAGTCTTGATTTTCTCGGTGGTCTGGTCTTATTTCACGATGCATATGTTCTTGATAGATTTAGCCGCTACAAGGAGTTTTCAGTTGAAGTTAGTCCCGGTTAGTGTACTTGGGTTGGCGATTGGGAGGAGGTGGCTTGGTTGGTTGGGGAGCTGAGATGGAGTGCGTTTGGGATTTGCTTATGGGTTATTGGTAAGGAAAAGGAAGGAGTAATCAAAAGCGGAAGAGATGTTTGAGGCATTATCACTGAAAGGGGAGAAACAAACAGGAGTTCTAGTTTCCGCTTCTTTACAGGTGATTGGGACTGGACATTTGAACTAAGCGACGTATAAAGAAGGGCGACACCGTGTAATATCTCTATCAAAATAAATACCGTAAATAGTTTGAGATCAACAAGATCTAGATCAATTCTCCATTTCTACCAGAGTGGACATGACTACCATATCTCGTGTGCATTCCCAGCTTGCATGGCAAATTCTTCCATCCGACTTCTCTACACTTTAAGATTACAAGTCCTCACATTCCCCTCTCCTTCAACCTCCTATACTTCCCCGCATCCTTAACACTAGCCTTCACCTTCCCCAGCGCCACGTCCCAATCCGCTCTCACGATCCTCAAATCTGCCTCCACCCCACCAACTGTTTTCTCCCTCTTTAACGCCGCCACCGCAGCCGCCTGATGCAAGTTCCCCAAATCAGCACCACTATACCCTGTACACCTCACATCCCTTGCCACGCTCTCCAGTCCAATAACCTCTTCTTGTGGTGCAGTTGGAAGAGCTTTCTTATACAAAGCTCTTAGGATCTCGACTCGTTCGTCTGGAGTCGGGAGATCGACGAACACGGATATGCCGAGACGGCCGGGACGCAGCATGGCAGGATCTATCATATCTGGTCTGTTGGTTGCTGCTACGACATAGATTCCTGCTCGGTTGCTTAGGCCATCTAGCTCCGTGAGAAGCGTATTGACTACTTTGCTGCTGGCTTCTGATAGGGAGTCTTCTCGCTTTGGCACTAGAGCATCCAGTTCGTCGAAGAACAGGATACAAGGTACCGATGAACGAGCTCGCTCGAAAGTCTGACGAACAGCTCGCTCAGATTCACCGACGTACTTGTTGAGTAGTTCTGGGCCTTTGATTGAGATGAAGTTTGCTTTCGACTCATTCGCAACCGCTTTCGCGAGAAGAGTTTTCCCACACCCTGGAGGACCCCAGAGAAGTACACCTGTTGGTGCCGTGATACCGACTCTAGCAAAAGATTCTGGCCGCTTGATAGGTTCTACGATTGCCATCTCGAGCTGATCCCGGACTTCGTGCAAGGCGCCGATGTGTGCCCACGTTGTATCCGGAATGGTGGCGAACCCTTCCCGCTTCGCTGAGGGTTGTACCTTCGAGATGGCTGTGACAAAATCATCGTATGTGATGGAGAAGTCTCCATCGGGCGTGGCTTCCCCGGCGTTGGCAACCAGAGACCGTAATACGAGCAATGCAGCCGGGATATTGAGATCTTGAGCAGAAGTGTCTATGTCCATGGCCGACGTTGTTCGCTCCTTCAGAGCGGCCATCATGCGCTTCATGGCTTCTGTGCCTGCAACCGAAACGACATCATTCAAATCAGCTCCAACAAAACCAGGTGTGAGCTTCGCCAGGCTGCGATAATCGAAATCCACGGCCAAGGTCAATTTTTGAGTCAGAGCTCGTAAAATCTTCTCCCGAGCAATCTCGTTTGGAACGCCGAGATTGATCTCCTTGTTGAAGCGTCCTGCTCTCCGTAGAGCCGGGTCAAGACTGTCCGGCCTGTTCGTAGCAGCAATAATTATGACAGGCTTGCCTCCAGTCTTCTCCAAAGCCATATCATCCATGCACGTAAGCATCTGAGCCACTATACGCTTTTCCATTTCTCTCTGAGCACTCTCTCGCTTGCCCATAATTACGTCAATCTCGTCAATGAAGACGAGACAAGGTGCCATCTTCTTGGCCTCGTCGAAGATGTCTCTAATCTTCTTCTCCGATTCTCCAGACATACCTGCCACCAGTGAAGGGGCAGATAGAGGAATGAACGAAACTCCTATTTCTGCAGCGAAGGCATTGGCTATCATAGTCTTTCCGCAGCCTGGTGGACCGTGAAGAAGCACTCCTCGTGGTGGTTGAATCCCTGTCTTTATGTATGTATCAGGGTATAGCATGGGCATAGCCACAAGTTCATTGAGCTCCTCAATGACATCGTCCACTCCTCCAAGATTTTCCAAAGATATGTCCATTGGAGGTGACCGGTCTACATCTTTCCGTACTTCTGCTTTCCGGCGTTTCTTGCTCGGTTCCCCATTTGCTTGTCTCTCGGCCTTCGCAGGAGACTCTGTCTCAGCCAACTGTGGAGGAAGATTGGGAGTAACCAGTCCGCTCTGAGGTGGTGTTTCCTCTCTCGGAGTCATCGTGGCAGATGCTGACTTTGCCCACATCTTCGTGATGCTCCTATTCATAATATTATGCTCCTGCGAATGTCAGGTTTCCGGTGGCCAAATCTAGCAGATTCCCGAATGCCTACCTTCAATTGAGGTCCAGCATCCTCGATACCATCAAAGTCTCCATCCAAAGACTCGGTATCATCCTGCTCTTCTCTGATAACCAGTAGCACACGGTCAATCGAATCTTCAAGTATCTTCTTACTTTTTCGTTTCAGACTGGAATTGGACCGTTTGATACTCTCGTAGACGGTGGTGACTGTGAGCCGCTTTCCTCCATTCTCGAATTGTGCTTGCTCGTCAGCCAATTTCCGCACTACCTGATAGATCTGTAATTAATCAGCATTTATTTACAATGGTTCGTAACCAATTTGTGTCTGAAGCGGGATTCTTCGACAGACGAAACGTACCTCTCTGTCGAGACTCTGAGTTAGCGAGGGTTTGGGACCCCGTGATACTATCATTGTCAAGGCATCAGTCTATTTGGCGCAAGATCTCGAGGTCTGTGATAGCGGTTTGGACTCTGCGGTTTAGTGACCCAAAAAATTCAGCAGATACACGGCGTTTGCCTTTATCGCTTATCGTGACCCCTGACATTCCGGCACGCGAGCAGCCATGACGCCGAAGCAGCGGACTTCAAGGATCCAGGCTTGTTACAACATGATTCTTTTTAGATGTATCGAGGCAGGCAGCGACGACCATGGGAAATTCACCGAGCTCTCACAAGATCTCTGCCCAGGACAAGTACGTGCTGGCATGGTTCAATGGAGATCATAAGGCTGACGAGTAGTGAAGGGCGATCCTGGACATGAAGAATCAACGCGACAAGCTACATCAGTATCAACGGCGCGTTACAGTTCTCACAGATAGGGAGAAGGATATAGCAAAGCAGATGCTTGCAAAAGGAGATAAGCCTAAAGCTTTGTTGGCATTGCGGAGAAAGAAGTACCAGGAATCTTTGCTAGCGAAGACGGATGCGCAACTCGAACAACTGGAGAAGTTGACCAGTAGTGTAGAATTTGCGCTTGTGCAGAAAGATGTTGTGTTCGGGCTACAGCAGGGAACCAAAGTTCTGCAGGAGATACACAAGGAAATGGGAGGGATTGATCATGTGGAGAAGATGATGGGAGAAACGGCTGATGCGATTGCCTATCAGGAGGTAAGTCTCACATCTACAAGTCTCGCGCTATTGTTGATAGCCTCATAGGAAATCAGTGAAATGCTCGGCGGAAGAATTTCAAATCAAGATGAAGATGAAGTTGAGGACGAACTAGAAGCTCTCGAAGCAGAAGTCACTGGTGTTCCCCTGCCGGAAGTACCAACGTCGGAACTGCCAAGCAGGGAGAGAGCCAAGGCCAGACAGAGAGAGCGCGAGCAAGAGGAACCAAGGGAGGCTATATTGGCATAGTGTCATTTTATCTGCATTGCGAGGCGTTCTATGAGCATTTTTGATACGATGTATACCCTAGAATCACGAAAGACGGTCGCGAATGAAACAGACAAAGTTCAGGAACCAATGATCATATTGGTTGAATTGTGATATTGTACAACATTGAGAGTTGTTGCCAACTTATGGGTATTTCTATAAGATGACGCTTGCTGTATAACCAACCGAGCGGCAAGGTCTTGTCGCTATAAACAATGGTGGATCATCCCTTAACCAGGTACAATACTGGAACTCCAAGAATCCTGCTACCTCCAATGCTGATGATCACAAACTCCTCGCTGATTCAAACATGACCATGCTAGCTATGCTTCAAAGACCTCCTAAGTGTCTCATATAATAAGTTTTGTACAATACTGTTTATCGTCACTCCTTGTCCACGCAGACTTGACTCTTGTCGTGCTTCCCGGGCTCCAGAGTCTACTCAATCACCATCCACTCTAAGTTACACGCACTTTCCTAAAACCTTTCAAATGTCATATCAGTCCATGATATAAACAGGTTGTCTTGCATCCGTAGGTCGAATATATGCTGGCACATCTCCTGGCGGGGGTGGATATCTCTCGCGGACGATTCTCATAGGCTCACCGACAGGACCTCGATCAGGGCCCCGAAAACCCGTAACTGGCTGGACCCGGTCATATATCGGCTGGCGCGATGGATCCTCTCTATATTGTCTTAAAACAAATAACTCATTAGCGAATTTCTCAATCTCCCAAACGAGTGTGAACACTTACATGGGCCTCTCTGTGTATCGAATAGGAGACCTTGTTCGAGTTGCGGTTGCTGGAACGACTGACCTAGCTGGATAATTCTCGTATCGTGGAGCATCGCTATGATCAACGCTATTCTGGTGAGGCCTTTCAGAGATAACAGTAAAGCCATCTCTTGCCAGCGATGATGGGCCATCAAGACGAGACTGAGAGAAGCTATGAATGAAGTCCTGATCTGGACCAACAATTGAGCCAGGAGCCCCATAATAAGAACGAGATATTTGCTGGGAAATAGGATACTCTGGCGACGATGGCCTCGCAGCACGAGGGCCATAATTGTGACTAGGCTGAACTTGTCGGATGTGATCACGTTCCACCACATGAAACCCTTCATCTCCATTTCGCATACTAGTCAAATTCCGAGTGGAGGGACCACCAAGGTTGTTGTCACGGGATGGCTGGGGATATCCTATTGGCCTTTCACTACGATCTTCTATTCTTCGTCCAGAAGCTGGTTCTACATCCATTCTCCTGGGGTACTCAGAGTGTGATGCATGGTACCCAGATTCTGGTGCGTCATAGATTGGAAGTCGCTCTGCAGTGACAGGGTCTGTATAGAATTGCGGTTCTCTCCTCATCAAACCTTGGGCAGAATAACTTGACGCAGTCGGACGCCGTACTAAGAGATCTCCCGACTGACTAGACGGTACAGAGATCAAATGAGAATCAGAATGTGGGGCTGAAACATGAACATCCTGATCACGAGATTGAACAGGTCTGAAATAACCAGAATCATCTTCGTAAACAACACGACGACGCTTGACCGGCGGACTGTCATCATTGATGACAATCACTTGGCGAGCTGCAGGTGACTGCATGCGTTGGCCAATTGCTCGACGAGAATAAGAATCCTGCGAGTGGCTGATATTATCGTGAGCGCCAAAACGCTCATCTTTGCGAGGCGAGGCGACATCGCTTGAAGCTGTTTCAATTGAAGGCAAAGGCATATCTTCCGGCCCACGTTTCAGTGGAGAACCTCTCACGACTTGTGAAGGCCTTTGCTCTTTTATAATACGGGTGGGAGTCCCATGTCGTTGAGGGACTTCTTGATAATATATAGGACGATCAGTATGGGATCTTACAGTTACTTCATCTCTGACAAATGACGGTCCTGGGATTGGTCTCTGTTGTGAGTAGTAAGGTGCCTATTTCAGTTAACGGGGCCCAAACCAAAGAATAAGAGAACACATGAAGTTACGACTTACTGGTCGTGCGGCAGTCATTAGCTGCACATGTTGAACATGATCATCCCTGTCGTACTGATAAGCAAGGTTTGAGGAACGCGCGACCGCCGATTGATGAGGATATTGTGGCATGTTGTGAACTGGAGAAGCGACAGTAACTCGAGCTTGTCTGATGGCGGGATCTTCAAAAGGAGTGCTTGCGAGGCTTGGTCCTGATGCTGGGCGGTCCTGATGCCTGTGCAAAGCATCCTCCCAGGCTGCCTGATACCGCTTAAAGCCGCGTTGTGCTTTCTTGTCTTTCTGAGGCTTCGGGTCTAGCTTTGACCTCGTACGAGATGATATGTTACTGTCTTTATCCTTGCTAGGGAATTGACTCGTACTGGGACTAGCGATTACCGCAGGTTGAATGTTTGGTGGCATTGATCTTTGTTGATTGCGGGAAACTGGCAACGATGGGGCTTCCGTAGAGCTTGCAGAGGTGACTTCACCTTCCTCATCCGAGCTATCCTCATCCGAGCTGTCACTTTCATCCTCGGAATCCATGATAATAACGACCTCCCGAAGGATTTCATCCATCTGGTCTCGGCCCGTCTCTTCGTCTCCCCGCCATTTGACGAGGACGTCTAGACATACCGGCTCCACTGCTTTTCGTGCATTCATCCATGAAGTCTCTCGGAGAAGTTTGTCATATCTTGTATGTGTATGCCGAATATGAGCAAGAACAGCTAGCTGTACTCGACGAGACAGGGGAATGTTAGACTGCAACCCAACAGTAGGCTCACCGTGAAACATAGCACCCTTCTTAAATGCATGCTCAATTATCATTGTTCGATCTGTGTTTGGTATTCGGGGAAAGAGATCGCGTATCGCTCCATCCGCCTGCTTATTGATCTCATCTTGAGACTCAGGAATCGGTTCGATGAACCCCGGTTCTGTGGTTGGTTTTGAAATTACTGTTTCGCCGACGATTTCGCGGGCTTCTTCGACTATCGTCTCTCGAAAATGATAGCCTGTTCGATGGACGTGTTCGGAGATTTTCGAATTCTCTTCTTTCCACGTCTAACATTCAGTCAGTGACAACGCATGGTGCGAGCTAAGGTATGTTCTCACCGAGACAATAAAAATCATAGCATCCTTTTCCCGAGAAAGCTCTTTGCACATGTTTGTGAGAATTGGGTCTCCGATCGGAACAAAAACGAAGCCTGGTGGCGGGTTGGAGTCATCGGTGACCTATCGCAAGGATTAGTTTGTCGTGACCGACAAAATAGAAAAACAACCTACCGTAAACTCGAGTTTCTTCTCTTTCTTCTCGGGATTGTCGGCAAATTCAAAGTATGATTGGTATTTGGACTTCACCTTGGCCTTGGGAAGCGTGGCGATCAGGTGCGCCGGAGCTGGTGCAGCCCAGTCGTCTGCAGTATAATTCCTCTTCTCTTTTTTACGACGCTCCAACTTGTGGGCACGACGCTCTTCTTTAGTTCCGCGACCTCCTTTTTTACCATTTTTGGCAATAGTTGCCTGGGCCTTGGCGGCCGCGATCTTCTTCTTCTTCCCCATCGCACTGCTACTCAACTTACCATGCTCGTATCTGTGTGTTAGTGCATGTGCAAGCGCTGGCTAGCACGATATGAAGTCTCTACAGACTGCACCAGCAGGAAATGCGTGGTGGTTGAAAGAAAATGTGGCATGTGAGAGAAGTGGTGACGAGGATGAAGTTCGGAGGTGCAGCCGCTGAGGTTTTAAATGCCTCGAATTAGGCGCACGCTAGCTTCCACTGAGAAAACGGTGACTCACGTGACAGTTCCTCTGAATGCCCATGAAGTGAGTTTATTTGTGGCTAATGAATTAAGACTTGGTAGGTATTTCCTGGATTATTCTCCATTTTATGATGTGTTACTCAGATTGCTATCAATTCAAAAGTGAAAATCTCTTTAAAATGCTGGCATTTCCACGGCGGGGTGATCAGGAGGGTTCCCAGTCCTCCAATCAGAGTAAGACAATCACTACATCGGGCGGCTACATGTTCCCTTCTGACTTGACATGATGATGTTGATGATATGTTTTTCTTGTACCAGGTGCTTAGGTGTCTGTTTTCCAAATCTTGGATGTGATATTTGACCTCAGTTGATGCAGATATTTGTCCTCTTGATAACCAGTTCCCAACCCAACCCCTTGAATTTCTTGTTACTTGCTGCCTAGTACAGCTGAATCTTGTGTTTCCCCTGTCTATTTACAGGCATGACCGTTCATGTCAACATATAGCCAATACACGAGTACGAATAGAAGAACCGGAGAATGCACTTTCACTCAGTCTTCAAGAGCATTTATTTGCTTCTTGATGAACTCGAAAGCCGAAAAGAAAATCGAGTTGACAACGCACGACCGACCCATTGAAACTCCTAGACCTCGGTACATCCTTTTGTTGAAGAATTGAATTTTTGGTGCTTTCTCCACCTTTTCTCCTTTGCAATGTGTGAGACAATTTCTCTGGTATATGGATTTTGCGGAATCGATTGGATAGATCAGGGCCCAGCTGGCCACCCCACATAAGCCACCTGCAAGAACAACAGCGACAGGATTGGTAGGAGATTGGTCCCCACGAAAGGTTGTCAGAAGCTGTTTGCAACTCTCATAGGTCATGAAATAGATTGCTGTGCCCAACGTATCTCTGACTGATAGAAATGAGCTTTGCATCAGCGAGCTAGATATCGTACTCACGAAGATGAAGATTGAACCCAGAATACAATCCCGCAATTCCGCGGTGCTTAATAATATTCTTCGCCGTCTTGAAAGTGCCTTTGTTCTGATAGCTAGCAGCAACGGCTCTGCCATTCAAAGGGTCAGAGACGCTTGAGGCACCGGTGCTATCAGCCATAAGAACAGATACCTGAGCACTGAGCTTCGTCAACTCGAAAGGACCTGTACTGATTGGTCAGCTGCATGGGATTCCAGTTTGTCCTACTCACAAGCTACCAGTGTAATGAATGACCCCGCTGTTGCTCCTGCTGCCCCAAAACATGCGATCGTAGAAAAGGTAGGATATGTTCCTGGCGTATTGACGTGGACCAGAGGGTCGAATCCGAAGTTCTGCTGAAACCAAGCGGCGTACGTATACTTAGACTTTTGGTACACGGAGAATGACACTGTCCGAACCAGGGCGATGCTCGCCATAGGTGCCGTAACACCTCGAAAGAAGCCTCTCCATTTCTCAGTCCTGTAGGTATGCCGAACACAGTCCGTGAAGCTGTCGTATTTGTAGGTTTGCATGCGGGTTTTAACGCTATCGAGGGGGAACTGACCCTGTCAGCATCTGCCAATTGATCAAGAAGGACCATCTTACGGCAACGAAGGTGGAAAGAATGCTAGCAGACGAAGCACTGATCTCCGTCCTATATCTCTTCACCCATTTCTTCTGTTGCCCTTCCGGCTTCAATGTTGACACTTCAGACAGTTTCTGTTCCTGAATCCCATCGCGCGGACCGGACTTCACAGGCATCATGGCAAATATACAGTTCCACCGGCGAGAGACTCGAAGTCTCTTCAGCGCGGTCCCGATAAGGCCAGAAACCAGGGATAGTCCATGAAGTCCTCTGTTCGATTGCGAATCGAAAAGAAGAAGCCGACTGCTTGACTTGCAGCCGCGAGAGGCGATGGAAGAGTATTGTGATGTTGATTCAGATTGCGGGGTCAGAACAGTACGAGAGTACAACGAGTTGGATGCGACTTGTAGAGACAGGTAAGGATCTCCACTCACTAAGCGGGCGTTCACAAGCAAATAATGACGCCTCTTTCTTTGCAACCCTGCAACCACTAGGACTGGGAGAGGGAGGTGTGGGTGTATAGCAAAATAAGGTAATTTTAGGAACGATGGGCCCAGGGTCTGACCATTCGAGCCACTCAGTCATACGAGGGTGTCTCGAGGCAGTTATGCGCACCCCTACCGAATGCTTTACCCACGCCGTGCCTCGTTTAGCGAGTCAAACCCTCCATGCTATTGCTCGTTGTAATCAGATTACGGTACCGATGTATATCAGTTTATGGTAGGCACACGATCTCAGTGTCTACGATCGCCGTTTTCCCGTACAACTGCAGCATCCAACTAGGTATTTCCTCGTTCTGATTGGATCTTCTTTGCGTAGATAACATCTCTCGGTCTGAGCACAGTAACCGCAAGAACAATCCTCGACCGCAATATATGGATGGGCAGCGCAGATCATCCGTACAATGTATCACTTCATTTGAACACCAAGTGCTTTGCTACTCGTTTCATAAAATGTTGGTCGATTCTGACAAGGTGTGGAACGATGAAAGTGTCTTAAGCTAGCTGAGCGATTTATCGCAGCTCATGAAATCCAACCATTTCCATAGATATTGGTACGTCATCTACTCGGACAGGCATTAGATGCGTCTGCTTATTCGGACCCGCAGGGACGATTTGGGATTTGCACTGCCTGTCCCATTGTAAAACTTCTTGGGAATCTCCCATTTTCCGCCGACGGGCGTGAAGTCCCAAACAGAGATAAGTCCAGCAATAAAGATCAAAACTTCTCGCTCTGCAAACAACCTCCCTTTACATACCGAATGACCACCTCCGAATGCAAACAAATGAAGACTATCTGCCTTCATACTCTTAGGGTCCTTCTCATCCGGTACCAAGTATCGTTCAGGGTCGAAAACCGAAGGATCTTTCCAAAGCCGGGGATCCATTTGCAAGGTCGCTTCAGGTATAATCAGGAAATCTCCAGCCTTGATGTGATACTTCTGGGGTCTCGGCTTTCCAAATGTAGCAGCGTCTTCGGCAGATTCGGTAAGATTGACGTCCTGGAGCACCTTCTTGTAGGACGTGCCAGCCGTATATAGTCTCATCGCCTCGAAGAAACAGGCTTTCAAAATAGGGCAAAATTTGATCAACCCGTCAACATCGAGCTTTAGGGATCCATTCGTGACTTTTGCATATGGTAGAATCTCCTTCCGTACACTCTCGAGCAAATCAGGCGAAGAGATCAGATGAAGTAACATCCAGAAGATGACCTTGTTCGCATTGACCATCAAACCCCAGTAAATGGCAACATTTGACGCTGTCGCAAATTTGTCGTCGGAATCAATTTTCTGGAGGACTCGGAGCCGCAATTGCATGGTCTCGGACACATCAGAAAGGTCTTTCCATTTGCTTTCCGTCTTCTTGCCATTCAACATGTCCGTAACAGCATGGTTCCACTCTTCAACTGCAGCATTGATTCGTATGCGAGCCCTTTTAGCTTTTGTCAGACCCCGTGTTATAAGTGGAACGCCTGTTAATAAAGCATTGAAGCCGCTGTCGAATGCCCACAGATCTTGCATGATCCCCGGGTTGTTATCAAGGAACGCCTTGCCCATCAAAGTCGTCCCTGCAATGTCGCCAACATAATTCATCATCAAAAGGAAGAGATTCCCTTCGACGACAGACTTTTCAAGAGTAACAACGCTGGCGCAGCGTTCCCATTCAAATTGGCTGGACGACTGTGAGGAGAAAGTAAACATACGAGGTGTTCGTTTCTCGACAAGCCGTGCTGTTCTTTCAGTTGCAGTGGAAAGAAAAGGCTCTTTCATCAGAGAGTTCAGACTTTGGTGAACGGTGTGCCAATTGTCGAGTCCAATGTTCCTCGCAGCACCTCCATCGCCAAAGTATTTGTCGTGTATCCAATGTATGAAGTCATCCGATGAGAGCACTGAAGGGCGTTGCAGGAAGATTTGCTTAGCTAGAGAAGGCATGAGGATGAAATTGTGCGTTGAACCCATAAGGCGTAACCCGAAAATCCCATCTGTGCTCGAATTTCTGTATCTACGTTAGACACTGACGACTTTCACATGAAGCGCAACTAACCTTCCCCATGCAAGTAAGTCATCGAAGGACCAGGCAAAAGAAGGCGCATGTCCGATATATGGAAGCCAGTACGGCAGAATCGGGACCTTCTTTTCAGCAGGGCCAGTATTGTTCTGCTGTCTCATTTTTATAAGACCGGTTGATAGGCGCGTGAATACAAAAAAAAGCCCAAACGACGCAAAAAGGGTAAAGAAAGGAGCAGCGCGGGTATAAGCTGCAAGCACTAAGAGGAATATTTGTAGTTCAGACATTTCGTACGTTGAGTAATTAAGATTGAGAAAGAGTTGAACAATTTTGCAAAGCTGTGAGAACTAAAGAGACGGGGCTTCTGAGGTATTATACTCTCGTCCCCAAATCCTTTTTGTTGTCGAGGAGCACACTCCCATTTTCCAAGCAAGCGCTTACCTGGACGTCAGGAAATATACACATATCTATTGCAACAACGGCCATGGACCAAAAGGCAGTGATTCGTCAAACTTACGGCCACTTTGCTTCCTATGCATGATAGAAAGGGAAATCGATGAATTGAGGGGTCCGCATCAGCAGCGCGGAAGGATGTAAACCCAGAAGGAAAACAGCAAGGGAAAATTGTCCATTCAAAGCATGTGCCTCGTGCTTCACAGGCCAATGAGATATTGCCTTTTTTTTAAACTAAAAGATGACAGGTGAGCCGCCTCGATGTTGCAGCCGACGATTGTTGAAGCCGAACAGTGGTCGAAATAGTGAAGATATTGCATTGGGTTTAAACCTCTAAACTAGTTAATATGATATTCCCAGTGTGGTGGATCGTGAAATTCGTAACAAGATGATACAGCACAGGCCTGGAACTGGAAAAGGTGCTTCCACGTGATACCCAAAGCAGCGCCACAAAGCACGAGCCACTCTCCCGTCAACGGTCGTCGTCACTCTTGGCGAATTCAAGCTCTCGAACGCGACAATACATGTCAAGCCTTTAGGCATCAGAATTTACAAAAAAAAGACCTACCATCTACCTTTGACATCCGCGCAACGACAGAGATTGACTCAAAATAATCGGGACACTGTGTTCGAGACAATAACACCATGTCTGCATCGAAACCCACGGAAAGCCCAGTAAGGCCTGACACATGTTGGAGATGCATTCATGCACTACTTCAAGCCTGCATACCAAGTAGTTACTAACAATAATTTTCTAGATCAAGGGCCCAACAGGAGCTGAATCACCCACAACGGCCAAAGCTTTGGAAATGGACGACGACGATGTACAAGAATCTGGTGTTTTGAGCAGTGATGCGCCAGCTGCCCCAAAGCATGCAACAGTCGAAGATGAACCTCCCGCAAAGCCTCCCCGCCCTCTTAGTCCGCAGCAGCAAGCTGAGAACACATTGAAAGAAGCGTTCCCGACTATCGATGCGGCTGTCGTCAAAGCTGTCTTGAGAGCTAGTGGTGGTCGTGTTGAGCCAGCATTTAATGCTTTACTTGGTCAGCCCACTAGCCAGACATTTCCAGATACGTTACTGATTTGAATGCATAGGCATGTCAGATCCTGATGCAGTAAGAGAGCCGACACCTCCACCACAGCCTCCTCGACCTCAAGCACAACGTGTTGGATCTACCCCGCAGTCACAACTCGAAGCGGACGAGCAATACGCACGTCAGCTCGCAGAACATTATGGTGGAGGTTTCGGAGGCGAGGGACCTCGCACCAGCAGCAGAGGAGGCCAGCCTCGCAGACAACAGACCGGACTGAGGCCAGATGAGAATTATCAAGGAAATGAGCGAAGCTTCATCGATGACGATCTCCCCGTGATCAGAGATAACTTGAAGAAAGGATTTCTCGAGACACAGAGCAAAGTCAATGGTTGGATAACCAATTTGAAGAAGCGAATTGATGGAGAAGATGTCGAAAATCCACAACAAGGCTACCCCACTGGATCGTCTAACCAGTACCGTCAACGCAGAAGTGGTGATGGCAGGCAGAGTGGGGATTACGGTCATTATGATGCTGATCCCGAGGTACTGAGTGACGACTTCGCAGGAATCCAGATGAACGCCGACGGAAGTAAGTATCGCGTTTCAACTTTTATAAATCTGCTCTAACACTATACGCAGCCTCTGCCCAGAAGCAACGTTCTACTCGACCTCTCGCTAACCCTGATCTTTTCAAACCTACACCTGCTAGACCCTCCGATGGTCGGAAAGTCTCGTTCCAGGGCGGTCCACCTGAAGAGATTGACATCTATCGTACCTCTCCAAAGATTGGAGCAAAGGAAAATACTCCGCCGGCAAGCAAGCAGAGCAAGTGGCAACCGCTATCAACTGTTGACCCTAGTCCCATTGGCGAGACTGAGAATGACCCATTCAGCCTCGGAGATAGCGAAGATGAAAAAGAGTCCAAGGATCGTGTTGGTGGGAAGGAGATCAAGATAGATGATACCGAGAGACTCAAGAAGGCTGCTGCTGAAGCGATGGCTGACAATATTGGTGAGCCAGCCCGAAAGCCAGAGCCAGCCGAGACGGTTGGAACCAAGGACAAAATTGCAGATGAGAAGTTGTCCGGAAAGTCCTGAATGCTAGGTTGGGAGGCTGAGCGTGCTGTCTTTACTAGCGGTCTATTTCCTCATGCGCAGGCCAATGATATCCGTGTGATTTTCTGACATTTAAAATTGGGATTGCCCTTGGTCTCACGGGTGCAGTTGTAGCCCCGCCAAAGTGCATGAGGATTTCGCTTGGAGGAATTCTCATTCCAGTGAAGGTAAGCTTGAGTTCAGCCTTCCTGTTGTGAAACGACCGAACACCAACCAATCCCCCCTGCCCAACCTCTAGCCTCACATTCCAACAACAGTTTCGAAATCCAAGGTCAGGTCTCTCTTGAGATGCACGATATCATATCGCTATATCCATCATGTTGCTAACAACCGCACAATCATTTAACCTTTGTCCGCACCAATAATGCAGCTTTTGCTTCTCGTCACTCCACCTTGCTCAGCCTTGCGACGCGGGATATCGTAGCCTTGCACCCCCTCCTTCGCTACGTGTGCGCTGGAGGCGCCACAGCCAATCAGTCACCACGTTGTGCGGATGATTGGCTGCGGCAGTCCGAAAAACAAATTTCCAACAATTTTAAGCGCAAGTGCCGAGGGGGGCCTTTCCGCAGCCTGGTGAAGAAAGTCCAGTGCACAAAGTTGTGTAGACGCGGGAACCCGCCGATAAAGGGACATCTGCTAGGTAGCTACAGCTGCAGCTGCGAACAGGAAGTGAGGGTAGAAGAGCAATACGCGCCTGGAGACTGCGGTCCTGCGTTGTCTGATTCCACCTGGCTGCTGCCCCTCACTAGTTTTCTTCCGCCGCCGTCGTCGTGGTGGGGTGCTAGCTTGACTCGAGCTCCGTTCACTTTAATCGAGACGATATAACGGGTCTTGGGCAAACCCTCTTTTTTCTCCATCACCGCTGCGTGCACCGTCACCCGGGCCTGACCTCCAGCTCCAGCTCCTGCTCCTGCTCCTGTCCTTGCGCGTCTATTGTTCTCTCCCAGGCCGGCCGTTGCGGTCTTCAGCCAAATCTCCCCAGCTCCGAAGCAGCAAGCCAGCCGAGCGCTTCTCCTGCAACCACCCATCATCTCCTGTCTGCCCTACACGTGCTCCGCTGCAGGCCATCTCTTGCAGCTGGCAACCCACCAATCTCCCCCTCGCACGCTCGCCGCTCCCCCTCGACGTCATTTTCCCAGTCGAGTACTCAGTTCTCACGTTTGCGCTCAGAGCTTAGCATGAATCTCCGGAGCATGTGACTGTGCTACTGTTGCACCTCGTATCGACCTTAATACCTGCCTTTCCTCTCAAGTCCTCTCACTCGCTCACAGCCCTTCAGGGCTCTGCGGGTGCCAACACCGCATTATGTACGTTTTCCACCACCTCGTTCCGGAATGCGGCATGCTCCTTGTGCATGTTTGATCATCGACAGGAGCTAACCAGGACCCGTTGTGCTTCTAGGAAGTTTGGCAAACAGATTCAGAAACGGCAGCTCGAGGTCCCAGAGTATGCCGCGAGCTTCGTGAACTACAAGGCTCTTAAGAAGGCAAGTCGATCTGACCTCCAACTGCACCGAAAAAAGCAAAAGGCTCGCCACTTCGTCAGGGCCAGTCTGACCAAG
This sequence comes from Phialocephala sp. D728, assembly GCA_003988865.1. Taxonomy (NCBI): domain Eukaryota; kingdom Fungi; phylum Ascomycota; class Leotiomycetes; order Helotiales; family Mollisiaceae; genus Phialocephala; species Phialocephala sp. D728. The sequence goes on from QYAJ01000039.1 coordinate 310,118, forward strand.
AGCTCGGCCATGTGCGCTAATACGGTGTTGGCAGCTCATCAAGAAGCTCTCTGCGACACCCACACTCCTCGCGCAGAATGATGTTCACCGCCCGTCAGGCATCGTCGATTCTCAAGCTGCCTTACAAGCCAACAAGGCCACGTTCTTCTTCCAACTAGTAAGCTAGCATGCCATGAGCTCTCACATCCGCAATGCTGAAAAGTCAACAGGAACGAGAGCTCGAGAAAGTCAATGCCTTCTATTTACAGAAAGAAGCCGAGGTTGGTGACTAAATTTGCTTAAGACTTTAACAGCACCCATTGACACGCAGCAGCTCAAAATCAGACTTAAGACCCTCTTAGACAAGAAGAAGGTCCTCCAGTCGCGCAGCCAGAACACATCTAGACGATCTGCAAAGTTCACGACTTTAGAAGAGGGCTTTCAGCAGTTTGGTAACGATCTAAACAAACTTCAGCAATTTGTCGAAATCAACGGCACAGCATTCTCCAAAATCCTTAAGAAATGGGATAAAACTTCCAAGTCGAAGACTAAAGCGCTCTACCTTTCCCGGGCCGTCGAGGTACAACCGTTTTTTAATGCGACCGTTATCAGCGAGTTGTCGGATCAGGCAACCACAAGTTTACAAGAACTTGGTGCTTGGTCAGAGGGAGATCACGTTAGCTTCGACCGAAGTCCGGATCACATCGTGAGCAGTCAACACCTCCTTGGGACGGATGAAGGGGATGCGGACACCTTACTGCTCGAAGCTGTCATTTCTGGTAATCTCGAATCTCTCAAGGATCTCCTATTACGCTTAAGGACCGCTGCAGATCCAAACGGTGCTAGAGATGTCGCATTGCTCGAGAGAATTACCAGAACTTTCCTGGCTGCAATAAATGAAGGTCCGGAACAATCGCTACAGCTTTTACTCGATACTGGTCTTGTTGATGTGCAGTCTGAAGATGACATAAATGAGCGAAATTGTCTTCACCAAGCGACAATCTACGGAAACTCATTCGTGCTGGGTGTCGGACTGTCTAAAGACGTCTCAGTAAGTCGCACTGATGTCTATGGCAGAGTTCCTCTTCATTATGCGTGTATGCATGGCCGTCTCGATATGGTAGAGGCTCTGCTCAATGGTAAAGTAGCCCTAGCGTGCTCTTTTGCGGCATACATTAACCACCAACCAGCCGATCAATCTACAATTGATCTCATCGATCACGACAATTTTACACCTCTGATACATGCCATCATCCACGGACACTTGGAATGTGCGGAACGACTACTTGCACGATCTGCTCGAATTGACCCAATTTCTGATGCCGATCATGTACCTCTCAACCTGGCTTGTGAACATGGCTCTGTTGCCATAGTTGAACTACTTCTAAAGCATGGTTCTGCCATCCTGCCAGATGCCGAAGGTCTTTTCCCTCAGCATCTCGTTGCTCGATCAGGACAGACACCGCAACTGCTTCTCTTGCTGAAGGACTATGGTGCGGATTTAGACCAAACCGACAAACTTTACTCTTGGACTCCGCTATTCCATGCAGCGAGTGAGGGTAATGTGCCGTGCATGCAAACACTGCTCGAGGTTGGCGTGAAGACCAACATTCTTGATGAGAAAGAGCTCTCGGCTATGTACTACGCAGCCTGGGAGGGCCATCTAGAATGCATGCGACTTTTGTCCTCTATACCTATAAGCAGTCGGAGCAGTCGATCAGGTTTGGTGTCAGGACAACTGGGTCCAATAACCGGAAGTAGCGCACCAATGCCGATGAATCTAGATGCGGATGCGATACCAGAACTTGAGCTTCCGCCTCCTATTATACCCTTACGACGTTACGGCCATAATTTCCTCGACACGAAGACCTTCATACAAATCAGCTTCGAAGAGAATGGTGACCAGCCCATGGTGTTCTTCCATGATAGCAAATATCCTGCGGCTCGTCTTACTATCTCTTCGAAACTTTCCGATTTAATACCCAAGAACATTTTACTGCCGTTTCAGGAAGATACCCGGCTTGTTTCTTTTCAGATTGACAATCTAGATTCCTTTGCCATCGATTTTGATGTCTTTCCTACTTATGGTGCCAAGGTTATTGCGAAGACTGTCGCGTTGCCAAGCACTTTCCGGGCATTGATGAGCAGTTCAGGCCGCTGTTGCTTGCCACTCTTTGATCCGAGATTGAGAGCAATTGGACAAATCACATTCAATTTTCAAGTGATAAAACCTTTCCAGGGAAAGCCTTTGGAGATTACGGACTTCGAGACTTACTGGAAGGCCACCAGCCAGTACGATCACAGGCCCAGTGCTTTCATTACCGGCTCCAGTTTGTCGGGAGACTATGTGCAACTTTTTGTACAGCACACTTGCGATGGCGTGCCTGTCCTTTGGCCAAGATGGACCATGGACTATATGGATATCGAGTTTCCAGTGAGCCGTCTGACATATGCGCAATTCATTAGCGCTGGCTCTCGCCATGCCAGCAAGGCCGGAGACTTAAGAGAATTGCCGAATCACCCACCTGGAGATATTGCTGAAGTTCATCGCATACTGGCAAGCTCGGCCGTATCTCTTCAGGATGCCCTCACACTCCTGCCCAAAGGTATGCACGTCAATCTTCAGGTCTTGTATCCGTCTTCCGAGGAAGAGAAGACTTTACGTCTGGGACCGACTGTAAATATCAATGCCTTTGGGGATGCTATACTGGCAGTCGTGTTCGACCATGCTAGGGCCTTGCGGGAACGGTCACCAGACTCTATGAGATCTATTGTCTTCAGTTCATACAACCCAACAGTCTGCACGGCCTTGAATTGGAAGCAGCCCAATTATCCGATCTTCTTGTGCAACGACCTTGGTCGCGAGGGTGAGCTAGCTGTCTCTGCGGGTACGCAGAGCAGTGGAAGGAGAACAACTTCTATCAAAGAGGCTGTAAGAATAGCTCAGAACAACAATTTCATGGGCTTGATATGTTGTTCACGACTTCTGGTAAGTCTTATCAGGTTTGTCTATAGCGATATCATTGACACTAACGATTTATAGGGTATGGTCCCTGCATTAGTCGAAGCGATCAAGGCGCAAGGACTTGTGCTCGTTACGGATAAATCTGCAGAGCCAGCAGCAAAGGGACAGCCGGACGATCCATTCCCAAGACTTCCAGCAGGTATCGATGGTGTCTTGAAGGCCAATGGGGTTCTGCGATTCAATCAGAGCATCGACATGTAACGAACCAAAAATTCTGCATAGCAGATAGATCATTCAAGAATTTGAATTAGCCTGAAGCATATGTTGCTCTCGCTGCATGTGATATTATTGTCATGATCCTTGACTTAAATTAAGTCTCATCTAAAGGCTTAAAGAAAGACACTTCCCTAAGCACCCTAAGCACCCTAAGCACCTTTAAACCCATACCTCAACCCTCCTAACTCAACCTCCGGATCAACACCACCCATAACCCACTTCGCCAAAACCACAACTCCATAAACTCCAGCGGGCAACCATCCAAATCCCCACCACACCTCTCCTTTCCTCCCCACCAAAGTCCCAAGCAACATCAACACGACACATAACCCCAAATTAAGATAAGGTAAATACTTCTTCACCGGCCCGTCATCTCCTCCTCCACCTAACAAATCAAGTCTCGGGCCACCTCTCGCGCTCTTTCTGTCTTTCGAAGGAGGCGCATTCAACTGATCAAGAACCTTAATCCCCGTCTCGCCTGGGGGTAGTGCGTAGAGCAAGAGCGCCGTACTGAGTAAGCTCGTCACACTCAATAGTGCTAGAAAACTCGTTCTTGCCACGAATAGAGAGGGGAGATAAGGGATTAGACTGAGGAGGGGGAGGGAAAGGAGTGCAAGGCGGTAGTTGTTGTTTGTTTGGGTGTTTTGCTGGTTGAGAGTTTTTATGAGGATTTCTTGTTCTGGAGATATGGCTTAATACTGTATGAAGGATAGGGATAGGAATGGGTAAAAAAGGAATGGAGAAGGCTGACCTTCTTCATCTAAGGCTTCCGGGAGGGAATCCTCGTCGTCGTTATCTGTTGGATAATGGAACGTCTTTCTAAGACGAGCGGTCGTTTGCTCCATTTCAGTTATCTTGCAGCTCACTACCTCATCAAGATTTCTAAATAAAAAATCAAAAAAAATCCGAAAAGTGGTTGTGAAGTGTGAATGTGACAGATTCCAGACGTGGCCTCGTGCTCTTGGTCTAAAACCTGGCAGCCTCGCGAGGAGCAAACAGAGCAAACAACATACTCGAATGATCTCTCCACCACACTTTCCACCACCAACCCACACCTTGAACTCGCCATTGCGAGGTGCGGACTCAAGATGCTGCTTCGATTACTGAGATCGCGGGCTCTGCCCCGGTATCGAGCTGTGAACATGAGGAGTTTCGTGCAGAGACGGACATTAATCGCTGCTCCGAAAGAAGGAGACGGACCTCTCATGTCACGGAGAGCGGACCGAGAACTGCCTGGTACAATCCACTCACCTCAGCCACAAGCTATTGTCCCATATACGTATAGCTAATACGAAGATAGATATCCCAGAAAACGGCATGAAGTGGATGCGCACCGTCCCCATCTTCCTCCTCGTCCTCATCTCCTCGACGCTCGCCATCTTCAACTACCAAAAATCCTCCAGCCCCGTCATATCCTCGACCATGTACGCGCTGCGCACCTCGCCCAAGGCGCGGGAATATTTAGGTGATGAGATATACTTTGCTCACAAGATGCCGTGGATTTGGGGAGAGATGAATCAGTTGCATGGTAGGATTGATATCCAGTTTGAGGTGAAGGGGAGTAAGGGGACGGGCACGATGCGGTTTAAGAGCTTTAGGGCGACGAGACAGGGCATGTTTGAGACGACGGAGTGGAGTTTGGAGACGAAAGATGGCGAGAAGATTGATTTGTTGGATGGGAGTGATCCGTTTGCGGGGATTGAGGTCGTTGAGGATGAGCCCAAGGTTGTGGGTAGAGGAAGCTATGCGCCGAATTTGTCGGGTTAAGCAATTAGATAGATGGGTATGTAAGGGGGAGTTGAGGGACAGATATAAGAGAAAGGTGGGAAAGATGGCATCGGAATGGCGTAAAAGGATTTCTGCTCTAAAACGCCGGTATATGCCACATGTATTGTACAATATTTAAGTGTACAAAGTCCTGCTCTATGCCTGTGCTGTTTCTTTCAACGTCTCTTTTACCTCTTCCACAGCAGCAGGGATAACAGGCCACGGCTTCTTAATAGCATCCTGAACCTTCACAATACAACCCTTCGGACCAGCCACACATCCATTGAGAACAATCAACCCCTTCTCAGCATCCACCTTCAGCACCTTCACATTCTGAATCGTAACCTGCTGTCCCCCCATATTCCCCGGCATCCTCTTCCCGGGATGAACTCTCGAACCCGCACCCTGCGACGGTCCTGAACTACCCATCGTCCGATGATTCTTCGAATTACCATGACTAGCCGGCTGTCCCTTAAACCCATGTCTCTTCATCCCACCCGCGAACCCCATGCCCCTACAATTACTCCTCGTATCGACAAACTGTCCCTCAAGAAACCATTCCGGTCCCACGCTCTGCCCAACTTTCAACAATCCCCTCTCATCCTTGACTCTGAATTCCGTCAAGTGCCGTTTAGGAGCGACTCCCGCACCGGCGAAATGGCCCAGCACAGGTCGAGTGACGTTACTGGGATGCTTCCACCCAGCGCCCATCTGGACGGCAAAATAACCGTGCTTGGCTCTCGTCTTGTGAGCCACGACTTGTAATCTGTCGACCTGTAGAACCGTACACGGCGTTCTTATTCCCGTCTCTGGATCATAGATTGCAGTCATTCCTTTCTTGACTGCTAGAGCACCCGTTCGTAATGGTAACGTGAAGTCTTTTCGTACGAGAGCGGCGGCGGGAGAATGTTCGAGGACAGGGAGACCGGCAGTCTTTTGATTGAAGCGATTGGGTTTTCCGCGCGCTGGAGCGGTCGTCCATCCATATTTTACGCCACGTTTGGCGATTAATGGGAGGAGAGAATCTGGCAGGAGGAAGGATGGAGGTAATTGGACGGCACCCCAGGTGGTGGGAAGTTTGGGCGCCATGTGAGTATGGTGCTTGAAGAGCTGTGGTTCTGAGAGCTCTCTTTGAGTATGATTTTCGCTACGGTTGGCGGGAGAGGCCGAGATGGAAGCTAATATCAAAATGGTTTTTGGCGAGGCGGAGGAGGATGAGCATCACTAAAATATGGAACTCAGATGAAAAGATGGTTTACTATTTCACTTCGAATGTGGTGACTCCTTCAGCGAGTCTCTATGCTGGCAAGGATAAAGTCGAAAGTAAGAGTTCCACTCCGGTGTTTGAAACAAGGCTGACAATCGTCAAGATGAGGACCTGATAAAATATGGACTTGAGGAGGATGTCTGGTTTCACGCCGACAAGCTTTCAAGTGCTCATATATATCTTCGGATGAAGGCAGGTGACAACTGGGAGTCTATAAACGAGGAAGTTTTGACCGACTGCGCCCAGCTAACAAAAGCCAATTCGATCGAAGGTAATGCCAATTTTAAGAGGTCAGAAGAAGTTGGCACGTGACGCTCATATTTTATAGGCAACAAAAAGGACAATGTCACTGTTATCTATACTCCATGGTCAAACCTGAAGAAGGATGGATCTATGGCAGTTGGTCAGGTCGGCTTTAAGGATCCTCGAAAGGTGAGCAGTCACAATATCCCGACCTTGCAATAATATCTCACTCACTAAACAATCTCTAGGTGAAAAGAATCCTGGTTCCTCAAAGAGAGAATCCAATTGTCAATCGTCTCAACAAGACAAAGGTTGAGAAGTTTCCAGACCTTGCCATGGAGAAAGAAGACATCTTAAAGACTTTGAGGAAGAAAGATCAAGCTGCAAAACTAGAGCGAGTAAGTCGATAGAAAGCCACCACGATATTGCAGTACTGATAGCCTCTACAGAAGAAAGAAGAAGCTAAGGTAGCTAAAGAAAGACAAGAGAAGAAGTGGCAGAAGGATCATGCTTATGATGAGATGTTCCAGGAAGCAGACCCGGAGGAGGCTAACAACCAAGATCGTGGAGAGGACTGGGAAGATGACTTCATGTAGATCAGAGAAAGTCCATAAATCCAACGCTGCGTTCGCGTCTAAATTATGCTCTATGAGATATGCTTATGTCGTTCCCGCATGCTGAATTCAGTAACTTGAACTTGATATCATTAACTTTTCGTTCTCTTTTGACCCAGTTAGAGGAAAAGCGTACTAAGACACAAAGACAGGGAACGCCTTACCCGTCCGTTTTGCTGTTTTGCTCTACCAGTGATGCATAGACCCCATTTCCCGAATCTCTCCACTATCCATCTTTTCCTGCCAGCCCTCACATCCCATGACCTCTCCCACCAAGACTGCTTCCCATCTGGTTGACATTGGTCCCTTTCACGGCATGGTCATTCGGATTGGCCGCCGCTTCGTACAAGATATTCGTCGGCGCCCTCCCAAGTTGCATCCAATCTCCCTTAAACCCCAAATAACTAATCCTCGTAACATCCTCTCCATAATTATCAACCACAAATAGCGTCAGACTCTGTACTTTCCCGAACAGCGCTCTCTTGACCTGGATATCTTGAATCTCGGACGTTTGGGAAAGCTGGAATTCTTGTGTAGCAGACAAGTCGCTGGCTGTGGAGAAATCGAGGTCGTCGCGGTTGATGAAAACTTTCAGTGTTTGGGGCGCAGAGTCGGAGTTGGAGGTGCGTATCATTATTGAGTGTAGCTTTACCTGGCCTGTGAAGCTGGTTGCAAATGTTAATAGCTGAACATACAAGCTTAGGAGCAAACGTACGGAATATGCATCAATAATTGTTCGTCTGCATCACTCTCAAGCTCTGGCTCCGGCTGTAATCGTTCAGCCCATGTCTTCTTCACTATAGCTTTGCCAGAGTGAGCTTCGCTTTCGTTGAGGGTGGTTATATCGTCGAAGTTGATGTGTCGATATAGCGAATACTGGAGAGCTGGAGTTATGTCGTCTGAGTGATCGTGGTCCACATGATCATGACTGTGGTCGTGGCCTGAATGGTCATGCTCATCGTGGCAATGTCCTGACATATTTGCGGAATTATCAAAGCTCTATTCGTGCTCGTTAAATAGCTACAACGTTACGAAGTAGAGCTTTTGAAGCTGAAGCTCCGTTGGCGGGGTAAACGAGGGGCATTTATTTCTCAACTCCAATCGCTTTTCGACCAACACGCGTAACTTGTGTTCTACATTCCCGAACCAGATATTATTTGTACAAGATCTATTGAGATGCTCTCTATTTTGCTCTCATCGAGTGTAGGAAGTCCTAGCTCTAGGATCACCTGAGCCATTGATCCAGGAATTTACAATTGTCCCGGAGCGACACCAACATTAAGTCAACCATATTGTCCCTAATCTCTTTTAACAATAGGAGTCAGGTAGCTAGTTCGGGAAATATATATTCATGAACCTTCGATAATAACTAAAGGTCATAAAGATGTCCCAGCCATTATATTTAAGGCCTATTGCCGTACTATCTAAATCCAGCTGTTCTAGGCTTCTTACTTTTTCTCTTCTCTTTCTGCGCAATTCTACTTCCAAATGTACCCAACTCTGGCTGTGTCATTGGCATCTCATCCACCGTCTGTGAACTGGCAGCATGACGCGAAAATGCTGGTTGACTTCCAGAGGGCACAAGCATCGACTGCGCTGCTGCTTCCACAGCCCTAGACCTCTCTTGCCTCAAAAACCTTTCTGTTCGCCTGCGACGTCTAGCTTCCTCTTTACGGTTTCGATGTTCACTCTCATCACCACTCTCAGCCGCAGCAGCAGTTTTCTGCGCTTCTCCATACGAGTACTGAGCTGGATCGGCTCCAGGTTTCGAGGGCCAATGGGAGAGAACAGAGGGTGGTCCAACATCCGGCTTTGCCTTTATGGATATGGCATACTGTCGAAGTCGAGTGATGGCAGGGTCTTCCTTGAGTTCCGATGCGGAGGTTGCGTGTGAATATACTGATGGAGTCTTCGCAGGTGTCGGGAGACGATAATCCAGCTCTTCATCTGGAATTGTAGCCAACTGAGACGAGAAGAATGTTGGCGGCGAGCTTTCCCTACTGACTCTGCGATCTTTTTCAAAGATCTCCTCATGCTCATTCTCCTTTGTTACTCTTGAAAGACTGACTAACTTGTTCTCGATAGATATTCCGACAGAGCTAAAACAAACATCTATCGCGAGCTGACGAATAACCCTATATCTTGCCACCCGAGCAACATTAGACACATTTGGAGGTAGACTCGCCATCCAATACTCCGCCATCTCATCATACAGACTGGACAAGTCAGGATACTGGGGCATCTCATGGTTGGAATTTTGGGTGTCTGAAGATGCACTGAGATTCGATACAACTAACGTTGTGGTTGCATCAGAATCAAGATCTGGTTCTAAAGATTGCAAGAATTGACGAAGGGCTTGGGAAGCATCCTCAAGGTCTTCAGAAATTTTGTCAAGCCTAGAAACTTCTGTGCTATCAACGGGTCAGCACAAGAACGGCTTTTTAAGGAAAGATTGCTCACAGAGTGCTCGCTGCAAGTTCATTATCTTCCATTCCATGATGGATACGATCGACAACCTGGGCAAAGAGTTCATGCAAGCTTAGAGTACCCTCCGGCGGAGGTCGATTATCTCCTAGATCCATGCCAAAGACATGTCTATAGATCTTTCTCCAATTTATCCTGAGGCGAAGGTCATCCTGCCATTCATCCAGGAGCATGGCTTGCATATCATGTTGCATGTTATCCCTTACAACATGGTCCATATCGTCCTCTTCTTCTTCCAATCCGTCCGGGACAATGAATGATTCTTTTACAACTCGTGATCCAAAACGACGTACGGACTGCCGTGCTCTTAAGGTGGGGGCTGTGATAGATAGTGATTTACCCATGCCTTCCGAAGACTGATTGTGCAATGCACAAAGTGTAGATTCCAGCCCAAGATTCTTACTCAGCGTCCATACTTGATAAAATTTGACACCGTTTTCGAGGTATTGAAGCCCTGGCCCTGTCGGGTTTATAGAGATGCTACGTGTAAGCGGGCACGGCAAGAAACAGATCTGCTGAAGAGCACTTCCGAAAGTTTTCTTGTCATCTTCATGGGAGAACCTGAATGAACCCTGACAAGAGCTGGGAATATCCAACGCGTCGATATTTCCACTGAAGCAGAAGGTTTGAACCAGCGGGCTTATAGCTGAGGTGATCATGACGGATACTATACTGTCCCTTAACACCACTAACTTCATCGTTTCATCGTCTGTATTCCTGAAATGTCGGTACGAGAAAATGACTTCCGCTCTTAAACTGGTTTGCTGGTCTTCTGCTCCATCGCCAGGAGCCACCTCAATCCAAAAGACCCGAGAAGTAGTTAGTACGAAAAGATAGTTATCGCTGGTGGCACTTCGCTTGATGTCCAGAATCCAGTCCTGGCTATTTGGTAGCACGATATCATCTCCCTGAAGTCGACTGACGTGCGTTTGCAAATCAATCACAGCGAGACGACGTCTATTACATACAACAAACGTGTTGATATTGCAAACCCACAAGACCCTATACCATCCATCTGCATGGTCAATATCAGGAGTCTTTTGGAGACAATCTAGCTCATAGTCGTCGTAGATTCCTCCACGCCTTCCAGGAACCAAGATTTGGGATTCTTCCTTGCCATGAGGCCGGTCCAAATCCCAGATGCTCCAGATTCCCAATGTATCAACCACTGCAAACTGTCTCGCATACCACGGATTAAATGCAATATCAGCATGGGTCCTAGACTGAGTTTGCTCAGCGGTCAGGGTCGCTACGGCATTCGGATTGAGTTGAGATATAGGAAAACGTTCTGGAAAACTATTTGATATCGTAGAAGCATAATAGAGTCTCCCATACTGAGGTCGAAATATCGTCGTTGCGGTGTCTTGTCGCACAGCAAGCCAAGTTCCGGATCCATTCTCATCGTCTGCCACAAGGATCTGCCGGATGGCACCTCCTTCGCCGACCCAGTGACCGTATTCTGGAGATTCCGAATTAAGTAGAGTGAGCCTTGTGGCGCTGTGTTTCCCCCAGCCACGCGTCTCAACACGAGGTCTGATCAAGCGAAGAATATGCCCCGCAGCTCCATATGGAATGGCTAGGATTTGGGTGGTTCGAGATCCGGACACGCGGTCGACGTCCACAGCTCGTCCAACAGCAAGCAGAGACCCAAGGTGTGTTGAAACTTCAGTTTGCTGCGACAAGCCCTCTTTACTGAGATTAGAAGCCAATAGTTCTGCAGGAAACACTTCTGGGTAAGCTTTTGAAAGCCATCTTCGCTGCGACTTCAGCACGAGAGACGGTTTCTCCTGGCTTTGAGGGATATCTCGAATTGAAGGTGGTAGCCATTGCTTAAATGGTGCGAGTTGCTGAATCAAGGATTCTATGGCACTGTCAGCAGCGTTATGTGATGTTCTAAAAGGAGACAGACTTTGTTCAATATCCACAGAAAACTTCCACTCGTTCTCTTCGGTGTCGTAAGATGCTTTTCCAAGGTGACCATAAGAAAGGTCAGTAACGCGATGATCAGCCATCGGGTTTCCGTCGTTGTCGCGCAGCACAGAATAAGGTTAAAATCATTTCCATACTTTGATTGGAGTCGCGAAAGGTGTTATAAGGCCCTGGATGCCTCAAAATGCGAGAGTAGATATCTGAGGTGAGTTGTGGCTGGAATGTGCAATTTTTGGTATCAATTTCTTATCGACGACGCGCTAGCTAGCCTTGATCGCGGGCCGCGTTTCCTCGCCAACGAGGTCTCTCATTGAAAACATCACGAGTTATCAGCACTATTTGAAGAAATACACAAGAATCACATCAGGACTTGATCGCAATAATACCCTCAATCAATCACAATGGCTACTATGTTCGAACCTTCGCTATCAACGAGCGCTATGCGCCCACCCTTTGCTTCCGCAGATGCGCCATCGATGGCAGACTCGCTCCCAAGTATCAACTTTGGCTTCGATGAGCTACGTGACAGAATGGCGAAATTCACAGCGAAGTTCGACATTTTTATCGAGGAAGGGCGAAAAAGGGTACTCGAAGAGAGGAACCAGTTTCGGATGAACGTTACAGAGTTGAAAGGTATTTAGATATACATCTAATATGGAACCCTTCCTGACATAAACACAGAGGACCAACGCATGAAGAAAAGGGATATCGAGATTATGACTCAAAAATCCAATACACATCAACAAACCTTGGCAAAAGAATCTGCAGAGACGAACGAGATGAAAACAGCTATTGCATCATTGAGTGCGCAGAGAGATGCGCATCTCGCGACGAAGGAATCTTTAACGCAGCAAATCGCGGAGACACAGAAGCAGATTGATGCCAAATTAGCAGCACAACGCGCTCATGCGCAGCATATCGACTCTCAGTCTCGCTTCAACATCCCCGAACTTGATTTCTGGACCTCCACTCTGTGCATGACCGTTGAGGGTGCTGGGTTGAATGATAGACTGAAATTCATGTTCACGCACATCGATGATCGAGACTGGACGAGAGAGGCTTGGTTTGAGTTAGATTGCTCCAAAAGAGAGTACGAGATCCCGTACTGCAAGCCTAAGTTGGAGAAAGAGCAGATTGAGAGGGTGTTGGATAAATTGAATGAGGCTAGGGATCTGCGTGTCTTGTTAAAGGGTATGAGAGAGCTCTTCGTGGAAGTTTTCAAAGGTTAAGCCGGGATAGAATGGGGTCGGAAATTGGAACAGCATGTATATGGGAAACATTATGGGTTGGGACCTCTAGGCATTTTATTTTCGATGATCGCTAATGAATCTCCTAATCATTGAGACATTTCTTCCCGCGTCATAAAAACCCTAGTGCTCTTCACTCAAAGCATTTCAGCAAATCCAACCTTCATTCCTCATCCCAACCCAGGAGAAGTCAACACCTTCTTCCAACCGTCAATCTTCTTCTGAAATGCACTAGAAAAGCTTGAGTATTGAGGCAGCCTGTCATCTGGTAACTCATACCAAGTCTTCACTTTCTCATCCACAAAAATATGCTGCTTTACTCTCGGCAACTGTCCCCTGATACTGTCCTCATTGAACGTCCCCGCCGTAAGACTGATGAAGTCGGGCTCACACTTATAACTCATACTAATCGGACTCCCACATTCAGCACAGTGCGTTCGGTCCGCAACATCCGAGTACGAAGCTCTCTTTATGGAATCTTCGCCAGAAGTCCATGCTACTGCTGATACAGGGAATTGTCCGAATGTGAGAAAAGGTGCTCCGGATAGGCGACGACAGGTCTGGCAGTGGCAATTTGTGAGATCGCTGGGGACGACGGAGCTGCTGTAGGTGACTTTTCCACACATGCAGCTACCAGTGAGAGCGGGGGGCTTATTGTCTACTAGAGTGAGACTTGAGCGTGCGGATGTCATGGTGAATAGCTGCTGATCCTCGAAGTATTGAAAAAGAATTCTTGGTATAAATACATGTAAATCATCAAGGACGGAGATTGCGAACAAGCATGAGAAAATTGGAAGTCTGGCTTATCTCGCCATCTCACCATGATCATCGACAAGGCGCATGACTGCGCCGCGGGGTTTCGATTTGGGGGCCACAGCGGCCAACCAACACGCTGAGTTTCCACGACGCGTCCACAGATTCAGCCTTGTCGTCGCCTTGCATCGGAGACCTTGCAATCGAACACCACAACCTCGAAAATATGCCTGGAGAAGACAGCAAGCAGGACAAACAGACGAGCGCTGCGCAAGCACGGCAAGTTATCGATGTCTTCCAAGAGATCTCTACTTTGCTGGTAAGCCCTAGTAGATTGCGGACTGGATTTAAATTCGATTGCTGATATTGTTTAGAATGCGGATCTCGACCGGCAGACGTTGTCTATCTGCATATCTCTGATTGAGAATGGCGTCAATCCTGAAGCTTTGGCGGTAAGCTTCCTGCACTTTCTATTCTTAGATTGAGAGCTGATTGTTGCTTAGACTGTAATTCGAGAATTGAAGAAAGATGCTGAAGAGACGACGAGGGAAATTCAATCTGGAAGTTAATAGTAATGGGAAAGTCGACTGCACAAATATCACAGCGAGATACACACCTATGGAGATCTTCAGAAAAGGCGTTAAATGTTGCTCTGGTGTCGGAAGGGTTCTGGATTCATCATCACTATGCTCAATACTTGGTTTGGGCTATTATGAACTTAGTAGGCCATAAGGCTCCATCCAGTCCAGCAGATCACCTTGACTTATGGGCCAGACTCTAGCTTGGGCAATGAATGATGTCTCACTTAAAAGTTGCTCATAAGTTTCATGGACACTTGAAAACAAGAGATGCTCTCCTTATAAGTTAGACCAAAGACTCAGCACTAGAAATCCATATTATGAAAGTAGTAGTTCATCTTACAACGCGAGCTTCGTAATTGCTGCGCAACCACGCGCCTCTTCGCCCCCTATCCAAACTCCTCCTACCATGTAATGTCCAGTTTCCCTTATGCAAGTGTACAAACGCCAAAGCCGATGCCTTGCCTTCTTGGAGCCATAAAAAATCACCGATGCCCAAATAATTCAAATTGATCGTCATCATCACCTTCATCACAGTCATCCATTAGAGAGTCTTGGTCAGACTCGTCATCATCGTCCATTTCGTCATCCTCATTCTCAACTGAAGTCGTACTTTTAGGTTCCTCTCGCCCCCAAAAGTCTAACTCGTCTTCGTCGGCCGAATCATCAGTCTCCATATTATGAGACACCACAGGAACGTCAAAACCAGGGCCTCTCACCGGAGAAACTGATCTAACAATTCGCTGTGGTCGTGCATATGGAGAGAATCGATTAGAAGCCAGTTCCGGCAGAGGTGGTGTGTGTGTATGTGATGAATGCCGCCTGCTCCGAGTTGGCCTAGGCGCAAGAGGTTGTGAAGATAAACTTTGACCGTTGGCTTGGTCAGGAGGTGGGGTGTTTTCGGTCTCCTGGCCTTCCATAGGAGGAACCTCAACCGCGGGATCACTTAGAATCGAGAGCTGCGTAGTATTATATGAGTCACAGATTGCACACTTGAGACCCAGCCAGTGATACATAACAGCACTTTTCGCATAGCAGTCGTTGCAAGACACCATGGCTTTCGTATCTCGAAATTGAGGGGGCATTGGTTGTTCAGCAATAGCCCGGTCCAGGTTCCTAAACTGTGTTTCCATGTTGACGGCACTTTTGTTGCAAATAGGGCACCTATAAGCCGTTTTCATGTGCTCATCATAGCATTTCTTGTGTATACCGTGCATGCAAGGCATGAACACGACCGGTGCGGTTGACGTGTGCATGTATTCTCCACAAATAGGACAGTCACTCTCAGCAACTCTTTCGATGCATTTGTGAGACTTCTCTACAGCTATCGAGATGCAAGTCCCACATATCTGAGAAAAAGTCAGCTTGCTTGGCGCATCCAGGGTCTAGGTGCTTACCTTGCAGTGGAAGAAGTCCTTCCCAAGACCACGGCCTTTTCGACAAATGCCACAGTCATTGCAGTGATATATGCTCTTATTGGCATCATTGTCCCACAGCTTACAAGTACCACAGTAGTACCAAGCTGTTCTCTCACCGCAGCCAACACAGAACTCACCAGCTCGCTGTGCACAGCCACAAATCATGCAAAGCATATTCTTAGTCTCTTTGCGGTTGAGAACATGGTCCTCAACTTCGTCATGACACAATCGACAGGTATACCACCGGTCACATGAAGAACATTGTAGCTTCACATTTCTTTTGTAATGCTGGCAACCAAGCATTTGCTCTTGTTCCACCACCACATCTCCATCCTCATCTGATTCTAAAGGGTCCGGAGGTGCGTATGTTCGTTTTAAATCATCGGGAGAAAGATGGAATGTATACTGCTGCTCTGGAGCAGCAGGGTCGAACGCTCCATTCATCTGCCAGATGAATGAACTCAAGGATCCTGGTGTGCTTGGCCTTTCCTGACTGATCATGCCGGCTTGAGAGGCCGCAGTTGGTTGCTGTTTAGCATGGACCTCGTCCTGAGCCCGAGAATAATCCCGAGTCAACAGTTGATGCATCATACGAGCTTTAGCTTCTGGGGCAATATCCATAGACTGTATACGTATGATTTGTTGTCGTAAAAGACCCATTCCATCATCTTCAGGCAGAGAACTGTTTCCTGGGCGGTTGCTAGACCCAGGTTGTGCCGCGTCTTGTGTAGAACGTCGAGATAGGCCCTCAGCAGGACTCATACTCGCATCTATGATATTCTGAGTCCCGGAGCCAAAGGTCGTGCTTGTGGCGGAATTAGTTCGAAACCGGCTAGGAATACCATAGTCTGGGTTGTCAGACATTTCGTCGTCAAATTGACCCGAGTTGGAACTCAGGTAGGAAAGACGGTGTGGTATCGCAGAGCTAACAGTCGCCGGAGCGCTGGGAGGACTGCCATTTTGCAGAGTCTCTAACTCAGCCTCGAGTCCTCCATTCTCTTCGATAGGTGACGACGTCAAAGCTACCCCAGATATGCTCGCTCCTGTTCCATTGTTGGGTCTGTCCAAGACCTCAAGACGTTCTGTTATATCATCGATCGCGACTTCATGGCTATGGGGAGCGGGTATTTGCCGGTTCGTGACAGGATCTCTGGGATCAACTTGAGCAGTCGAACGTGAGAATCGGCGAGCTTGGCGTAGAACAGGATTTATAAGAAAGTCAGATACGAGAGAGCTCATTTGGTGAACATGTGTCTCATAAGGACAACATTTATTTTTATAATAATGTTCAATGGATGCTCTGACGGCGAGAGGCAATAGAGGCACCGATGACGCTACCCCCCTGAGCCACTAACGTCCTTAGCGCGAAGCAAGTTCTATCAGCACGTGCCAGGTACTCGAAACCGCAAACCCATTTTCTAGGGAACACCACTTCAGATGCAAGGTCTCGTGCTCACTTCCATCAAAATGTCAAATCCGAATTCCACTACTATTGTTCATGCATACCGAAACCTGTACAGAGGTCTTCTTCATGCAGTCCAATTTTCGAAACCAGCCAGATATGTAGCCAGAAACCAACTTCGAGATGCATTTCGAAAGGGGCACCCTTCTATATTCAACCAGGAAAAAATAGACAGGACAGTCGAGTTCCTTGCATTGGCAGCACAACACAGAGGTCTCGAGCATCGGATTCTTAGAAACTTGGTTCACACGAATTTCTGGTATCGAAAATATAACCACGTCTTGTATGTTGACCTAATGAAACCTGCCCGTAAATACATCTATTAACATCAATCTCAGAATCAAAAAGGCTAGGACACCTGTCCAGAAGCAGCTCATACAAACAGCCCGAATCCATTATGACATGACTGTGGCTATGCTCAACGACAGTATGGGTCTGTGCTTGCGGTAATTGTCAAGGCGCCTCTGGCCGACCCCAACAGCTTCAGCCAGTCTAATCTTGCCCTGAAGATGAACCTGAACGGAAACCTCCACACGACCATGTTCACTTCAGAGCTTGTTATACATTCTACCTTGAATCTATGGCAGCTTTCACCTTACACCTATACATGCTTTCATCTGCCATAAATGATCGCTTCTACTTAATCCCGCAATGCCAGAACCTCCTTATCTATATGGCCTCAGCACGGATTGAGTTAGAACTCTACATAGATGGCAACCAAAACTCACCCCAAAACGACAACACCAGATTTGCCAAGATGCCACCAACTCGTTCTCTCGCTCACCCACCACTACAAGTTAGCCAGACCAGCCTAAGCCTGTCCCTTTCTGTCTTCCATTCGGCACCTCCTCCACGTTCAACATAAAGCTTAAATACCGACGGTGTGCCAGGTGTTCGGACTATGGGAACAAGTCCTCATCCTAGTGCTCAGCTCTATGATCGCATCATTGATGCCCTTCCGCCCAAAATTTGGGAACCGCGGGATCTAGTTGGTGAATATTTGTTTCGACGTCTAAGTCTTGAGAAATTGGAAACCAATAACCGGACACATGCCGTTATTGAGAAGCATGGATGTCAGTTTTGTGTATAAGCGTGGCGTATCAAAAAGTTCTATTTCAGCAGCATATAGGGTGCTATCGTACTTTTGGCTAGAAGATTTTATAATGAGAAGACGTAAATGTACATGATCTATCATTGAGATCTCATCGGTGGTGGGATGGTACGTGTGCATGTGAAGGAGCTGAGATTGTATCGATAGTGTCAGGAAATTGGAAGAGAGGCTGGCAATTCCAAGAGGAACGAAGATATGCTGTTGGAGTAATTATTCAGACGGACAGACATGAGTCAGCCAATGAGTATACCGACCCAGTCTAGGTTGACCTGGATTTCTTGAATTACTAGGCTACAAAAGGTTGGCTAGGAGGATCAGCGTGGTGGACACCATAGTTAAAGTCTATCCCTAGCTCGAAAAGGAGCGGGGTTGCGATGGCGTATGGCTAGTCGGAAGATTGTTAAAATCGATGGTCGGGATTGCTTTATTGAGCTCAAGGTTAAATGATACATCCAAAGCCGGCTCTTACGCAGCAATGTAAGTTAGCCTTGATATCACTGCACTGAAATCTTGTGGGCCTATGACACGTACGTAAGCATAGACGCATGATACAGAAAGAGTGATAGATTGAAATGTAAGATCCCACTGCTCGTTCGCCCAATCTAATGGGTCAAGTACGAATTCATATTATTTTTCAATAGTTGGGACGCTCATTGTTGGTGAGTGTCCCTGTCTATCAGAAAATGCCGTTCATTAAGTGGGCAAACCTTGACCTGACATTGTCTACAAGGCTCATTTTTGATAAAATGTCGCAAACATTCTTGGACATTAAAACATTAAAAGTAGGAGACCAGATATTCATATACTAATCTGAATGCTTAGATTTATGCTTGCCAATTGAAATTCGAGTTCCAGCTATGACAAATAACAGGAGGCTGGGCAACTAAAGAGTCTCTCCAAAACCAAAAAAAAAACAGGAGAGTTGAAAGCCAACCATTGACGCTTACCTGTGCGAGTCAACAGAATCCTCAATTTCATCCTGTTTTCTTCTCCGCTATAGCCGCCCTATCATTTTCATTGAAGCCGTTCAAGATCTTGACATCTCTCAGTTCTGGACACAGGTCATCAACTTGGTCGGCACCATCCACACTGAACTCTCTTTACCCAACAAACTTGCACACACGCAATGCTGAATCTCAACTTGGTACATGAGGCCAACCAAAAGAAACTATGAAGCGTCATTAGCCCATCAGCATCAAACTTTCGTCTCCCGGAAGCGTGAGAAAATATCTCACTCAGAGTACAATCGACAACCACAGCAACCCCGCCTGGAATTCCGCTCGCGGGTGAGGTCATCGCGCCATCCATAGCTGTGTTGCTGCCGGCACTCGCCTGACCCAGAACACAAGCATAACAAGAAAGTTGCTTTTTCGGAACCTTTCTAAGCTCTCTTCTGAGATCTTGTACTTTTGTCTCACGCCTAGACTGCCAGGCAACCGGCCCGAAACTATGTCGCTAAGTGACATCTGTTCACCCCAGGCAGTTCGTGATATCTTCACTGAAGAAAGAAGACACACTCAGCTCATGCGGTAGCAAAGCCATGACCGACCAGGGGAAGCGGGGGGTTTGTTTCCCTATCACGAGCCAAAAATGGGCTTGCCCTCTGCCCTGATTCGCCTCTTCGCAGACATTTCGTTTGGTGCTTGTGCCAGTGTGCCACGGTCCCGGCTGAGCCGGTGGCTACTCCCGTTGTCTCGGAAGATAACACATATTTGCTTTGTTTTGAATATCCCGGGGACAAACAAAACATTATTATTTTCTCATTGTTCACCAGCACCGTTATTGTGACCGAACAACAATGGCCTTGGTACTCGTAGCAACGATGTTTGGTTGGACATGGTGTCTCGAGTCTCTCGGAGCGCCGATGGTTACATTTTGGGTGTGAATAGCTTCAACCTTTTACGCGTACGGTTCGTGATTTGATATAGTTTGTTATAGGGCACTTGCTGGGATGTTGCTCGCAATGACGTCCCCGCGAGGGCTGAAGATTCAGCGAGGGCCAATCACTATCAGAGTCGGTTCCTGGATGAAAACAGGCTCCCGCCCACTAAGACCGAAATGAGCGAAAATCAGCTGCAAACGAAGGCCCGCCAGGAGGTCAACCCCAGCCACACGTACACTTCAACCTTCAGTCAGGATCACCATCACTTCGACACTCATCACCAACACTCGACCATCTGTTCGCAGATTTTGCTTTTGCGTCGCAACTATGCACAAAGTACGACGCGACACAAGGTCCCCAAGAACGCCCTCTATCACACTGCTCTAACCAGTGAACATGTCAACCGAGGACAATCTCGAGTCCTTGATAGGCCGCATTCCAGAATGTCCGTCATTCTCCTCGAGAACGCCAGATATCCGCTGTTGCTGTGGGCGCACAGAATGTGCGTACCTGAAGCACAACTGTCTTGCCCTGGACGACCTGGAAAAAGAAGTGAGGACGGCCGCTCAACTTGGTCAGGTACACATTCCGCGTCACACCCTTCCCTCTTTCGTGTCCCCTTCGCAGATAACATGCGTGGCACTCGGCTTGGCCCCGCATTGCTCATAAATGGATCCCCCCTTTCTTCGAATATTGGAATATAAGAAGGCATTTTTGGAAAGCCACGATGAGTAAATCGCTAACGTTCGCATTACAGGCTCTCCTTGTGAGGCATGAGCAATATATGCACGATGCCGAGCGCGATCGACTTGAGATGAATGCCAAGATCGAGAAGCTAGAAGCCGATAAGAAGGAGCTGGAAAGCAAGAACGCGAAAACGATCGAGGAGAATCGCGGATTGCTGGATCAGTTGGAAAGTGTGAACGGAACACTTACTGAGTCAGAAATCCACGTTAAGACGCTGGAAGCAACTCTACATGCCACACGTCAAGAACTTCGACGACTGGAAGCATTGGCTTCGAGGACCCGTGATCTAGAAGTGCAGCTTACTGCGTTGGACTTGGAACAGGAGTTGTTGCAGAAGACTATTGCAACTACCCAGGAGGAAGAACGATCGGCCATTCAGAGATGGAGAAAGGCCGAGCGGAGATTGATCGATCTTCAGGATCAGCTGGAGAGAATTGAGCGAGAGGCCAGGGAAGAGAGAGAGCGCCATGTTGAAGTGATGGGACGAATGGAGAGACAGAGAGCGGTCGAGCGAGAGCTAGACACAGCAGCGGGGAGATTGAAGGGCGCCGCTGCGGCCACTGCTGGATACGGGAAGCACGGCAGTAATGTTGTATCACACTTCGTCAAGGACATCCTGCAAGACAACGCAAATTTGCAGATGGGCATTGTAGAGTTGCGGGAGATGTTGATGAATTCGAACGATGAGGTACAGATGCTCAGAGAACAGTTGCTGATACATCAACCTGTTGTCGAAGGCCAAGGAGATGGAAGTGGACCGCCAACTTTGAGGGCGGAACTTGGTCCCAAGGATCCTGCCGAGAACGAAAAGGAGACAGAGCCCCAGGTCATATCCCAGGCTCTACACATCCACCACCACTACCACGCACCAAAGAAGGAAGAGATACGTCGACCGAAGAAGAAGCGTATCTCTCTCAACAATGCCCTCTTCACCCCGCCCAAGCACATGCAGTCACCCAGGACATCGAGAGATGTTGCGAGTGCGATACTGTCGCAGACATCTGTCACAGTACCCTCTCCTATCACCCCGACGAATCGATGGTCAGTGCAATCTGGTCAAATGTCAGATTTTGCGCCTTCTTCGGTACCGTCTTCGCCCCAATCGTACAGAAACAGCACTCTTTTCGACAGAGGATTCGATATCGATTCATCTAGACCAACGTCTCCAGGTTCCAGTATCGATCCGATGTCTCCACAGTTCCAACCTCAATACCACAAGAAGCGAAACTCTGAGGTGTCGACGCGGAATTTTTCAGCGCCTTTAAATTTCCAATCTGATGTCATTCACGAGGAAGATGGCGATATTGAGGAAATTCCTGACTTGCAAACACCAAGCATGCCCTCATTGGACGACGAAACCACCCCTTCTGATGTCTCCCACGAGTCAGAGTTTGATACCCATGACCACCAATGGACCTCGACCTTCCAGCCTGCACTGAGACGAACCTCGTCCCACGAATCAATTCTTTCAATTTCAGGCATTGATATCCACACTCTCAAGTCTCGGCCCTCACAGATGACGATTACAGGTGACAACCTCCATCTCCGGCCACGAACCAGGCTGGGACCGCCATCAACTGTCGTATCCATGGAGACAATAACAGGGGCGTCGATGATCACTGCTCGACCAACTCTATCTCGCCAGGGACATAACAGCACTTCTTATCTGCGCTCCACAGTTCTTGGCAACAACAGCGACGCGCGATCCATCTCATCATCTGGCTCAAATGAAGGCACCAACACAAGAACTGGCGGTTGGCTTTTCAGTCGGTGGGGTGTCAGTCCTGCAAAGTCGTCCGTAGACCTAAGAGGAGCCTCTCCAGTTCCACCACCATCTCAGCACAGAGCTGTAAGCACGCCTGCCGTTGATCCGATGAAAGTATACTTGGGTCGGTCACCTGGAATCAACCAAAAGGGGCCGATCCCAGGCTTCATTAAGAAAGTGGAGAGAGCACCAAGCAAAGTTACTCCCGAACAGGTGGATCGTGATGCATTGAAGGAAGTGCTCATGGAAGGTTGACTTCGTTGATATGATGTATGATTCTAGACGTTCCTTACGATATTTTATTTGTGTATAATGGTGTCCTTTTTTACGAGTTTGGTCATACAGGCGGCGTTTGGGATGGACGGAACGGAAGGGATACCCATGGCGCGGGAGAAAGATTTGTAGAGTCAATAATAATCTAATCTTTAAACCAGCACTTACAGTTTAATTCTTGGTATTCATATGCATATCCTCTGCTGCTGCTTCTTCTTTTTTATATCCAGGTCGTGGACAATCTCACGCAACGCAGAGGACCTTGGGCTGGGGCTGATTGGAGGATCCGGAGTTATGAGCTAGCTTGGTGTAGGGCCGTCACAGCCACGGAGTAACCTCCATTCGCTTTCGGATACTTCGGTGGAGCATTCTCGCTCTCCAATTCCAGATGCACTTTCCAATCCAACGCTAGAGCCGGCCAGAACAAAAAACAAAAGCTGCCTAATCTCACTATCTAGTGCGCGAGAGTTATCCTGAATTTGAATTTGCATTCCCGCATCATGAGAGATTCCAAACCTCGATACCAGGATCTCTCGGACAGATCAGAAGCGATCCATGATTGGAGCAGGTTACGAAGCGGCGCAAGTTTGACCCCCTAAACTTTAAGCGAACCAAGCTTTCCTCATCCCGCCCCGCGTTGCCGAGTCGCAGGGCTGACTGCTTAAACGCATCTTCTAGCACTTGTTTTCTTTGCTTTGCTGACAGCCATCAAAGTTGCTACTTTAACATATGACGACTATACGATTTAAGATCAGCAGTTCGCGGCGAAACTGGTCCAGGGATTCGGGATTCGGGGTTCTATGATTGTCGGCTTTAATTGAGTCTTTCCAAGCCATCGGGTATCTATCTTAGTCTCGGGTATAGCCACACGACTGTCACTTCTTCAAACGCTCAAATATCTTCCGCATGCCTGTTCTCTGACCACAATATCAAGGCTTCCGACGATGACCTCACCTTCCGCACCCAAGACCAAGCGAAGGGGATTACCAAAGACAAAGTCCGGCTGCCGGACTTGCAAGTAGTGCATACCGCCATCCCCACCAACGCTGCTGACATCTCACCTAGGATCCGGCGCGTCAAATGTGGCGAGGAGAGGCCTTCCTGCTTACGGTGTCTTAAATTTGGCCTTGAATGTGATGGCTACGGTCTTTTAGTAACCGCAACCAGGACTGCGGTCAAAAAACCTCACGTCTTGCTCCCCAAAGCAGCAGATAAGGCGCTGGCTGAATCTACTTTACTACCCAAACTCTCGTTACCGTTGTTCTCTACGGAGCAGGATCATCGCTACTTCGACGTCTTCTGTTCAAAAACAGCCTTCGAAATCTTGCCTGAGTTCGAGTCCGGAAGTCTAAGACAAGTGCTACTACAAGCATGCGTCTCAGAACCATCGATTCGGCATGCGGTCGTCGCGCTGGGTGCTCTGGATCTGACATCCGAAATTCTAGGTGACTTTCAGAAATTGTACTTGGATGACCAAAGAGAGAATCCACATCAACATCATAAGAATGCGTTACGCCAGTACGCGACCGCCATCAAGGAGATGCGCGCAGCTTCTTTGAAAGGAGACCAAGATCTACGGACTACACTGTTGACGTGTTTCGTTATTCTCTGTTTCGAAGCATGGAACGGCAACCAAGATCTAGCAGTACGACAGATCCAGACAGGCCTTCGACTCGTCCAAGCATGGCGAGAAGAAATTGTGATGGAAAGACAACGGAGAGGCTGCACGTCAAACCCATGTCATGGCGCCAGCACAATCAACGATCAACTGATCCAAACATTCAGCAAGCTGGATGTCCAAGCTATCTCCTTCGCAGAAGAGAGTTCGCCCGAATCACATGCACTAGTCATCAACGAAGAGCGCAGACTTCTCGATAACATGCCCGTCTGTTTCACTGCGTTAAAAGAAGCCGAGGCCTGCGAGAACGCTATAATCCGACAATCTATGCGATTCCTCGCAATACAAGTACCACTTCCAAAACCACCTCCACCAAAACGTGCTTTCCCAGTGAACGGATGGTGGGGCCTCACAGACCCCAAAGCCCTAGATATCCAGCAAACAATCATGACCTATATCTGCACCTGGACCAAAGCCTTCGAGCCCCTATGGAAGAAACTCCACTCGGAAGAAACAAACGAGGTCACCCTCCTCATCGCCTCCACGCAAAGACTGCACATCGCAACCGCTGCCATCGCTCTGATCTCCGTGTGCAGCACCAGCGAGGATATCTTCGATTCCTACACTTCTGCGTTCGAAGACATGGTCAACCTCGCCGAATACACGCTCACGATCGTGAATCTGAATAAGCGGACGAAACCCAAATTCTCGCTCGATTCGCATGTTGTTATCCCATTGCACATGATTGCACATAAGTGCCGGGATAAGAAGATTAGGAGGAGGGCGATTAAGTTGTTGCTTGATAATCCGAGGAGAGAGGGCGTGTGGGATAGTACGCTGGGAGCTAATGTTGGGGGGTGGGCGATGAGTGTTGAGGAGGAGTTTTGCGATGCGGATGGGAGAGTACCGGGGTGGGCGAGGATTCATGGACTAGTGTTTGAAAGGGATCAAGAGAGGAGAAGTGCGTTGTTGACTTGTGAGCAGAGGACTGGACCGGAGAGCGAGGAGGTCGTGATACGGAAGAAAATTATTACTTGGTGAACGGATACTACGTGGACCTGACTCTCGCGGACGGTATTAGTTAGAGTTTAGTATGTTTCCAGTAATAGGAGAAAAGAAAGCTCTGGATGATGAGGTAAAGCGAGGCTAAAATATCTTGATAGGGTCAAGGCAGCGTCATGAACCAGACAACGGATGGGAGATATCAGTTCTCAGACCGAGTTTGAGCAAGCAAAGGGCCAAGCTCTCTGCCGAGATGCTCTCCTTGAATTGAAGAAATCTGTCTTCATCAAATGAGAGGATCGCGCGAGGACTTATTAGAGCATCACAGGCAGGGCTAGAAGTCGCCGAATGGAGATAGAAAGTACAGCGGAATCAAGACCAGAGCGGAGCCAGAGGTGAGGCGGGAGGAGAAGCAAGAAAAACTAACAAACAAGCAACGAGAGCACAACGAGCCAAAACGCAAACAAATTTGAAAACAATTAAAAATAATATAAATTAATCAATTTTTTTTACAAAGCACCCAAATCCCAGGATGTCCGACCAGTTTCGAGCTATTTATGCAAACGGAATGTCCATCAAGCTTCCAAACATTGAGCTCTTGTGATTGTCCGAACTTGGAGTCGATTTAGAAGATGGTCTTGGTTCGTGTTGATAAATTGGGAAAGTTGAGATGAGATGGAAGCTGGAATTTCATGAATATTAGACAATGGACAAACGAGTGGACAAAACTTGCTTAATACAAGTATTGCTTGAGGCAAATAATATCAGAAATGCCTTGCTTGGAGCATAGCCTGAGAGTATGGTACATACATAGTGTTTAGGAAGAGGGAAAATACTGACATAGGTGACATGAAGAAGGCTGAAATTACAATCATCTACATAAATCTGCTGAGCCATCCCTCCCAGCCTAACTTCCCCCTCCCCTGAATGTATCTAGGAAAGCGAAATATGCAGTTCTACTTGGTAGATGTGCTGCCAGAAGGAGTCGGAGTTGAGAAGATCGGTTGAGCAGATGAGGATTAAATTAAGATTGATAACACTGTAACTTTTATGTAAGTGGAAATGGAGGAGATGCCGGCGGAACCTAGGTTAATCAAGCTACTAGGGTCGAGAATGGTTTGTTGCACGTCGCTCAAGCGATTGTCTGGTTGGGCTCCGGATAATGGGAGCTATTTTGTTGCACATCGCTTGAGAAATTGTCAGTCTGCTTTTCAAACAATCGGAATTTCTGTTGAACGTCGCAAGGCCGGTCATTTTGGTGAGTAGGGGTGAAGGAGTGATGGGGTGTTATGCGAGAGGGAAGACTGAGGCACTTGCCTCTCCCTAGATCATCTTTAGAGGGAGCTAGAATCTTGTACAGACTTTATCAGAGTCCTAGGTGAAGTTGATGAAGACTGTATAAAGAAGTCTTGATTTATTTTTGCTCGTTACCTCTCATAGCCTATCCCATCCCATCTCACCCCCAGTCTCTCAACTATGCACCCGTCTAGATCTTCACCTCAGCCGGCACACTAACACTCAAAATATCCAGTCCCTTCTTCAATTCACTCTTAGTCGGCATCTTCCCTCTCCGCATCAACTCACTCGCCTGCGACATCACAGGATCAACCCCCATCGTCGCAACTGCCACAACCGTCTCCCCCTTCGCATAGTACGCCACGAACTTCGCCTCTTCCGGCTGTCCCTGCAAGACCAAATCATCCCATCCATTGACTGTGTTGCCGCAGTATCGAAGCTGTGATCCTAATGCGGACCAGAAGATCGGGATGAAAGCTTTGGGTGGGGAGGATGGGGAAGCGATGTGCGATGCTACTGCACGGCCGGCGTTTTGGGCAACATTCCAGTGCTCGATTCGTGTCAGGCCGCCGTTACCGCCAGGGCCGTGATAGGGATAGGTTGCGATATCTCCGATGGCATAAACATCTTTCAGTCCGGAGACGGCGAAGTGTTCATCTGTCTTCAAGCTTCCATCTTTCTGCAACTCCACGCTCTTGTTCTCTCTCAAGAACGTAGTTGCTGGTCCAACACCTGTACCAAGAATGACCAAATCGGCTGGGAGAGAAGTACCACCTTTGAGTTCGATGGCACCGACTTTTGAGGAGTCGGAGGATGAAGCAACTGCTTTCTCGACGCCGGCTGACATTTGGAATTTGACGCCGTTTTTCTCGAGAGCTTTTTGGAAGATGCGGCCGACTTCTTCGCCCATGACGCGTTCCAGAGGGGCTTTTTCCATGCCTACGACTGTGACGTCATTGTTTTTGGAGACAGCGTTGGCTACTTCCATGCCTGTTGAGGTGTTAGTGGAATATTGTGAAATCTACTAAAGATTGTGAAGTGATGAATATCTGTAAGCTAGGTCGAAGATTTCATATATGGCAATGTACCAGAATCGATGTCTGATTCTGAGACAAGGACATTGGTTTCAAGTGGAGTTGTCTTGAAAAGTTAGATGCAAAGGGTCGACACTTACCAATGAACGAGGATCCAATAATAACAATCTTCTTCTTTCCCTCCCCAATGGCGGTGTTGATAGCCTTTACATGGGGTATTGTTCTCAACAAGAAGATATTGCCTAAGTCCTTGAATCCAGGCAAGGGCAGACTCCTCGGCGTTCCACCAGTCGCAAGAACAAGCTTGGTATACTGGTACGAACTGCCACCTTTCGTCTCAACTTTCTTACTGGAAAAGTCAATACCAGTAACCTCATCGTTAACAACATCCACACCTCCATCCTTAAACCACGCATCGTCCCTAAACGCAAGCTTCGATGCATCATCAATCAAAGCCTTAGAAAGCTTCGTTCGGTCGATTGGAAGGTATCCTTCACTCCCAATCATGGTAATTGTGCCCTTGAATCCATTCTCACGCAGAGCTTCGAGTGTACCCAATGCACCACTTCCACCACCGACAATAACGACCTTCTCTGAGCCGGCAGCACCAGAGATCTTGATATTGGGCTTTCGTCGACTACCTTTGATGCTTTCTTGGG
Source organism: Phialocephala sp. D728 (assembly GCA_003988865.1). Lineage (NCBI taxonomy): Eukaryota > Fungi > Ascomycota > Leotiomycetes > Helotiales > Mollisiaceae > Phialocephala > Phialocephala sp. D728. Next base: position 338,487 of record QYAJ01000039.1, read on the forward strand.
CGCCGGAGATGTAGACGGCGCCGTTCTTCTCGGAAAGCTGGAAGGACGGGAGAGCATCGAGAGCTGGAGCATTCTCGATATCGCCGTTTGAGGCATTGAAGCAAGCTCCATGCCATGGGCAGGTAATTCTTCCATCACCCTAGACGGTATCAACTCATGCACATCTCAGGTAGTTTGCTGGTGTAAAGCTCCAAGTGCTTGTATGGTGTGCAATACAGAGTAAAATCGGCTTACGGTCAAAACACCTTTCACAAGCGGAGCTCCGTAATGCGTACACTTCGAGCCCAACGCAGTCGTCTTTCCTCCGACGTTGCAAAGCAGGACCTTCCCCTCTTCAATACCCTCAACTTCCACTTCTCTCTTCTCTCCCGACTTCAAATCAAGGCTGCTAAGGCCCTTGAGCTTGTATTCTTGTGCCATGTTTCGTGACGTGCTTATAAACGTTCGTGTAAGTCGTAAACTGCGGGGTCGAGCTCCTGCAAGATATCGTGTGCTGTTGAGGAGGAGTCTTGGAGAGAGCATGAAATGTTACGTTTGGAAAAGAGGAAAGAAGGTGGGACAGGAGGGGGAGAGAGCCACGGAGGTATCGCACTTAATGTAATGTATCATGTAGGTGTGAGGTGACGAGGTCGATGATTGCGCGACGAGGGAGCTTCTGGTGGGGGATTACCTATTGCTGGGAAGTGGTTGGCTGTACGCTGAGTGGTGGGGCTGATGGGGATGTCGTCACCCTGTCTCAGGGATGAGCACTGGGAGTAAGGGGGGCGGAGCTTATCGCTAGCGGGGCCTGGAGTGCCGAGACCGACCAGCCTAGCGCTACCCCTTTTCGTCCTGTCAACACTAGATTTTTCCATCTCGTTGCTATTTGGGTCTCGGATTTTCCTAACCAATGTCAAACTTTCAGTTTCGCTATCCTCTGTGGCTCTTATCGATTGTTAAGATCACATATGTGATAAAGCTTCGGAGTTGAAATCAATATTCCACATTTGGAAAAAGATATCGATTCAACATTGTCCCGTACAAATATCCAATGTCGAACTGGTCATCCGACCTGACATTGCTTGGTAAAGCATGCCTTTTATGATGAGATGAAGTATTGAAGAGTCTTCATCCTCGACTGGTGCTCGAGAACAAAAGAATCTCAATCATATTTTAAGGACAGATAATTTCAAGCCTTAATCCTATTCTCCGGCCGCATACTGTATAAACGTCCCCTTCTCCGCTCTTAAAAATAACCCACTAAAGCCCATCTTACATGCAAACCAATGGCAAAGTAAATGTCATCTCGAAAATGCCCTTTCCATCACATCCTCACAGGAAACTTCTCACTTCCTCTCTTCACAAACCTCACCTTTACCTTTTCCCTCATCCTAGATGCGATGCCTGTAGTCCTGTCAAACATCTTCCACATCGCATTATCCCTCGCCTCTTCCCACTTCTCCTCCTTCGCTTCCCTCACTAACTCCACACTATATTCTTTCAACAGTACTGCAATCAGCGTACAGAACTCGACCTGAGCAAATTTCTTCCCCAAACAAGCTCTGAAGCCAGCGCTGAAAGCCAAGTAAGATCCCTTGGGAGGACACAGCAAGTTCTCGTGAGCAGGAGACTCGTTAGAGGAGTTCGGCGGCGGTGTGTAACCAGGATCCATCAGCCAGCGTGAGGGCCGGAAGACCCATGCATCTTCGCCCCAGTAAAGTGGGTTGTGCTGCGTCGAGACGATTGCAAGGCTAATGTCCGTGTCTGGGGGTACATATATTGTTTGATTACGGTACGTGAAAGTTTGAGGTTCCTTGGTATATTTTGGAAGCAGGTTGACCGGCGGATATCTGCGGAGAGTTTCAAGCTGGGAGTAGTTAGAGGAATGTTTTAGCCTTTCGAAAGGGATATATACCATCAAAGCTATTATACAACGCATTTTGGTGTAATCGTCGTATGTCCAGTCTTCACCTGGTTTTTTGGTTGACCAGATATCGTCGAGTTCAGATTGAACTTGCTGCTGAAAATCCGGATGGCAGGCGAGCATTATTATTGCCGATTGTAATGTCGAAGCTGTGGTCTCATGTCCAGCCAAGATGAAAACAAAGATATTCCCAATTGTATCTTCCTCGCTCCAAGTCGTTTTCTGATCTGCGGAACTTGCTCGGACAATGTTTCCGAGCAAGTCTCCTCTTCCAGTGTTCTCTGTGTTCTCATTGTCCGCGATAAGTTCGGACATGTATGTTCTGAACTCGTCTGCACAATGCTGCATCTTTCGCATCAAAGAAATGGGCGAGTTACGCAATAGCCACGAAGGAAAGAAAATAAGGAATGGAAGATAATCCATCAGCGTATCTAAGCTATGCTGAAACGACATTGTGTGCTTCTCTGTCACTTTGAAAGTTGCCTGGGTAGTAGCATCCTCGGAGTGTGGTGATGAAGCAGCAACAGATTTTGTCGGCCAAGGCATCTTGAGACTGAAGGCTGCACCTGATAGTACGTGCAGCGTGACTGTCATAGTCCAGTGTAGAAGATCTTCAACGACAGGCTCTTCGCCTGGCGAAGATCTGCGCCCGTCGGCATCGCTTGTAAATGAGGCTAGCATCGCGTTGCCCTGCGCAATACTGTCTGCAAACACAAGGCTAGGAACGTAAGTAAAGATAAAATCATAGAAGGACAAGATACCTGCTATTTCTCTCGTTGAACGGTGGACCGGTGATCTTTCGATGTCTTTGCCAAGTGGATCCTTCAGACGTAACGACATTTGCTCCAAACACTGCCAATGTGCGGTATGGTTCAGTTTGTTTAGAAAAGTCTTTCCACCTGTGAGCTATTTCAGTGATCACATCTGCATCGGACACAATTAACGTAGGCCCGCCGGGGCCTACGGTCCAACTATAGGTTTCAAAGTCAGCAAATCCAACTATTCAAAATATGATCTGAAAGTTGAAAGATTCAAGATTACGAGAACTATCCAAAAAAGCTGGAAAAATACGAATATCCCGAGACAGATCGAGAAAAGAAGAACTACTCACAAAACGTCGGACTTCAGTTCTTTGCGATGCAAGCAATGATACCACCAATCAAAATCCATCCTGACTACATCAGATTTTGAGTGTTAGCATGTCCGCTCTATGCTTTTCCCGAGTATGATGGATGATTGGGACTAACAAGGTACTCAAACCAGCTCGTGAGAATCGAGTATTGCTCTGAAATAAAGGACTTACCATATTTGAACCAATGCCCCCAATCAAAAGGCAATTTCTCAAAAATCGGAACAAGATATGGCGACGCCAACCAAAAGATAGCAGAACCCCGATGAGAATAGATCGTAACGGCAGGTACTGGCGACGAAGCTCCAAATCGCACTGCTTCGTTCAAAGTTGTGAAGTACCAAACCAGATAAGAGAGGATCTTAGTGCTGACATACACGAGCGGCACGCCATAAAGCACGAGACTCAGGTAATCGATCATCGTGAATCAATTCGTGATTAGACGTCTCTTCATAACCAAGAAAGAGGAAGAGAAAAGGAGGAAATTGTATATGCACTGTGTAAGCTCTCGTTCATGGGGTAGGTACCCATCCTGTAGGGTACCAAGCAATCCTGTCCCAAGCCCAGGGTTAAAGCTGACGGGCATCTCGCGTCGATTGGCCAATGATGTGCTTGATAGGACTGTGGCTTGCTGCTGGAAGGTGGACTCAACCCGAACACGAAATCAACCTTGAAACGCAAAGTGCACTCTCTATCACGTGATTTTCATCTTCATCCCGCGATCTAACATTGTTCTGAGGTCATCGTAATAGCTACTACTATAGGTGATTGAGTGTACTCAGTACTTTCATATCGGATATTATACACTATAAAGTGATATCTCTCATTCTATAGGCCGGGTGAGTCACGTGAATTAAGGAGTTAGGGCAATGGAGCCGCACAACACCTTTTGACCGGGCAGAGGGGTAAGGTGGACTGTCATTGGCATCGATATCACTAAATTTGGGAGCACAGTTGGCATAACAACATAGCCAGCTCTGCTTAAATTTTAAAGAGATATTATGATTATACAAGGAAAAACTTGCAAGCAAAAATTAGAAGACCAGAAGGCCCCTAAGCTCAACTCCTGAACGCCTCGACAACTGAAATGAGCGAATTCAGTCGAAATTGCTACAAATCAATCATAGCTTCAAGATCCCACGGCGCCACTAAGCCAGGTCTATATCACGCGAATGGGCGGACTTGCTCCTCGCTCCAGGCCCAGAACTCCGCTCCAATGCCACTGCCTCCTTCTTCCTTCGTCTTGGATGAGGCATCGAGATCTTTTCGGATCGTCGCGATCGTACCCCATGGCTTGACTGTTGTTCGGTCAGTCATAGTTCTCATGTGCTTACAGCAGGATATCAAACTTACCCCAGGCGCCTGTTTTCTCCAGACTGATATCGGGTGATAATCCTCCATAGAGCTCTGTGTAGGCTCCATAAATTGGTTCGTGAAGCAGGCGGTTGGCTATGGCCATTTGCCAAGAAGGTGTGTTGACCCATAAATCTGTCTTCAACATTCCTGGGTCCACAGCCTGGATTGGGTTAGTGATTGAAGGACGTGAGTGATCAAAAAGCTCCTTACAACACTAACAATACCATCTGCCTTGTGTCTTCTCGCAAATTCCGTGGAATGCAAGAAGTTTCCAGCCTTGCTCACACTGTACTTGTGCCAAGCACTTTTATCAACTTTGTAGTCCAGGTTCGCCATCTCGACTCCACCTGTCGGTGACATGTTCACAGCTCCTGATGCAGTCCAGACTACTCTGACGGTACCTGGTGGGGCTATCGTGGCAGTTTTAGCCATGAGAGGGGTAAGTAGTTTCGTGAACAAGAATGGTGCCAGATTGTTGGTTCCAAGTTGGAGTTCATATCCCTGAACAGTCTTGCTACCTTGTGGGGGAATCATAACCTAGATATCAAACGTTTCGAGTCAATACATCTCGTTCACGCGATCTAGAGGGAGAAGGATGGTGCTAGACCGACTCTAGGTTTCACCATTCCGAACGGAGCTGGGCAATGAAGATGTCTCTAGACTTACACCTGCATTGTTCCAAAGGACGTCAAGCCTCTTTTCTTTTCGAAGAAACTCTTCAGTTGATGCTTTGACAGTGCTCAAATCACCAAGTTCGAGTTTAAGAAAGACTAAGGCGCCTGTTGATTTAGGACATTCTGTCCTAATGGTCTCGATCGTAGTCTTTGCTTTCTCTGCTGAGCGAGCGGCAAGATAGACTCGGGCGTTTGATGCATAAAGGATCTTGGCTAGTCCCTTTCCGATTCCACTTGTTGCGCCAGTCACGATAAAAACCTTTCCAAAGTCAGCGCAAATGATCGTTGTTCGTGATCGGGCAATGGTACTCACCTTCCCAGACTGATCAGGGATGGTTTTCTCGGTGATTGTGGGTGTTGAGTGTGACAAACCCATTTTTTGAGGTTGTTTTGAAGTAGGTATGTAGTGTAGATTGTAGAGAGGTTGACGAAGTGGAATGTTCGCGTGATGAAACTAGGTCTTTAAAGCGTCGCATAGCTTCATATTATATGTTTCCAAGCTATGCTGCTCAATCAAAAGAAATCACCAGACCATCACCAGCCCATCGGTTCAACCTCAGACTCCGGAGTCATTGAACACATTGCAGCGGACCTCGGATGCGGATTATAAACATATTCGAAGGGTCTATTCATTTCGTCTAAAAGTGCGAGGCGCGGGGAGATTGTGCCAGCTTTCGTACGTATCTTGTTTGGGACGCCACGCCGCGAGAAGCGAATGCGGATGCCAAGAATTTCACCTTGCAGCATCATCCTGAATATCATTCTTCGGACCTTCGGAGGATCTACTTCATATTCCACAATGGCTTTTATAAGCTAGAAGCCTGCAACATAATAAATGTTCGCCCTCTCCCAACGTATATAATCCCCTTGCTAAGGCGGAATTTTGCACGTGACACGATGGGTTGTTAAATCCGGTGGCGCAGTGCTTCTGCTGTCACCACGAACAGCATACCGAGAAACGGATGGCAGAAACTTCAGAATATGTTTTTGGTCTATCATTGGGCCTTCTAATTATACTTCTATACTTCTTGCAAACTCTTGAACCTCACCAGAACATTATCGTAAGAGAGCCTTCACCTCCGCCTTCTCCTCCTCTGTCACCGCGTGATCCGAACCTCCCTCCCGAGCTATACGATGAGCAAGCTATCGTTTCTTCTATTACCACGCTCTACGATCTACTGTTTGCTTTAAGATATCTGGAAGGAGATGAGATCATCTACCCGCCGCCATCTGGCCATTCAATCGACCTTGAGCTCTGCAGGTCTCTGAATCTGGATGAACGCGTTGTCTTTCTGATGCAACTTCTTCCTTGTCCCAAAACCATTGACGAGACTTACCACTTCGATTTGATCAAAGACTCGCGTGCGCTGGCTTATGTAGATGGAAACGACATCAAGGAGGGACGAGATCCTGAGAATGCTGGAGCGCATGAGGAGCTACGGCTCGATTACTTGCTACCTACAGATATTGCGTTGACAATTGGAGGACGTTACGGCATAAGTCTAGTGCTTGATACAAAAGAGAGTGGGTGCTTTCCACTTTCTCCATCTCGAAGCTGTTCTCAACGCGGTTGGAGCCAGAACCTAAGCTCGAGAAAGTTTCTTCGTGAAGATTCCTTAGCTTGTCGAGCCGCAGTCATTGGAACTTGATGTTATCTCCATGAACCTATGTTTGCATGTCGTTCCCCATATTTCTACTTGGCCTGCCTCTGGACGTTTTTCTGATGCTCCGCAGACACTATCAGAAGTATTGAAAATCAAAGCTGGCCGCCCTCCCATGAGTCCATGGAAAGACCAGATGAACCATCCCATTATCGCAATTATCCTGCAGAGCCCGCACTTGAAGTACTTCGACGATATATTCATATATATCGATCCCTCTCGTCCATTCCAAGTCGCTACGGATATCCGCTTGATAGATGGGACAGAAAAAAGGTGAGCCTCGTCCCAACTCCAAGTTCTCTTCCTCCCTTTAACATTACTTTTCTCTCGGTTTTCTCTTTGCCCTTATGCACGTTAGAGAAAGCTTCTAATGGATGAACTCAGCATCCTGAAATCAAGAGGATTCTCATAGATGAATATGGATGGCCCGACAACTTTCGGAGAGAGGCCTGGGCTCAAGATCACGAGCGGATATGGCATGAGATTGATCATCGTTTTGAAGTAGAACAGCTAAAAATGTGAGTTTTCTATGGTTAGTAATTGTTAATGTTCCTAATTTGTGAACGAACGCGGAACATTCAAAGCACCCATGTGTGTTTGAACTCGCATATCTTCCTCAACTCTCCACATTTTAGTCCGTGCATCATAGATATGGCACAGCGGTTCTGTTACATCTGATTTCGTCATCAATGGTGTACCATTATCACGTGTGCCAGCTCACCGAGCTAGCTAGACCGCTCGTTTCTTATCTCGTAAGTGGATCATAAGTGCATCCCACTGCGGACGACATTCCGGCCAAATGTCCAATCAGCAATGAGCGGGTGTAATCGGGAGCCCCTTTGGGCCAGCGTTAATATCTTCATCACTGTCGGTACATGAGGACGAAGTGATGGCCAGGAAGTATATTTTTTATCTGAAGGAAATGAAATGTCGACTTTAAATGTCACAAGCATAAGGTATAGTTACCTTGACCTAATCTTTTCTGTATGATCGAGTCCATAACGCTCTAAGTATTGTGTATGGGCGAAGTATCTACCCTCTTTGTCCTCCTCCTACGTTGGCAGACCAAGTTTGTTCAAGGAGCGACGCGCTCAACGTGAGCCGGCCATGGCCTCTGAGAAGTTTTCCTTATCAAATGGAATACGACATGTGGACCCAAACAAATCGTTGCAAAGGCTATAAGCTTCGAGGCCGGATTTCATTCCGGCCACGCCCACAACAAGATAAAAGCAAAGGAATGCACCAAATTCCCAGAATTCTTCATCTACTCTTCTCAGCTACAAAGCCCATCTTCTCTGACCCACCTCCCACAACTTTGCACGTACTTCCTACCTCGTTTCAAGATGGGATCTGTTGGCCCTTCTCTCTCCTTTAATGTCCTCCGAGATACCAGACCAGAGGACAACTCACTCCCTGCTTTCATGGTCTCAACTACACGGGGCTTCCTTCCTCGCTCCAACCCCATTGTCAAGCTCCCAGCAGAGTTTTACGGCCTCGAATCTATCCTGACCCGCATGCCCATCAAGACTCTTGATGGTACACCAGGTCTCCTCGCTAACTTCACACTGGGCGAGACGGTGCTCAAGGAGCTCCCTGATCTTACGAGTGCGATCGACAAATATAAGGATGATCTTCCTTTGCAGAATGCCTTATATCGCGACTACTCGTTCTTGGCTTCAGCGTACTTACTTGAACCTTGTCATGAGAGGTTCTTGAACGGCGAACCTTATGGTCTTGGTCGTCAGACTCTGCCTTCGGTTATCTCTTTGCCTATCTCAAGATGTGCTAAGTTGTCAGTTCTCGTGTCTGATGTTGTATTCTTATACTGATAGTGCAAAGGGCTGGATTCATGCCATTCATGGAATATGCGTAAGCACCTTTGTCTCAAGCCATACTCCGATTATCAGTTAGCGTTGAAAGTGTCTTGCTAACCGTCTTGGTTCACAGCGGTTCATATGCTCTTTTTAACTTTCAACTCAAAGACCCAAAGCTTGGTCTCGAGTACGACAACCTGCGACTCATCCGCGCCTTCGAGCACGGCCTCGATCCAAAATCTTCTGAAGCAGGCTTCGTCCTCGTACATGTCGACATGGTTAAAAATTCCGGACCCCTCGTCGACGGTGTAGTCTCAGCTCTTGATGCCTGTGACTCCAATGACCGCACCGTCTTCAACTCCGGAATGGAGAAGGTGGTTGCGGCTATGATGAAAGTCAACAAAGTCATGGACGGTGAGTTCATCCGCTTTTCTTGATCTGAGTGTGGAGGACTGCATTCAAGACGCCTGAAATTGACTCGTACCGAGGTATGTGGGGAAAGAGTAAACCTGGAGACTACACCTCCTTCCGAACATTCATTTTCGGGATCACAAGCCAGTCTATGTTCCCTCACGGCGTGGTTTACGAAGGTGTTTCTGAAGAGCCATTAAGCTTCCGTGGCGAAAGCGGTGCAAATGATAGCATGGCATGTTCTTTCCTTCCCTTCCCCACGCATAATCGACTGACATGATGGAGATTCCGCTCTGCGACAACCTTCTCCAGATCAGCATGCCCGACACTCCCTTAACAGCCATCCTCCAGGATTTTCGCTCGTATCGTCCAGGCAATCATAGAGAATTCCTCGAATACGTCAAAAACCGCTCTATCCACCTCTCCCTCAAATCCTACGCTCTCGCCGACCACTCATCCGCAGCCCAGTACCTACTCGTTCTGAACCAAGTCCGAGACTTCCGATGGAGACACTGGTGTTTCACTCGTGAGTATATCTTGAAGAAGACGAGTCATCCAACTGCTACGGGAGGCAGCCCGATCGTGACGTGGTTGCCAAATCAGTTAATGGCGGTTATGGAAGCTATGGTTGAGGTTTGGGAGGGTAGTGATAAGGAGTTGGGGAGGGAGTGTAGGGAGGTTATGGATCTGTTGTATGTGCAACGGGAGACGCTGAAGAAGGAGGTAGAAAAGTATTGTATGGAGAGGGGTGTTGATGCTCAGAAGGCTTGAGGCGTAGGAACAGAATTTGATACTCTCTATGATAGCTTTGATTGCGAGCAGGAACCGAAGATCGTATTTTTCAGCCATTTCCTCTGCTAAATCTGCATATATACATCAAACTTAGCTCTCATACCTGTACAGCCTCAATTTCTCACACGATCTCTGTCGTACTCCCGTTGAGGTGGTCATGAGTGGTGCCACGTGATGATGATAACGCTGCGGGGGTCAGACATCTGAAACAAGACCCCTCACTCGCATCATCCAACCATTTCATTGCAGACCTACCTTCCCGGAACGGTACTTTTGAGGTCAATCTCAACTACCGAACTTCTCAGATATCTTTCAACCTTCATATCTTACACAAATAAGAAAAAAGGAGCTCTAAAAACACTTATAACTGCGCTTTCCTATGATTGGTTTTCCGAACAGGATTTCTGCATGTTCAGAAACCATTCCTAGCTCCTCAGGACGCAGACCGAATGCAGCAGTTGAGCTCTGAACTGCAACCTTGTCTATATCGCGGGACGATGCGTCTCGTTTCCAGGATTTCACGACGTTGCATTGGTGGAGACTAAGGATTTGCGTTCGGCATCTCCTTGCACATGCACCTGCATCTGCATGACCAACGAACGTCATGAACCTCAATTGCCCGTGAGCTTAAGTATGCAGCCATGCCGCTCGTACCTGGATCTTTCTTGGTTCTGTTTCGCCTTGCAATCAAAGTTGAGCTAAGGCCAAGATGAGGCTGTTCGGACTGTGGATATGGACGTCGTCTGCGGTTTCTGCTTTGTCGACGCAGGGGATTCTGGATTTGGTGGCAAGGCGCATGCCGAATTATGTTGATGCTTTTGAGTTCCAGCTTACGGGAAATGAGAGCCTACCTATAAATTCAGTCAGCAAGACTGCGAACGATAAGTATCGAGTTTCTTCGACGACGGATGGCAAGATACTTGTTGAAGGCAGTTCAGCGAGTGCTCTTGCAAGCGGGTGAGTTTTCTAGTTAGTTTATGGGATGGTAAGTTCACACAGAGAACAGATTCCATCGGTATTTGACGGATGTTGTGCACGTCGATATATGGTGGTTCATTGGAAGCCAGTTGGATGTCGTCAATTCGACACTACCCCTCCCAGCTACTCCTTTGAATGGGTCCAGTGTTGTGCCTTGGAGATATCACTTTAATACTGGTAAGTTATATACATCTTTGAGCTATCAAAATCCTAATGAGAACTACAGTCACATTCTCCTACACCACAGCGTTCTGGGTCTGGGATGATTGGGAATTAGAACTTGACTGGCTAGCACTCCATGGCGTCAACTTACCACTGGCCTGGGTGGGATATGAGAAGACTCTTGTTGATGTCTATCGAGAGATAGGTATGACGGATTCTGAAATTCTCTCCTATTTTAGTGGTCCTGCTTTCCAATCCTGGAACCGGTTTGGCAATATTCAGAGATCCTGGGGAGGAGAGCTTCCCATGGAATGGATCAATAACCAATTTGAGTTGCAGAAAAATATCACGAAGCGAATGGTTGACCTTGGAATGACGCCTGTGATGCCCTGCTTCACTGGTTTTGTTCCCAGTGCGATCACGAGGGTCTTGCCAAATGCAATGGTTGTCAGTGGTTCTGACTGGATAGGATTTCCTACTCAGTATTCGAATGTGACGTTTCTGGAGCCCAATGACCCGAGTTTCACCATGCTTCAGGAAAGTTTCATTTCCAAACAGGCTGTTGCATACGGGAACATCACCCATATCTATACCCTCGACCAGTACAACGAGAACAATCCATACTCAGGAGACCTAAGTTACCTACGAAATGTCTCCTATAATACCTGGCAGAGTCTCAAAGCCGCTGATCCACAAGCAATTTGGATGATGCAAGGATGGATTTTCTTCGCTCTTTCCTCATTTTGGACGAACGATCGAGTTGAAGCTTACCTTGGAGGCGTCGAAGTCGACTCTGATATGCTGCTACTTGACCTCTTCTCCGAAGCAGCACCTCAATGGCAACGAACAAACTCGTATTTTGGCAAACCTTGGCTCTGGTGCCAGCTTCATGATTTTGGAGGAAGTACAGGACTCTACGGTCATATACAAAATGTTACAATCAATCCTATCGAAGCACTCGCCAGTTCCAGTAATCTCGTCGGGTTTGGTCTGACAATGGAAGGCCAAGAAGGTAATGAAATCATGTATGATCTTCTCCTCGACCAGGCTTGGTCAGCCTCACCCATCGACGCCAAGTCCTATTTCGCAAATTGGGCTTCTCGCCGGTATTCTGGAAACGGCATAATTCCACCAGAAATTTACGCAAGCTGGGATATTCTCCGCAATACAGTCTACAACAACACAAACAACAGTATTCTTGTAGTCACAAAATCCATTCTCGAACTGTCACCAAACATCTCAAATATGATTTCTGTATCAGGCTACACAGGAAGCGTTCCCACAGTTCTATCCTACGACCCAGCAGACTTACTCTCAGCATGGAGCCTCCTCTTCAATGCTTCGAAAACTAATCCCTCACTGTGGAATAATCCAGGATACGCACACGACATCACAGACATCACGAGACAGGTTCTTGCAAATAACTTCACAGACATCTACTTGTCTCTCATCTCAGCCTACTCCATGGCAAATGTGTCGAACACTACACTCTCGGCAATCGGCAGCAACTTAACCTCTCTCCTCACCACGCTCGACACGCTCCTCTCTTCCGTCCCGGCATTCTCTCTCTCCACCTGGCTCAATGCCGCCCATGCAGCAACAGCCAATACAACCCTCCAGTCATTCTACGACTACGATGCCAGGAATCAAATCACGCTGTGGGGTCCTGATGGCGAGGACAGCGATTATGGTAGTAAGCAGTTGGGGGGCTTGGTCGGTGGTTATTATAAGCCGAGATGGGAGATTTTTGTGCAGTATCTGGTGGCGACAACTATCGGGAGCTATAACGAGACGGAGTTGAGAGCGAGGTTGAGGACTTTTGAGCTTGGGTGGCAGGTTGCGGGAGCTGGTGGTGGTAATGCGACGAATGCGAATGGGACGGCTCTTATGAGTGAGGTTGCTGGGGTAGGGTTGAAGGATGTGATTGGGGCTGTGGTAGAGAATTGGGGAGGGGTCTTTGGGGTATAAATTTTGTAAGCGCAGAGGTGGTAGATCTCTATCTCTCGTTTGACTTCCGTAGAAAGACGTTACGGTAGGGACATTTAGTAGGTAGATGTACTATTCCACGTCAAATATATAATTCTAGAATGAAGGAACACGATTGATTAAAGTAGCCTTTTGAACAAATACAAGGCCGCAAATTACAACATGGTAATTCGCTACTATTAGTGTCTTTAAGCCTTCACTCGGATTGGACCGTTCTGGAGATTTTGGAAAAAGCAAAAATTTAGCGAACAAGGAAGTTAAGGGACTAAGCGAGTGCGAAAAGGGGTAATGTATCGTATTTGCAAGATCAAGGATGGATCTCGAGGTCCTTTTCTTTTTCATACAAGCAACATTCAGCTTAATTCGAATGCAAATGGAAATATTACCAACCTTTTTCTTGCCCTAGCGCCGCCATTTTCAAAACAATATGCCTTGCCTGCCTCGAAATGCATGTGAAGGCTTGAATCCCAATATTTTCCATTCCGTATTTTTCGTTCCGCGCAAGGTTCAACAAACGCTGACCGTTGATTTGAATGCCGTGGAGGAGGAATCACAATCACTCCAACCCTTCAACTATGACACCTGAGGCATCTTCTATCTCACGTGCTTCCTCGGCCTTTTGTTTCTGCCATTCATCGAACCACTAAAGATTGAAAATATTAGCAACGATTCGAAATGATCTGGAATTAAGCTAAACTTGACGTAAAAAAACTAGCATCGCCTTTATAAATTTGAAGAATTGATGTATCGATTTACACATCAGGAGTCGTGGTTGTGCATTGGCGAGCTCTGTTGTACTGACTTTGGGTATTTCATCATCGTAGTATGTCCATCCCTTAGGTGTGTTTCTGTGTGTCTCATTCGCGGTTCTTCGAGCTTTCGACCTGTCGGATGCCAGAAGTCATCTTTGTCTCCCTCAACATAAAAGTACGAGTGCCGAAGAACGCACGACTGGAATTCTGTCCACACAATCTTGTGATATTTTTTCCTGGAATGATGCTCGAATCCTCCTATTGTGAAATTTGAGTGCTCTAGGACTTGGTCCGAGAGCCCAGGTGTAATACTGTCGACATCGAGGGAGATCCTCGAGCTCAAAGAGTCACCGACACACCTAAAATCATTGCCATAGATTTAGTGGGCACCATTTCGGTCCTGTTGAGATACGAGTTCGAAGAGTGTCTATACACGGCGAGCTATTTCCCTAATAAAGGGCGGTAGTAGTCATCTAATGGAACTAATTGATATGTCTTCATGTCTCTGATTGGTGTATCCGGGAACACGGAGTAAGCTGATTGATATGTGATAACGTTGACAAGTGCTGTGGTATAGAATCCAAAGATAATCACGTCAATAGGTGGGGTGAAAGTGGTGGTGATCTAAATTGTTAATCTGTGGCCTGCGGCTTCCGTGCGAACATACCTTTGAACCTGTTGTGAAGGTTAGTGAAAGTGGAGACTAGACACTGGTGCTGTAAAGCAGAGTACCTCATCGATTTCCTTCTGAGAGCCTCCATATAAACTCACCTCTTCGACGTCGTCCAGGGCGTAACCTTCCTCGGCGATGAGATAGTCTCCAAAGCCCTCGAATTCTTGGTAGGATATGATTGAGCGTAGTTGTCCAAGTCAAGTCCATCCACAATGTCCCCGCAAAGAACTGTAAAGCGAAGCTGCCCCAAATCAGGGCATCGCACTAGGCTATCATGGACCTGAGTTAAATAGGATCGCGGTAAAAGCGATAGAGGCTGCGATTGATATTCTATTACGTCCTGAACAATTATCGAAAGACCCCGAGAGTTGCTTCGTAGTCGCTGTCAGGGCAAAGAGGTCCCAAGGATTGAGATAAGTGCAGAGGGTATCGAATATGGTGTAGTTCAGGAAGATATCTCGCCATGTTCGAGAAATTAGAGGATTCTTGATAGTCAATTCCGAAGCGAGCTTCGAAGGATTGTTTCTAGGATTTCCTTTCTTCCTAGGCATGTTGTGTCAAGATGCTGGCTCTTAATGGAGGGGCATGAATATTGGAGGGGTGAAGGAGACGCGTTTTGTCGCGTCCTCAGGTGATGCACCAGATGGGAAAGGACGCTGAGTCAGCAAACCTTCTCCTGGTGCTGCCAAAAGGTTAGAACATTTCATTCGGTTTCAGATGCTATCATTTCTATATTCTGTTAGCTTTAGAAGTTCTGAATGGACATTGTATTTTGAGCTGATTAGCAATGAGCACCAGCCCTCAGTATCGGGCGCAAGGTAACTCCTTTCTCAAAACCGCCCTAAATGCTGACTTTCAGAGCTACTGCATGGGCGGGCGCCCCTAGTACATCCATAGGTGCTAGTACAGCGATTTGACATCGTACTGAGGGACCACTCAATCCCAGCCGGTTCTCACACATGATGTCCACGGATACGTCTGGTGTGTTGGATAGTAGATATAGCTCTGAGTTCCTTCTACGTCTTCTTGTACTTTCTCGGAAGTCTGTTTTTCAAGCTATGTATCACTACTTGCATTCGGAAATGCTGGGACTAACTTTTAACGGCCTGAATCTCATTTGCATTGGGACAATAACAGTAAGAAAATCACCCGAATGAAATCAAACTTTGTAACAACAATTGCAGTATATTCTCACAAGCATCATTTACAACCTGTACCTCCACCCACTATCAAAGTTCCCAGGACGCAAACTATGGGCCGCCTTCCAGTTCCCATACCTCCAAGCCCTGCTAGGTGGACGCGTGCCCTTCCAGATCAAAGAGCTTCATGATCTCCACGGGCCTATCGTCCGCATCAGTCCAAATGAACTCTCCATAATCGACCCCGAAGCATGGAAAGATATCTATGCTAACAAAGAATTCATTCGTCCTCCTCAGATACGAGAACGACCTCCAGGAGTCGAAGCCCATAACCTCATCTCGGCTGGCGTAGCTGATCACGCTCGGTTCCGAAAAGCTATAGCTCCCGCATTTTCTGAGAAGGCTGTTAAGTTGCAAGAGCCGATCGTCAACCAGTACATCGACCTCCTGATCACAAAACTTGGAGAAAAGGTCGAGGAAAACAAAAACAGATCAGCTGTCATAGATATCGTTCGATGGATCAACTTCACAACATTCGACATCATCTCCGATTTGGGTTGGGGAGAACCCTTCCACTGTCTCATAAAGCAAGATTACCATCCCTGGATGACTGTTATCCTCCAATTCCAAGCACTCCTCATCGGCTCCTCCCTAAACTACTATCCTATTCTAAAGACACTCGCCTCATGGATAACTCCGAAATCCGCCCTTGCAGGACTGAAACTCGTCCTCGACACCTCAGAACAGAACGTCAAAGCTCGACTTGCTCGGAAAATTGACCGACCAGACATGATGACCTATATCCTGTCGCACAATCAATCCTCGCCCTCGACTCGCATGACAGAAGATGAAATGATCGCAAACTCGATGGCTGTCATCATTGGTGGATCCGAGACATTGACTGCTGCGCTAGCAGGAACTATCAACGCTCTTCTCACCCACACCGAAGAAAGAGAGACACTCGTCAAGGAAATAAGATCCAGTTTCCAAAACGAAGAAGAGATCTCTAGCCAATCGACAAGATCTCTTCCATATCTCATTGCTGTCTTACAAGAAGGATTGAGACTCTTTCCTCCATTACCTGATAACATGCACCGCTCTGTCCCTAAGGGAGGAGCCATCATCGCGGGTCATTCTCTCCCACAAGGTGTCGTGGTCGGTATACCATGCTACTCGATCTTCCGCTCACGAACCAATTTTTCACGCCCAAATGAATTCCTCCCTGAACGCTGGCTCTCAGAACATCAAGAAGAATTTCGTGGGGATAGAAAGGAGGCTTATAATCCATTTAGTCTCGGTGTGCATGGATGTATTGGACAACAGCTGGCGTGGATGGAGTTGAGGGTTATTCTTGCGAGATTGGTGTGGAATTTTGATTTTGAGCTGCCCGAAGGAAGGAAACCATTGGTTTGGACTAGCCAGAAGATATTTTGGGCTTGGGAGAAAGAGAGAGTGGATGTAATGTTGAGTCTTGCTGCTAAGAGAGTAAATGGCGAATGAAAATATACAATATAGCAAAAATGCAATAGATGTGCGGGGGATGAAGGACCACGAAACGATCTTCTCACTGACAAATAAATTCGGAAACATAATGGAACTTTGACTCCGCCCTGGCAGGCCCATCCTCTGTTTTCTGGACTAAAGGCAGATCGATAGGTCGTGTGCCGCTTCCCCGGTACACGCAAGCCACTTGATGAATAAGGGCAGTCATTAGTCACATCTTGCCGCATCTTTTCGGCTGATACAGTAAGTGATGCATTGAACTAACATGGAATCCAGGTCGCAAAATCAATTGTCCAGAAAATTCAGGCACAGTCATCATGGGACTTCCCAATGCATCCCAATACTGCACGAAAAGGTAGTAACATCCAAGTCACAACTTTGCATTTCAAAGACCTAGATTCGCGGATGAACACGATCTATTTACCTCACCCGATATCGCAATGCGCTTCTAGCAAACAAACTCCGCCATATCCTGTATGAAGTTTGGGAAGAGGAGTTCTGATTGTGGTCAAATGCGCAATCTAACCTAGAGTACAAGTTATGCCGCCGTCTATGCTATCAATACACACAACACCCCATTTACTTGGTCTCCTCACGCAAGTAGCTGTCACATATTAGCCTGGATATTTGTAAAAAGGGGGTATGGGTAGCGTACGTGATCAAGTCGTTCCTATCCTTATCCTTCTTCAATCCACCGAATGCCATCTTTGTGCCTGGGATATACTTCTTTGGGTTCTCGAGATATTCGAACTATGACCAATTAGCTCCTTATTCCCACCTGCTGTCAGAAGGAGAAGGTGGCAACATACGAGAGTTCCCTCGTTCCATTCAATGCCCTTTGCCTTGTTGGCATCGGTGTATGAGAAACCCGCGACGGAACCAGTGTGACGACCGAACAGCCCGTGTAGGTTGGGACCGATCTTATTACCCTCACCCTCACCGAGAGTGTGGCATTGAGCGCATCTTGTCTTGAAGAGGTTGGCACCCTTCTTTGCGTCACCTGGAGAGAATAGAAGTCAGTAAAAATTCTTCGGCGTATTTTGGATGCTTGACTCGTGAGAAACAAGGCTTTGGGCGCAAGCTGGCGGCGACTATGAGAAATGAAGATCACGGCTTAATACTCTATGAAGCAGGCAGTGCTCTCATAAAACATGCCTCGTGCCAGATATCTTGGGATTTCAGGTGCAATTGATGGTATCGTGGACTTCTGCAGGTCGGATGGCTCGGCGAGTGGCGTGCAGGAGAACGATGCCCCAGCAGTCAACAAACACCCAAAAGCTGAAGACTATCGCAGAACCGATTCCAGAATCGACCATATCATCTCTCACTCCGAGCCGGTGCCTCAATGTGTTCGAGAAAGGTTCAAGAACGCAATGGCAAAAAAAAGTCCCAGTGACGTGACCCTTTTGATTCCCTAAACCGGATAGAAAAGCGTAAACATACCGTCCTTGAAACCCATCTTGCCTAATTAAAAGTGTGTAGTGAGGGTGTAGAGAGAGGAAAGTCGAAAGAGAGTATTGTAATGATGTGAGGGTTGGAGTGTTTTGCGGTTTTTATTCGAGTACGAACGGGCAGGAGAAAAAAAGGCTTGCACTTGGATATAGCTCAAAGCCCGACCGAGATTGAGATGACACGGATATTCTTGGCCTTAGCGCTCACCAGCCACACCAGACTTTACAGGGAGCTTTGCAAATATACGAGCACTGATTGGCGGGAATGAGTATGGCATCGGGCAAGGCCGGAGCAGAATGTCTCGTGACTGCGTGAACATCGTGAAAAATGAGGACTTGGCCTCCGTAGGATGATCGGATGTTTGGAAGTCGGCTTTTGGAGGTCGCCGTACAAGGTTCAGAAGCTTCATCTGGTCACCGTACGAGATGTGAAAGTTTGGACGACTGAGAGCAATTGAAACTGTACAGCGGTGAAGCTATTCACAGCTCAAGATGCCGCCTACGACTTCAATTCCTCGATTCCTACTACCGCAAGGAGGAGCAATATGGCGGACACGAGTCGCTCAACCTTCCAACGCATCCCTCTTCATCCGCAATGCATCGAAAGGTTCCAAGAAGAGCTCCAAGCCTCTCGTCCTAGAGAAGCCGGCAAAGTTCAATCCTCCTTCTCATGGCTCTCGACGCCGGGCAGATGCTCCGAGGTATCCAGGTCCCCAGCTTTCCGCTGAGGAGAAGGCAGCGCAAGACACGAAGAAATACCCAAACATGATGCCTCCAGAGGGAAGTTTTATGCATTGGTTTTTAAATAATAGGAGCATCCATTTGTATATTACTTTGGTAAGCTTCTGGCGGCTCTTACAAGAGATGGGCTTTAAATAACCGTTTCCAGGGCACCTTGTTCAGCATGGCAGGCTTCGTATGGGTCACGAACTTCAAGAGCAACTCTCCTTTCGCAGATATGTTACCCTCTTGGTGGCAGTTCTTCACACATCCTATAGCTTCAACGAAGACGTTCTTTGAGGTTGTCAAATTGAATTCGGATCACCACACTAGGGAGACGATGGAGAAGAGGACAAGGAAGGTGGAAGATGTTCAGAAGAGGGCTGCGTACAGAAAAGAGCATGGCCTAGACACCGAAGAAGGCTTTGGCGGTTGGACAGCAAAGAGTGAGAAGGAGGTCCTCGGACCTGGAATCCCTGTTGATGACGTTGCGGTAGCGCAGGAAGGCCAAGGAGATATGCCAATCGCTACAGAGCAGGTTGTAAGGAAGGAAAAGAAGCCGCTCAAGAAATGGTTGGGGATCTGGTGATGGGAATGATTCATGAAATTATCATTCCAAGGTCTGGGTATCTTTGTAAATATTCTGTATAACTAGCCCAACTCCACGGCGTCGAGACCATCTAGTACCTCTTCTGCTACACCTCTATGTTCTAACACTTTCTGGATCATAGCAGCAATCAGCTTCCTCTTTGCACCACCTCTTGGTGGTTGCCATACACCCTCTTCCTGCATAGTCTCTCTCTGACTTGCCGCCTGTTCTGTCGTGGGAGCTGTACCTCCTGTAGCCGTGTTCAAGGCATTAGGGATCCCGGGTGGTGTCAACCTAGAAGGCGGATCAATCGTCCTAACAGCTAGCAACTTCAGATCCCTCGCCTTTTTTAAGTCGACCTCCATACCACTTTCTGCTCTGGAGGACTTTTCTCTAACTGACACAGCAAGGACTACTTCGGCAACAGCAAGCTCTTCTTTAGTCGGGTCGAAGATAATATTGTCTTTCACGGCCATGACTAAGAGCGTTACGGGTGGTCGAGTGTGTGAAGCTTGGCTGTTGCGAGGATAGAGGTAAATAGATGCTTCCCAGTCGTCGTCAAATAGAGGGTCTTCATCCATTTCTGATTTCAGTTTTGGTAGTCTGGTAGAGAGTAGGGCAAGATGTGCAGTGAGTGAAAGCAGCGGTAGTGGGTATGATAATGGCTGTGAAAGCAGGAGAATCTTAAACCATGTTAATAGTTTCAAAAGATTCGCACTGCTAGGAATGCTTACATCTAAGTATAGCTTCCAATGAAACCTGTTGTTGATCCATAATCGTCTAGTAAATTCTCCGTCCGCAAGCAAGGCCTCGGCCAAGAGTGCAGCCAAGAAGACTGGCATAGAATCATCGTCTCTAAGTCCCGGAACCTCAACACTAACTTCCAACCAATCGTTCGATCCTTGCTTCGTATCCTTCCGCGAACCTTCATCATCGTCATCAACCTCATCGCTAGTTTCGGCCGTGTTCTGCTGTTGACAGCTCGGCCGTGATTTTTCCATCTCAGCCTTGATGCCTACAATCGCTTCCGTACCGTCCGCAAAACATATCCTTGCGCTGCCATTTGTGCCAGGGAGCATTCCAGTCTCTGCTATTAAGGGTCGAAACTGGCTTGGGGCGCGGCCATCTGGACGAATTGGTGGGGTGAGAGAGAGGGATGTATGTAGGTAGGAGAGCTCTGCAGGGCTGAGAAGGACCTGTTGCGTAGTAGAAGGCGCCATAATAGCTTGGGTGCTAAGTTTCCTGGCTCTAGTCGTCCCCTTACAGCTCCCGCAGTCTCACAAATCTGTCGTGAGCCACTTTAAGATTGTAGCTTCGATATCAAAACATTTCTTAGAGGGCGGGCGGAAGTCCGCATTTTAGCGCGGCAGGGTCCAGGCAAGGCTACGCTTTACGAGGCTGACAGCTACCCCTGCTCACAATGTCTGGCCTTCTTTTTTCTCTATCAGACACTCCTAAGCGTTATTTTCACAGATGTCTTTAATTCTAGACTTTCTAAACGGTTCTACGAATCGTATCTGTTGTTATCGTCGAGTTGCTTTCAAATCATCTTGGGTTCGGGACAACGTTTCACCCCTGCACTTCCCACTAAGCCAGAAGTCTCCGAGATTGAGTATATACAACCTCCAGCTCTTGCTCAATTGGCCTGAAATGTTATCACGAAAGGGTTAATCGACATTCCGTTGTCCGAACATTTCTTAGACTCTATATTTCTCTTAAGAAGTTAGCTATATCTTACTAAACCTACCCCTTATTCAGCAATTGAGTTTCCTCTCAATCTTCGCTTCCATCATAGCAGGTACGGGCCAGATCTCCTATGCTCCTTCATTCTGGTAATTCAGGAACGGAAGCGTTCCTTCTTCTTCGAGGCACAAGAAGAAGAAGACTTCGCAAATTGTCATCATCCTCCAACTTCTGACCATATGAGCGGGGCTAGGCAAGGTTCAAGGTCCAATATCTCAGGACATCGAAGATCTCTCATACCCCAAATTTTTCATTCAATAACAAAGTTCCAATTATTCAATACAGGTAAAGGGTCTTGAGAGGGTCCCATTTTGTACTCAAGCGTAACAAGGGTGTAGCTTGCGTCTATTTCATATCAAGTACACTTGCTTGATCAATCTCTACCACTCCCAACCTCCCAATGGTCTCTACTCTAGCAATTTAACGAGCAAGAAGGCTGATACGCATCGTAGTTCTGCCGATCTTCAATCAAGAACTGTCAACCAACCTCAAGTACCAAGATGCTTCGCCTCCCAAAACTCATTTTCACCAACAAATTCGGCCTCCCTAATATCCCTCCACCCAGCACCTTCAACGATCAAACCATCCTGATCACAGGGGCAACCAGCGGTCTCGGTCTCGCCACTGCCGTTCACTTCGTCAACCTCGGTGCCAGCAGTGTGATCATTACCGGCCGCACGGCAGCAAAGTGCCAAGCTGCAAAGACGGAGATTGAACGTCAGACAAGCACTAAAGGTAAAGATGTCGTGAAGGTCATGGAGCTCGATATGAGTACCTTTGCTGGCGTGAAGAGCTTCGCGGATCAAGTGAAGAAGGAAGTCAGCAGGATTGATTATGTGCTGCTCAATGCTGGGATGATGAGTACTAACTTCAGGCTTGGAAAGGAGGGTTTCGAAGAGTCGATTGAGGTTAATACTTTGAGTACGGCTCTATTGGCTTTGCTGCTGCTTCCTTGGATGAAGGAGGCAGGGAATGGCAAATCGCATTTGGGTGTTGTGACGAGTGGATTACATAGAGGTGAGTAATCTCATTTCAAACAACGTGAAAGTGCGAGCCAAACTGCCATATTCGCAGTCAACTCGATGTTTAGGTTCAATCGGAATATCTTGGAGCTTTGGATGTCGTAATCTATCTAAATAATCAGCTCTCTGCAAATCTTTCAAGCAGATCAAACACTAACCCTCTTTCTAGGAGTCGATGTCAGCGAAGGAAAGTTCCCCCAGCACGACATCCTCACGTACTACAACAAGGCCGAAAACTTCCCCAAAGCAATGTCCGGAATGTACGCCATCAATAAATTACTAGTGCAGTACTGTATTCGTGAGATCTCAAAGCTTGCTGTTGGCCCAGACGGAACGTAAGTACTTCCCTCTCCTATGCCACCAAGAAAGAAACACTAAAACAAAGGCCAGACCACAAGTAATCGTCAACCCTATGTGTCCCGGCATGGTAAAATCAGAGCTAGGCCGCGAATACCGAACCAGCATCCTCATGAGCGCTAGCATAGACGCATTTATGAACGTAGTCTCGAAGAGCACGGAAGGAGGAGCTCGGACACTTGTTCTTGCGGCATTGACAGGGAAGGATGAGAATGGAAAGTATATTACGAACTATCAGAGTGACGAGGAGTATTTGAAGTGAGTCTCCAAAATCGGAAGCGAGCTTGAGCTTGACTGATGTCATCGCAGGGCAGTCGAGAAGAACATACTTGGGCCTGAGGGACAGAAAATGCAAGCTGAGGTATGGAAGGAAGTCCTTATTGTACTTGGAGAGAGGGTTCCTGAGGTGAAGGAAATTGTTGGTGTTGGTGCTTGATACCCATTTTCCACCTCTCGTTGGTCATTGTAATGTTGTAGTCTAGTTTAGACATCATTCTGAAGTTGCATAATGCTCATTACTCGTGAAATTGTCTCGTGTATAGTGCCCAGTGTCCTCTATCCTTATTCCAGTTTCTAAACAACACGTCAACTCAGTTGAGGTAAACCACCATCTCCTTCGCACACTGAGGACCCACAGCAGCTGCCAACTCAGCAATAATGCCCTTGATTGAATGCGTGCTGTCCAACTCACTCTCATCCCATCCGACCAGATCACAAGTCTCCGCATTTGTTCCCCTGACACGCAGTCTGACGTGATCGATGTCAACTTCTTCTAAGAGCTGCTCCTTAGTCATGACTCCTGGAACCCCACGCGAGAAGAGGGGGAGGTCAGGATCGGGAACCACCTGATCGTCATCGGAATCATCGTCCTTGTCTACGGGCTCGGCCATAGATACATCGCTTGGGCCATCTGAGATTGCTGCCTGTTCGGTGTGGTTCTCTTCTGAGACCTTCTCGCGTGAGAGGCTCAGATATTTGGTCTTGTCTAACTTCTTCTTGACATTGCTACTGAGAAGATCCCAGGTAAAGGATTCGGGGTCCAGGATATATTGAGGACTGTAATCGCCTTTGTAGCGCATCTTCACGCAGCTGTGGATGTAGAAACCTGCATACCACCACTTATAGCCCTTTTCTTTTGCCAATGCAATTTCTCGCAGACCACCTATCTTGCCGAAACCGTACTGATGGACGGATTCATGGTACATGAAGTACACTGCGCTAACGCATTCTGGTAGTAGGTCCAAGACGCCAATAGCAATCAGCTTGCCGTCGATTCGGTAACATTGGTGATATGAGCCTAAACGTCGCTCGCGCCCATCGAGCGTGACATCGCTTCTAGGAAGTGGCGAAGAGCAGAGAAAATTCTTGAAGCCACTCTTACTTATTCGATGTGGGGGTTCGTGGTGGACAAGCCGCTGATAATTTTCGAATAGGGCATATTTTTCGTCCGTATAGTTGTCGGGTTCCAATGTTACCATGTGAGCGTGCGCAGGCTCTGGTGGACTCCGCAAGCGCTCTTTCTCGCACTCGTGAACCCGTTCTGCCAAATCGAATTCGGCATCACGCTTCTTGGCTTGGTCGCGTGACCGAGGATAAAGCCTTGCTGCCTCTTTGACATAGACATCCCCAAGGAGGTACTTAGTAAACCGGTTCAAGGTCTGCCGCTGATCTTTGGAGGCATGGAAAGAATCTGCGTCAAGCCGAATTGTGTATTGAGGACAGCAAGACCCACGCTGATCAGGCTTGTAGAGAAGACTGCCGGAACGTCTCCAACCGCGGTTGAGAAGGGATTGGTAGAAGTCGGGTGTCAAGGAAGTTGTCGACGCGTAATATGAAAAGCCTAAGAGATAAAAAGTAAATATGGACCTCAAACTCGGGGTTCAGGAATTTTCAAGTCATGCTAATGCTTGAATAGTGGAAGGGAACGTAGTGAAGCGTGGGTAAAGGAGAGTAGCGTGAAGCTCCGTGGCAACGCTATAGAGGGTTTACGTTTTTGTGACTGACTTCCTGATCTATTGTGGCAATAGCCACATCTATTGTTCTCGTAACCTACCGAACTTTAGTCAGCTTACATTCATTAATGCTTGTTGTGTAAAGTGTTGCTGCACTTGCTGCAATGCGAGCTGTGTTGTATTTTTGGTGGGTCACAAGAAATTCTTTAACCGGATCCAGGTCCGAGTGGCCTCTAGGGAGCTCATCCAGTGCATTATCCCCAGCAATGGGGAAATCATGTTGTAAGGCCGAGGGAGATTGACAATCAATCAGTCAACCACATTGAGTAATTGAGAGGCCAGAAGGCATCGTGGCCGCGAGTGACGGCTCTCGCAGCAGTTCCAATCACGGGGGAAACCATGCGATAAATAGCCTTCAGGCCAATCAGGCGGTGTCACAAAGCTTCAGAGCATGATTCAAGCCGTTGCACATGAACAATTCGACAGGCCGAGGGTGGGATGTTTTTTCTCGAAGAAATCGTAATGCGGCCGGCGTCGAAAGAGGAAAAGCGAGACAACGCATGTCGGCCCAGATGTTTAAATCAACTTCTGCGAACCGATCGAACACGGGGAGAAACAATTGGAGAATGGATCAAGCCCGGGGAGCGAGGGTGGTAGATGGGATTTTAGGGTTTTCCAGGCACTCACCAATAGGGGATAATAGCGAGCTCGAATGACTCTGGGACTGCATGACGGGCAGGCAGGATGTGGGCGGCTTGGCGTGGTACACTGCAGGATGCCTGCATGCGAAACTCCCAGTGGGTCGGACGACAGGCGGCGAATTTTGCAGCGTTGGGTGACGGAGATGGAGATGGAGATCTGAAGTCCTTCGATGCACGCTGCAACGGTTGCGTAGAGCCGGGGCTGGTAGCGTGTCGACCGCCGATGGTGCTGCTGCGTGCGCCCTGAGGAGCGGAGGAGACCACGCTGCGGACACGAGCTGTGACTGGGTTTTCGTCCTTGGGCGTCTGCTGTGGTGTTGTGCCCGCTGTGAGACGAGGCGGATAGGGAGACCGGCGGTACTTGTGCCAGGGCTAGTCGCACGAGGGCGAAGAGGGCCAGGAGGGCTATACCGTCCTCGAGCTAGAAGGAGCAGCGAGTAACGCGGGACTCCAGCGGCGGTTCGGGCGGTCCAGCACTCGGTATCTGGACGAGGGTAGGAAGGCTCGGAGAGGATGCTGTCAGATGGGATCTGGCAAGGTGTAAGGTGTAAGGTGTAATGTGCAATGTGCAATGTGCAATGAGGTGCACCGCGAGCCGGGGCTGGCCAAGGCCAGGCACCAGAAGGAGTAATGCGGACGCTGGTGGTACAGTAGGACCGTGAGCAATCAACAGGCTGACCGCGGCGAGAGAGCTGAACGTGTCCAGGACCGTAGGCAGCTGGCTTTGAGGGCTCTCGACGGCTGTTGTGTCCTGCGTCCGGTATCGTTCCGCAAAGGCAATCTGTGCTTCTGACGGCGGCGCTGGCGTTGGGTATGGATACCTCAAGGGGAAATATCGAGGACGGTCCCAGGCGTCGAGGCAAATCGCATGTCCTTGATATGGGCGTGGATTGGGACTGGCAGACTGGCACAGGTACGCTCAGTTTGAAGATTGCTGCAGCAGAAAGCCTCGAAGGTTGTCGGGATTGGCCAGGCGAGCGCCGAGCAGCATCACTAAAGAGGGCCCGGCGCCATAGGTAGGGAGGCAAGTGAGCGAGGCGTAACGAGGAACTTCCTGAGCAGAGAGCGCAACGAGTAACATTGCAACCAACATGGCCATACCGTCACCGCGCCGTACGGCTCCCTACGCAACGACTCAACCGTTGCAAGCACAGCTGCCAGCAGCCAGCAGCCAGCTGCCAGATCCCAAACCAAAACCCCCACCATGAATCCATGAATCCATGAATTGACGGGAAACGCGGGGCGTCACCATTCACCAGTCACCACCCACCAAGTCCTCACACGTCCACGGTCCCGAGGGTTTTCTAGCTCGTGTCGGCGGTCCAAAGCAGAGTTGGCTCAGTTGAGTATGATGCCTCTTCGAGTCCTAGCCCTTCCTGACCCATCCCAACCCTCCCTGACCCAAGACATCGAGCAGGCGGAGGCTAGCAGGCGCGTGCCATGGGCGTCTTTTCTTGGGAACTCTGCTTCGAGCAAGGCAAGGCAGGTGTAACGGGCCCGTAAAGCTAGACCTAGCCGGCCATGGTCAAATGGGCAACCTCGAACAAGTTGGGCTTGCTTGGATTACGCACTTTATATGCTGGTTCCGTAGCCCCATGGCCCGGGAAGGAGAAGAGCACGAGACAAGGGGCCACAGGACGAAATACAATAAATATTCGGGCAGAGGCCAGACTTTTTAGGTTCCGGTCCCTTTGGCTTGTAAGCTTGATATCACACAACACACAAAACGCCCCTACAACTACCCTCCCTCCCTACTCGGGCCGCCCAAACTCTTCCTTCCCTTCTTTTTCCTGCACCCCTCCACACTTTCTGAGATCCTTCTTCAAGCCCTCTCTTGCCATTGTGTCATACCCAAGGAGGTACCACCAAGTTTTCTCTCATATCCGTCCGCTAAGAATGACGGTTCCCGAGCATTGATCCGACTACCTACCTACCCACAGGCGAACTGCGAACAAAGAAGTTCCCACCCAATTCTTTTCGATTTTCCGCATTGTGCCCCAACCGGTGATTGTAGACACCATCGAGGTGAAGACAGGCCTTCATCATGGCGGCAAGTCGCTCCATGGAGTCTCGTACGGGACGCAGCAAGCAACGTAAGTTTCAATTCAGAAACAAGTGCGCGTCTGCACGTGGTACCAACTTTTTTTTTTCTGCCTACGTTCGCTACAAAGGTCGCAAGCTCACCACATCTCGACTTGTAGGCTACAGCGAAACCGGCGAACGACTCGTCGCGGGAGTTGTGCCTCTCAATGCGGCTAAAACTCATGTTCTCCTGATCCAGTCCACGCGCAGACCTGGCTGGGTCCTTCCCAAGGGCGGATGGGAGTCGGACGAAAGCTGTCCTGAAGCTGCACAGCGCGAAGCCTGGGAAGAGGCCGGAATCGTCTGCACCGTCGATTATGACCTCGGCACAATCAAGGAGACTAGAGCTCCCAAGCAGATGACGAAAGAGGCCCCCAAGTCCCTCTACCAATTCTACGAAGTTACGGTGACAAGGGAAGAGGCAGACTGGCCCGAGAAGCATAAGAGGACCCGGCAGTGGGCCAGCTTTGCGGAAGCTTCAGAAGCCATGAAGGCTCGACCGGAATTGGTAGAAGCTCTCAACCGCTCAACAATTCAGAAATAGCCTCGCGGGCCCGGCGTTCTATCCATCATACCGAGTCTACGAGCGACCTCACTCTCCAGCTTTACATTCGAAGTCGCAGCAAGCCCAGTCATGATCGAGAGCAATAGGATTCCGGGTTCGCAAACGAAAAATTCGCGGTGCATTTCCTGCCATAATGTTTTGTTTCTCACAGGGGTGCGGGCTTTTGCTTTCAGAAATTGTTTGCTTTCTTCCACTGCATAGAAGACAATCAAGTCAGGATGGACATCTGCCGTGCTCTTGAATGACTATGGCCCTTTCATTTTCATTGACCTGGACTCGGAAGCCATCACAACACATTGCTATACAATCCCAAAGCGCCTACCATTCCATTGGTAAACATGACGCAGTTTTTTGCTATACCTGCATTGCGACGGCGTTTTCGGAGTGGCTGATCAATATAGGCTCATAACAAACCCGGGCGGCATGATTACACTGCATGACATCAAACTAGGAGAAAGTATATCGGACATAACGGGCATGAAGAAAGTGGCAAGAAGATCGGTTTCTCGGGGTAAAATTGCGTACAGGACAGGGGGTTTTCCAAGGTGGAGCTCAGTTCCACAACTTCATGTAAATGTGATCGAGCACTTTAGCATAGAATGCTATGTTTAAATCCTAGAAACGAAGTGCATTTTGTGTAACTTGTGATATTTTTGAAAACTCATTGTCCAATCAACTTCAATCGTGTCCTGCAACAAAACTCTCATCCCCTATTCGACCGCTCGACTACCGTGCGGCTCTAGCGATTTTGGGTCAATCTATCTGCCCGCTTCACATCGTCACCTCGCAACTTCCTCACTCACCACACGCGTCCTGCTTCAACACCCCACGCTCCTTCATTCGCATGCAATGGATTGGTGCAATTGGTAACGAATGAACGATTTGATCAACCATACACAAAATGGAGACTCTCAGTCTTGAGGATCCTCCTCCGCAAGGAGCGGCGCAAATGCAGATGCCGCTGCTTGGACCCGGTATTCCACCGCCGCAGAACCAGCAATTACCTCCGCAGATGTTTACTACAGCTGCGCAACTACTCGACTTGACAGACAGTAAGGATTTTTTCTTGCGTCAAGTTGCTGGGATGTCCTCCGAGGATGAGGAATTAAAAGCGACGCCGTCAATCTAGATGATAGCTCGAATTTCGTCTGCAGGAGCTCTTTTCACATGAAAGTCTGAAACTGATAAAGTCTTGACAGAAAAACTCGTGGTGGCACTCCGAGATGGCAGAAAACTAATAGGTGTCCTGCGAAGCTGGGACCAGTTCGGTATCTACTCCTTTGTCTCACCACACCTCGCTCCACCTACTCACAACCTCTCCAGCAAACCTCGTGCTCCAATCCACCATTGAGCGCATATTTGTTCCGCCACCAATTTCTCCCTCGTCCACCCCCAGCAAAGGCATTGCTCCTGCCGTCAGCGAGCCAGGACTCTACGCCGACGTCCCTCGAGGGATATTTCTCGTACGAGGAGAAAACGTAACTTTACTTGGAGAAATTGATCTAGATAAAGATGACGAACCTCCGCCTGGATATGAGAAAGCGGATTTAAAGCTCGTCCATAAGTTGCACAGTGAAAGGAAGGCTAGAGAGGCGAGGAAGGAGAAAGTTAGGAGGGGGAAGTTGAGAGAGTTGGGATTTGAGGGGGAGGTTGCTGCTGAGGCTGCGGTGTGAGGAGATTTCTCTCATGAAAAAGACTAAAAGGATTAGAAGGGGCGGTGTGGAAAGGTGGATGATCGCATGGGTGGAAGCGGAAAAAGGGAAGGCATCAGACAGGGAGGAGCTGTTACTTTGCAGAATATTGTGAAATGCATCAAGTTTCGGCGGGGAATGGACGGTCTATTTGACAGTTAGTCAATCAGCAGTGGTTTATCCCACATACTTGCAGCATTGAATACGCTGCCCTTTCAGGTGGTTGATGAGCTCAAAATCAATAATTATGGCATGGGTATTTGAGCTACTCGTGTAATAGCCTTCTTCCAATCCCGGGGAATAGGATGACAAAAATACATGCCTTGGTAAGTGATATCTTGATATGGAAATTGGAATTTGGAACTTGGAATCTCGAGCCGGTCTGGGTTCACAGTTGAGAGTAATACCTGAGGTACAGACGAAGTAGATTAATTGATTAAGCGTGACTATGCATTAGCTGGCACCATTACCCAAAAGACCAAGGACCCTATCAACCAACACCATGTAGTTTGGCTATAAACATCTTCAGGTCACTATGCTTGACCGGCTGGAAAAGACTTATGAATTAGATAGAGTTGGCGCAAAACCAATCCGATGAGATCTCCCTCGATTTTCCCCATCTATTGTCAACGTCCCTCATTCGTCGAGTGGCCTCCAATACGCTTGCCAGAGAGAAACTCCAATACCCCTACTTCGCACAAAAGACCCCTTTTCATTATGGACCTAGTTCGTACTTCCATTCCTTCCTTATAGCCAGGAAGGATGGCCTCTGACGGATCATTTGTGATAGACTAGGCTACCTCTGAGTCCTCCATGGAGTCGTACAGAGAATCGTTTCCGCATACGTGAGACGTTTCTCTTGGCGATTGCCAATCTCCAAAAACGAATGTCTGTCTACGCCATAATGACCTCCTTGCGAGCGAAAATTTCCTGATCTTCGACCGACAAGAACCCTGCTGTCATATGATACAGCTTTGGTCAATGAGCTAACTCTGTTGCTTTGCCCACGGATAGGTTGGCGTATATGTAGCCCGCCCACACTATTCATATCTCAAGTACCATCAACGATTGTGGACCTGTCGCTGGAGGACTGAGATAGAGAGACAAGACATTTCTTCCTTCGTGCTTTTGACCTCCTGTCGATATCCTCCCAGTCGATCTTCCAGTTCTTAATGGCTTGCGTGAGTTCCGGATCTTCGTTGCGGGGCATGTATTGCGCGCACTGAGCCTCAATCGCCTTCAGTTGAATTCGAAGATATTTGAGTTCTGACTGATTGGCATCAAAGTCGTCTTCCATTTCCGCTATGCGGTATTCGAGCAGAAGTATTCGCTCTGCGGCTCTCTCGGCTCTCGTAAGGAGTAGATCGTGAACTTGCTATCTATTATTAGCCTCAAAGTCTTAAATGTGACACCGGAATAGCTCACATCAGATTCATCCTTTCTCGTCTGTAACGCGGCAACTGTTACAGCCAACTTCGAAGCTAGAGCTTCAGCAGCTTTAGCTACCTCAGCAGCTTTTGACGTGGTCATCTGGGGTTCATTGTAGACCGAATCGTTGACCGAACTTGGAGACATATGCGGCAAGCGCAATTTCATGCTCTGCGTCGGGGTTGGAGGACCCCAGAAGATATCGTCTCCTCTCGATGCTGCCAAATTTCCAGGACTTTGTTGAAGTGTTTGTCCATCTTGGCTTCTTTCTCCCCCGCGGATTACTCGCTCGATCTTGTCGACCTGAGAGTGGATAGCGGTAACTGCGCCATCTTCTAATGTGTTGGCTTTCGATAATCGGAGAATGAGATCATTGAGTCTTTCAATAAGCACATCCTTGGAGTCCTGCGTAAGATCCTCATTCGGAGAGGCTTCTCGAAAAGTGTTGCTTGTTGGAGAGGTGAACTGGCGATGTAGCACAGGGAAATGTGCAATGCCCAGATGATGAAGGCTCATTGTCACAGATTTGAAAACAAGCACTTAGCTAATGCGTTGCAATGTACCTGGGTGGCATCCAATCCAGTCGAGTCCATTTCTACCAGTAAACACGGCGGACAACGAAAATATAAGACATGTGTGAGCTGATCCCGTGCAAGATGGGACGAACGCAGGTGAAGTGGAGAGATAATCTGAAAACGAGGGAGCATGCGGCCGCATTCACCGCCGACAAATCCCGAAGGCAAAATAATTATGTTAGAACTACCGAGAATGAGTATTTCTTGCCAACACAAGCACAGCGGTGCACAAGAACATTATTTTTCTGCTACTGTGACATTTGCTTGGGAAATAGACGCCACTGCCTGCAGGATCCAGCAATTGATCGTCACAGGACTATTTCGAGCAAGATGGGTGGTGGGGTATGTTGTTCATGTCCTGTGACTCCTCGTATGAGCCAACATTGAAGCTTACATCTCCTAGGAAGAGCTTCAGCCTTCTTTGGAAGTAATTCAAGACATTATTGCAAAAGTGCCTAGCCTTGAAAATCCTCCAAATGTCATTCCAGTTTATGCAGAAATAGCTTCGAGCTTCATTAAGCCGTCTGAAGCATATCTAAAGGTCGCAGCTCACTCGAAGTCGGAGTTTTCATTTCTCTTTGAGAGCGCAGCTACTGAGCGAGTCGGAAGATACAGCTTCGTCGGCGCCGGACCTCGCAAGATCCTCAAGACTGGCGAAGGTCACGGCGAATCTATCGACCCTTTACCAGCACTGGAAGCGGAGCTCGCAAAGTACCGTGTTGCTCACGTCCCCAAGCTGAAACTTCCTCCTCTTACAGGCGGAGCTATCGGATATGTTGGCTATGACTGTGTACGATACTTCGAGCCGAAGACGGCACGGCCTATGCAAGATGTATTGAAGGTACCAGAGTCTCTCTTCATGCTCTTTGACACCATCGTATCATTTGATGGCTTCTTCGAGACAATCAAGGTTATAACATACGTCCACATTCCAGAAGATCTCTCGAAACTCGAAGAAGCTTACGAGAAGGCACGAGAGACTATAAACGAGATTGCTAGGGTTTTACAAGCACCAGATATCCCTCTCCCGGTTCAGGAGCCGATCAAGCTTGGCCAACAATATACATCAAATATCGGACAAGCGGGCTACGAAAAGCATGTTGCTGAGTTAAAGAAGCATATAATTGCAGGCG
The DNA here is from genome assembly GCA_003988865.1 of Phialocephala sp. D728. Taxonomy (NCBI): domain Eukaryota; kingdom Fungi; phylum Ascomycota; class Leotiomycetes; order Helotiales; family Mollisiaceae; genus Phialocephala; species Phialocephala sp. D728. The sequence continues at coordinate 371,429 of QYAJ01000039.1, forward strand.
ACATAATTCAAGCTGTTCCATCACAACGTATCGCCCGACCTACCTCTCTTCATCCCTTCAACATTTACCGACAACTTCGTCGCGTCAATCCATCTCCATATCTATTCTACATCAATTGTTCGGATTTTCAAATTATTGGCGCCTCTCCCGAGCTTCTTGTCAAGAGGGAAGAGGGCCGCATAATCACCCATCCTATAGCTGGCACGGTGAAGAGGGGTGAAACTCCCGAAGAAGATGAGGCACTTGCTGAAGAACTTCGACAATCTCTGAAGGACAGAGCAGAACATGTTATGCTTGTTGACCTTGCAAGAAATGACATCAACCGTGTTTGCGACCCATTAACAACAAAGGTTGACCGATTGATGGTAGTTGAAAAGTTCAGTCATGTACAGCATCTAGTTTCTCAAGTCTCTGGAGTCCTACGTAAGGGCATGACAAGATTTGATGCGTTCAGATCCATTTTCCCTGCAGGAACAGTCTCAGGCGCACCTAAGGTGAAGGCAATGGAACTCATTGCGGAATTGGAAAAGGAGAAGCGAGGTGTATATGCTGGAGCTGTTGGATATTTCGGTTATGGTACTCTCGACAGTGAGGGTAAGGAAGTTGAGGGCGAGATGGATACTTGCATTGCCTTACGAACGATGGTTGCTAAAGATGGGATTGCCTACTTGCAAGCTGGTAAGTGACTTGCTAACGTTAAATTATATTGGATTATGTCTACATGCTAATATGATTCGTGACTAGGGGGTGGCATTGTTTTTGATTCCGATCCATACGATGAATACATCGAGACGATCAACAAGCTCGGCGCAAGTACGAAGACCCTGACGAGGGCTGAAGAAGAACATTCTAGGGTACAATCGAAGGTATCGCCAAAGAGTACCCTCAAGAAAGCTCACATCGATCTGGCAGCTGGTTGAATTAAGAGAGGATCTACGTTGCTAGATCCAAAATTGGTTCCATGATTTGACAAATTGGATCTATGAAGTGCTTCTCAACGCCTCCGAGAGGAGGAACTAGAGATTGATTTAGTTGAAGACTTGAAAATGGCCGGATCCAGAATATCATAAGTCTGAAATACGACTCCAGATTTTGCCCCGTAAACCAATTTTGCAGCATAGAGGTCGTCCCTTGGGCCATATGCTGCCCGAAGCGCTAAACCTGGCAGGAGCCCGCCACGTTTCATTCATGATCTTGACTGCCTCGACCTCTCTTACTATGCCGTTCATCGACATGACATCCCCATCCCATCAAAACATTCCAGAAGTCTAGCAGCACTTGCATCGCTTGCTCCGCTCGTTTCTTACCTACTCCCTATCTCGTACCCATCTCAAAGTTGAGAAATCTTCTCCTGACAGCACATACGACAAGGGCTATTCCTTCCGCGGTCAATGCGTCATGTCGAAAGAAGGAAATGTTGCAACAAGGGATTGGGCCACAGGAAAGGTTTCCTAGCTAATAAGTGCGTGATAGGCATGATGTTAACTTTAGCTATGTATTGTCTATGATGGATTTTAGTACGCGTCAAGGGTGCCGCGGTGATAAGAGAGAAGAGGCAAGATAAAGCTGAGAAGGATGGGCAGAAGGCTGAGGAGAAGCGGAGGCTGTGAGAGAAAATGGCTAAGAAGCAGAGTAAGGATAGCATGGATAGAGAGGAGGCTGTACTGACAGCTGAGTCAGGTACTGCTGAAGTTTGAGGTGGGCTGATGAACGCGAGATTTGGGGCTTCGAAGAATAGGTTTGAAGGACGGAAAATGGGTTCAAGATGGAGAGAGTATCGTTGGTTGGGAATTTTGTTCAGGAAAGGTCAGTGGGAGTCGATCTCATTTGTTGATTGCACTGGCTGGGACGCGAAACAAGAGTATTGTGTGGGACTTGTCAATATAACCCCGCTTTCCTTCCTTTGCTAAATTCAGTCATATCAATCCTTGCTCGGCGTTTCGAATATTTGAGATTCAACAAGTGAATTGCTTCTGAATATCTTTATTGCGGAAAGGAGGAAAATTCCAGACTCAGTCCTTCAGAGGCTAGGTAGCCGGATGAACCCTCTAGGTCTAGGTCCCATTCTTCAAAATTGAGGATGGTAATATCTCCGTTACAAAATTGGATTTATTTTTAATCACTAGCTAGTTCTGCTATGTTTTAGTGTCTTAACCTCCCGATAGATAGATCTAGGTACCTGTGTCTGTCTACAACGAGGAGGGAGAAAAGTACGTCACGTGAAATGTCCTCAAGTGCCTACTTTAATATCCTAAGAGTGCAATTACTGCCAAGTATAGAAAGTGATATTTACAGCGCTCTTGCTACGTGATAATCCATTGGCGATGGCAAGAGACGTGATATGGTTTAAATATGTCACGTGATAAAGCTCACGTGGTACCACTCTCTCTTCACCAGAGTGAACCCTGACTTACCCAAATTTGTCAGATCTCTAGAAAGTAGCATTCACCATCAAGAGGCAGCGACGGTCCTTCATCCCCAAATGTCTCTGGTGATAGAGTCACGTGATAACATATCATCATCGTCCAGGCCTCAAACACCCCCAAACGCATTGGGTATGATGCAGATATGGATGAAAACTTGAGACTTCAGGTCAGGACAAAGGATGCTTCGATGTGACTGCGACCACCATTCCAACCGCTGCATGACGTGAGATCCGGAAGAGTGGTTGTTCACCTTCCGGTAGCTCCATGTTAGACGGGGTTGGTCTTGCCATTGGAAATTCGAAGCGCGTGCCATCGCTGAAGGGAAGAGGCAATCAATCAATCTAGGTTCCTAGGTAGGCACGACCCGACCGAAGCACCCGCACAAAGCGCAAAGCGAAGGGTGCGAACATCGAACATGGACCAACAGTCCAACCGGAGGAAGATGAGTGAAAGACGCAGACACTGAGAAATAATAAACAGCCCGAATCTTTGACTCTTTGAGCGGCATTTTTGTACGCGTGATCTGATTGGCTTCAGTTTTGGCTGCACCTCAGCTCTGCGACTTTCTCCTTCACACTTCGAAAATTCTAAGGTTAAGCCCGCAGCAACGATGGGACCAAGCCGCACGCAACCAGCAGCGGCTTGCCTCAAAAGCAAGACTCCCTCCTCGCACACAAATGAATCTTCCCCCATAATAAATAACTCCTCTGTATCACCACAACATCGCCGCATCCGTCAGGGACATTTGCATCGCCCAACGCGTCGATATTGAGAACAGCCACCGTGCATCTCACATTTTAGGAGACTCTCAAGGGCTCGGCGATTACGAAGTCACCCTACATTGAAAACCTCCTGTCTCCGATCTCCTCCTTCATCCACCATCACAATTCATCAACGACTCCACGATGGCTTCTACCACTGCCAAATCCGCTACCGTTCCCGGCGCTCGACGAAAATCCTCGAAGGCCAGCATGATCGTCACGTTGAAATTGTCGCCGAAGGCTCTACAGACATTTGCACCAGCTGCCCTAGTCAAGGAGGAGTCGCCATCAAAGGACTCATCGTCGACCATTTCAAACACACAGCCCATCGCAGCCAGCTCGAATGGCGATAACCCGACCGAGTCGACATCAAATACACCCGTCGCCAACGGCACCCCCGTCCCGTCGTCGATGCCTCCTCCAACTGAAGGTGTCAAGAAGAAAGGTGTCAAGAGAAGCTCGGGCGTTGCGTTGGGACCGGATGGTCTTCCTAAGCCTCGAGGCAAGCCCGGTCCGAAGAAAAAGGCAAGATTGTAAGTGCTCAACTCTTGTCAGCTCCTCATGCTTTTGCAGTATCAGGCGACCAAGATCACGAAGGATTTTCCTTACGGTCGCACCCTTTCAATGATACTGTCATGATTCACTCAGCTAGATCGATTTGCTAAAGTACGATGCCACAGGGAGGACGGCACCATCGATCACTCGAGCACCGCACCACGATCCAGCACAACGGCTGCTCACAAACTTGGACCCAAAGCCAACCAAGGTGCCATCAATGCAGGCCTTCGTGCCCTTGATCGATCTGGCAAACCTTGCCGCAAGTGGCAGAAGGGCAGCTTCACATTGAAGAGTTTCACCGGGGTTGTCTGGGAGCTACCACGATGGAAGGCTCCTCCAAAGATTACGGTCCAAGGCAATTCTGAGGGTTCCGCTTCTGGAGACAGCAGCAAGGAGAACAAGGACAACAGCCAGATCGAGAGCGAGAAGAGCGAGAAAAGCAACAGCGGTGCCGATGTCGAAATGACTAGCAACTTGGTCTCATCACCAGCTCCGTCACTTCCTCCATCCACTGCCCCAGCGGCACCCATTGTTGCAGCTTCTGCTTAATCTAGTACACTTTCACAGATCAGATTCGTCCCGGCGTGTATTAGTACATATATCACAATCTGATGGCTTCTGCTAAGCAAACCTTCGTCTGCCAGGCTCAAGTCATGTGGATCGTTGGCTCCGACTGGAAAAAGATAGAGGCGTTATGGAGTCTGCTCTAGCTGTGAGATCTTTATCTGCAGGGAAAACAAAATGGCGTTGGTTTTTTTACTTCTCTGGGGGAGGGACCATTGAATGATCATGGCTGGCGTTCTTTGGTGGTGGCTGTATCATAAGACAGCATCGATGTATTATTGCTTCCCAGAACAAAGTGATTTCTATTGACTGACTCTCAAGCTCATTCTACAACTGTTGATATTCTAATTTGTGGGTTATGCTGTGACTTCTTGCTTGCAGGGATGGTATTAGCAGAACCCAGTGGTCATATGAACGGACTTAGTAGTGAAAGACTCAGGCTTGAGTCATATAGTTAGTAGAGAAATGATAACTGCGTCGGTGAACAATAATGAACCATAGGTAAAGAGTCTCTTTTGGCTATGGTGTAAAATTCATGCGTTAATGAAATCACAAATATTCACATTTGAGTTATGTGTTCACTACAACAATCGTCACATGCTATATAGAGCTTTCCTTTAGGCGCATTTTATTCACTCCGCAAGTCTACGAGAAATACTCGGAATTGTTCCCAAGATAGATAATTTTGAAGAAGAAATCTGTACCTTTATGTCCCAAAGTTGCATCGAGTGCACGGAGCGCTTATCTTGAGAGGTAATCTGGAAGTCGTGCCAGCCTGGAGCCAAGGTCAGCAAATCGTGATTAAGCAAGCAAATATCAGAAGACTTCGCATTACCTTCAATACCCAGTGAGTATATAAGATTTCAGACATTTCTTAGGAATATCAGCCTTCCAGACATTTATTCCCAAATCGTCCTGCTGAGAAACTGCCTGGTCATTCTCACTGTCTCGTGACAACTGCCCTGTGCCTGCTCCCCACCATATCTTGAATGAGTCTAGTTCGCTTGTAGCTCAGCGCCTCTGGTATTGCGTCTTCCATCGTTGTTCACTGACATCCATGCTCCCAATCTGGACCTCGAACAAAAGAACAAGTGATAAGATGGACTCGCATGCAGGACTTCAGCTCTGGTAGGGCTAACAAACCATCTTCTTACACATTCACGCCATCTGCTGGCCATGAACACATATTCACCACATCGTACACTGTCCCCACCTTAGTCCGGTCATCGATGCCCTAAAAGCTAGATTTGAGTACGGGACCTCTTTTAGATTGACGGATTTAAGGCGATTCTCAAAGATATACTACATCTACCTCCGCGAAGCCACAACCTCCAGAAAACAACCTCTTCTATCTTCGAACGCTTGGACTTCTCGAAATGACGAACTCGTACCCTTCGGGCTCACCGGGGGTTCCAGATTCGAGCATGCCGACTGGAGCTCCCGGATTCGTGCCTCGAAGATCCTCGTATGCTTCAGTTGTTTCTGGGACAGCGTTGGGAGTTCCATATCAGCAGCCAGCGCGGTCTGGCGCATTCTCACATGTCCTCAACCAGAACTCCGACTTTAGTTACGATCCTAGCTACCAAAGTTTGAGTGGGCAGCAACGATACGATTCTCACACATACGATATGGATTTCAACATAAATGGGAGCTCTCATAGGCGTTCAGGATCATGGGGTCGTGGCGGACACCCACACCCATTTTCGAGTGCTTTCGTGGCGTTGGTGAATGGAAACGGATATGGAAGTTTTGGCGGAAATAGCACGGATCAGTTCTTTATACCATCATATTTAAAGGGGTCAAGGTACGTCCAGAGGCTAGAGGAAGCACACAAAGCGAAAGTTGCAGCGCAGAAAGACGGGCAATCTGCACCCTCTTCACAACCCGGCTCCCTATCTACAAGCGCAAGCAATATAAACCTACATGCGAAAATAGGATCTTCATATCGAGGCATAACGCATGATGTGATCGAAAAAGCACCGCCTACAGAAGACGAAGCCTTGACTCCTTTGCCATCGAAGTGGAATAGTCTAGACAAGTATGGAGGTCTTGAGGTGTTGAACGATGGTCTGGAAGTCAAGTTCTCTGGCCCAAAGTCTGAAAGGGACCGAGATCACGAAGCATGTGCCATCAGGGCAGACCATCCCATGCCTTCACAATGTGGTATTTACTATTTTGAGGTGGATATCGTCTCGCGGAAGAGAGAAGAGTACCCGAGCCCATCTATGCCATATATTTGTTCATATCTCTGACGCGCATCACAGAAGCTCTATTGGTATTGGTTTTTCAACCAAAAATGTGCCATTGTCAAGGTTACCTGGATGGGAGCCCGAATCTTATGCATACCATGGAGATGATGGTCACTCTTTTTGCTGCCAAAGCTCGGGCAAGCATTACGGACCCCCATTCAATGCCGGGGATGTGATTGGATGTGGGGTGAACTTCCGGACAGGATGTGCCTTCTTCACGAAAAATGGTGATCATTTAGGTGTGACTGCTTTCGCTCGTCTTGGGTGACGCTTACTGAATGATCTAGGTACCGCTTTCCGTGATATTAAGGAAAATAAGGGGAAGCTCTTTCCTTCTGTAGGTATGAAGAAAGCAGGCGAGCATGTACGAGTAAATTTTGGGCAAAGACCATTTGTCTTTGACATAGATGGCATGATGTCGGCAAGTAACAATTTTCCTTATCCCCATTCCACATCTCCTCGCGATACTCCAGGAAATGGCTCCGATGGTCAAGAAAATGGAGCGGAAATAGCCGCGCCTTCAGGAACATCCTTAGAGATACAGGACACAGCATCAATCGAAGTACATATTAACAACAGAGAACACGGGTCCCCACACCATCGGTCCCAAGCAGTTCCTGCTATCGTTGACCAGTCAGCTTCTACGGATTCGGAACAACAGAAGCTGCAGGAAAGTCTTGGAACGGGTGATTCTCAAGAGCAAGCTCACAGTGGTTTCGGTTCCCTCGAGCACACAGTAAACCAGTCCGGCATTTTTGAGGGCGTTGAAGGCAACATGATCTATGGACCAGCCAGCGAAGAAACACTCGGCCCTTTTAACACATTTAGCGAAGCTCGTTCAGAGGGTCAAAGACGCCAATTGCAAGCAAGTCGTGGCAGCTTGGACACTTCTAGAACAAGACCATACATCACTGCTAGCACAATTCGAGGTCGTCGCGGCTACGAGACGAGTCTTTATACCTGGCATCATACTCGAGACAATTTTATCGATCGTCGTCCCTCACGAGCATTGGCTCAGACACAGGCACCAACACCCGCAAATGGGCATCAGGATGGAAACGGAGCGTCAAACTCGCATACCAGCCTACAAATGCCAGCACATCTTGTTCCTCCTTGGGACGTTCTTGGAGCTGCGGATCAAGCTTCATCTCCACCTCCTCTGGTACCACTTGACGACGCTGCTCCGGTACTATCCAATGCTAGAGCAGCACAGAATCAAAGCAGTGCTCTCGGTCTGTCGTTACCTCCTGGGCTGTCTGATGCACAGCTCTCTACCAGTCAGCAGCGTGCTTCGGCGTTTCATATCCTTATACCACCATCCCAGCAACCAAATCAGCATAGCGGGGGCGAATATGCATCCATACACCTAGGGCCAGTTCCAACTTCTGAAGCTTCACGCGATGTGGCAAATTCTGGTGGCCCTCGAGCTGGTGCAACCGATCTATTCCACCCTTTCCTGCCCGACTGGCAAGGTTCAACAGACGGGGGCTATCATAGATATGAATCGTATATGGAAATGGTCGAGAGCCATCGACGCCAGCGTCGTCCGACCCCTTCATATTCAGAATATCTATCAGAACATCGAAATCAAGCTGTTCCTAGAAGTCGACGTCGTCCGGTTACGCCTCCCAACGCACGTCAGGGGTCTATTATTCGACGTCCACGGCAACCGCCTCCGCTAGGTATGCCAGGCAGTTCTCTCGAGGACCGAAACTTCGAAGGTATTTACCACGAGCCACCCAGAAGAGACCAGACTACACGCTTCCGACCAAACAGACCTAGAACCGCTGCACGAACAGGTGTCCTAAGTTCTACCACATTAGCTGAACAAGCGCTTCGCGAGTTTTCCGTAGGTCCAAGACGATCCTTGCAGCCCAATCCTGTTACAAATGGTACAACTCAAGCAAGTCAACCAGCTCTGGTCAACCAGAACGGGAGTGGACTTGCTCATCGAAATTCTAGTCAGTCTGCTTCACAAAGTCAACAATTTCCTGAGAACCGAAATGCAATCGGTTCGGGCACCAGTATTGCAGCAGGCGAACAAGTTCCCGCGCTCGTTGCGCTTCAAATTGAGCTTTTACACGCTAGGAACAGTGTAACTCTAAATGCACTTGCAGATGAAGGGGTGCTTAATGTCCGCAATCCAACGGGCACCACGATTGTAGCAGGCGAACAATTTCAAGTTCCCGCGCACATTGCGGTTCAAATTGAATCTTTACACGCCAGTAACAATGTGCTTGGAAATGCACTTCGGGAGGCCACTCAAAGGGCACTTGATGTCCGCAATTCAGCGAATGAACGAGCTTCCATAGATCAGAATGGCACTGATCATGGTGCTCAAGGTGAAGGCCCTTCCACTTCAGAAAGCATCGAAACCTCGGTTACTCAAAATGGAGCCAGTCAACTCAGTCGAGATGGGGGTCTTACTGCTTCCGTACATCAGCAACCCTCGACGGACCAGAACGACGACGGCGGAGCCAACTCCTTGAATATTTTTCTAGCAAGAGTTCCCCATATCACGGATAGCGAGAGTGCTCAAGTCGCCATTCTTCAGGCAAAAATTGGACGCCTCCGTCAAGATTGGATATCGCGGGAGATTTCTACGTTGATATGGACAGGAATCCGAGCTAACCGTTCATCGCAGAGAGAAAAGAAGCAAATCAGACACGAAATTGAAGCGACAAGCACAGCCAAATTATCACCTCCTTTGGACGAAACAGAATTGATACAAGCATTGGTTTGTCGACTTTGAAATCCTATGTTATCATTACTAATTGTAGAAGATTCTTCAAGCTCTTGCCCATGATGGCTACGTCGAGACTGCTAGAGCATTTGCGGAGGAAGTGCATGCAGAAAAGAAAGCATTGAGCCTGGATCCGAATGAGGTCGTCAAAGGATTCGATGTCAAGGAGGATGAAGATGCAGGTCATCGTCAACGTGAGTTTGTCATTTCAGCTATCAACTCATCGTAACTAACATATTTCAAGGCATACGAACAGCTGTACTAGAAGGAGATGTTGAGAAAGCTCTCAAATACACCAATGCTTACTACCCAAACGTGCTTAAAGACAATGAGCATGTCTACTTCCGGTTGAGATGTCGAAAATTTATTGAGATGGTCAGACAAGCAGCTGAACTGCAAAACTCCAGTACAAAGAACGGCATCAAGAAAAGCAACGGTCACAATGGGGACTGGTATGATGATATCATAAATCATGATATGGAATTAGATGACCACCCAAACTCAAATAACTACGACCGGATGGACACCGAGGAACTACCTGAAAGCCAGGGTGAATACTCGCGATTGGTGCAGGATACGTTACTCTATGGTACGGAACTTCAAGCAGAGTTCAAGGACGATCCTAGGAGAGAAGTTAAGAAAGGCCTTGACGACATCTTTGCTTTGATGGCATATCAAGATCCAATGAATGCCAAAGAGGTTTCCCACCTTCTTGATACCAATGGTCGAATGGCAGTTGCAGAAGAATTGAACTCTGCAATCCTACGTAAGTTCAGTCAACTTGGTCCGTACTTGTATGCTGACAAGCCACAGTTTCGCTCGGCAAATCCTCCTCTGCCGCTCTCGAACGACTTTATCAGCAAACATACATCTTGCTAGAAGATCTTCGAGAAGGAGGTGGTCCTGGCTCACTCGTAAATATCGACGACTTTGTACGGCCAAAGCCTAGCCCGTAATATATAGCAAGCGGTCAAGGACCAGGGGATGAATGATTCTTTGACAGACATTCTTCCCTGTCAGGCGTTCACGTTGTTTTCCCGTTTGCTTTTCCTTCTACTCATACTCATACTCAGCATGCATTGTGGAAAGGAGTTGGTCGGCTGCTCCACTACTTCATTTTACGGGGGACGAATTGTTCATTGTGTGGAGACTCGGATAGGGAATTGATGGACTGCAATGATACTGGGACTCGGGCGGACTTTACTTGGAGGACGCAGTATCTATTCTTTCTGCGTAATCCGCGATGTTTAGACTGGATGGATGCGATTGTGTCGTGATGCGTCGGATGCGATGGAATGGTTTCGGCGCTCGGTAAATTACCTACATGCGAGTGATTGGTTGTTCATAGGCATAAATTATTTTAAGACGTCTTGGTCTTGTTCTGTTTCCGCTCTGATTCTGTTATGTGTTCTGGTCTCGGTCGGAGAAGCGAGGGTTTGAGAATCTGTCACGTTCAAGGAGAAAGATCCGGCTTTAAGTTCAAGCGGGAAGAGGCTGAAGGAGGATGAGTTGTGCCGAGCCGGTTGTCAATCCTCCGGTTCTTTCGTCGTAGCGACGGCAGGGCGGGATAGGGTGGAGAGATATCATATATGAGATCTTGTTTAGGCGCTCGTAGATTTATCTAATTTATTCTATTCTCGGCTTAGGAAGTATAGGTAGGTAGGTAGGTAGGTAATATGGAGACCATGCGGCTTTCACGTGTGATTTAAGGTTACCATGGGCAGTGGTTGGAGATTGTTGGGTGGATGTATGGGTGGATGGGTGGGATGGGTAAAGAATTGTTTTGCTATATTTGGTTGGAGGTATTGGCTTGGATTTTTAAGGTTGTTATGAGGAATCTAAATTTGCGTAAGGAGTGGAGTTGCTGTTATTGTTGCATTGTTGTCCTGTTGTGAGATGTGTGTACGTGTACATACACTGTATTAGTGAAGGGTTTGCCAGGAATGAATGAGTGTTGAGACGCTGTGTTGATGAGAAGTTCGACGATGGTGGCTTGGCAAGAGAGAAAGAATTTAATGCCGTGATAATAAGATGTTTGAATGTGGGATGAGTAAATTGAACTTAGGTGAAATCTGATTTTGGGGCTCGAGTTTTGAGATTGAGGGCTCTCGAGAAGTGAGGTTGGATATATATATATATATATATGGGTTTATTTTGCATAATGAAGAAGGTTGAATGTCTGGTTTGAGATTTGAGATTTAGGTCTTGAGAATGAAAATGTTAAAGTAAATGATTTAACTTTTTCTATACCTAGAAGGATATTGGATGTTAGGCTCAAACTCAGATATTGAGGTTTTGAGAATGCACAAAGTACGGATGAACGAGCCAACTTGTCTTGCACAATGGAGCAGATTTGATGTCTTCTTTAATTTGGGACATGAAGGCTAATATAATTTCTGTTCAGGTTAGCTCCTTGACTTTACGTCCAATCACTGACGACCTTCACAAATACTGCCGACGTGTCTGGGAAAAAAAACTGGAGTATATAAATCTGGCATTATGTTGCGATCTAGTCTCTAATACCATTTCTTCCCGTGTTTATATTCCTTTTCAGTATAATAGCTGTATGCCGTACAAGATAACAATAGAAGCAAGTGGCGCTGGTTGCGATATTCCCCTTTCCAAACTCCATACCCAAATCCCATAACTGAGTCCTCGATAGTACGCCAGTAAATGCTTTGCAGCACACGCTATTAATTGCTTCTGTCCTGACAATGATACTGGCATATCGTACCATCGTTCCATCTATCGTGGCCAACTGACTTTATAATCGCACAAGTTCTTCGCCGACTTCTTCCGTCTCCTTCTCGTCGTGCGTATTGCCCCTCGCTAAATGATGATCTTTCCTCCCTGGCGGAAAAATATCAAATGGCCACCCCTTCTAAATCTCGCATGAGTACCGCCATTTGCGCCCGTTTCGCAGCCTCTGCTACGAGGTTAAAATCTCGTAGGAAGGGAGACGCAGTGTTGGTTGGTCCTTGAGGCGGTGGTGGGGGTTGTTGTGCCTGTTGCTGGCTTTGCGTCTGGGGTGCAGATGTGGGGCCGCTGGATTGCGCCGTCGACGACGAAGAGGAGGATTGATGTGAGAAGTAGGAGTGCTGTGTTGACGGACCGTTGAGGGTCGGCGATGACAGTGGTGCGTCCATCTCGTATGGACTACTGACGTTGACGGCGACAATAAGGAGCAACGGAAACTCGATGGGTGGTCTTGTGCAAAGAGACTTGTGGCGTGCAGCCGAGACGTTAATCGTACGAGCAGTTCTGAGAGTCTCGAGAGTGAAAGGGTGAAGGACACAAAAGTCGAGATAACTAGGAGTGAAGGTTCAAGGCTGGCTTGTGTGACGGAAGAAATGGTGCGATGGAGGTGTGGGGATGTCCCGCTACTTTTACGGTCTTTCTCAGTGACCTCGGCGGGATCGAGCCTCGAGGCCGGAGTCGCTCTCAGTCGGCTAAATGATGGAAGATGGTAGCGGCAGATCTAGCATTCGACGTTTGCAGCGGGTTGAGTCAAGATCTTCGACCAGAGCCGAGTTCCTGTGCAGTGGTGAAACGTGGTTGAAAATGACAATATGGAGAATGGCCGGGCTGATGGTGAGAAGGAGAGAAGATGGATGGATCGGTGGATGCAGGCAGAAGTTGGTTCGACGGAGAGTGTTGGTGCTTGTTGCGTGGTGCGAGGGTGTGGGTGTGGGTGTGGGTGTGGCTCGAGGCGCGACGCAATGTGCCAGGCTCGCCAGGTCCGGACGAGGGTGTGCGGTGGGAGACGGGGGGGGAGGGGGGAGGAGGAGGGAGGGCACGCAACGCAGCCCTGCATGACTGCGCTTCTGCGTTCATCGACCGAGGAGTGCCGGGTTGCGGACCTATGACGGCCTGCCTTTGTCGCCCAGGGCTCCCTTTGTCCTGTACCCCACGCCGCGCACATCCCTTCTCCACACTGGGAGCCTCGACTAAACTGCTTCAAGGGGCTGAGAGAGGAGGATCCGCATGGCCAAGGTGATGGCGGGTGCGGCTTGACGACACGATCTCGATGGCGGGAATCCGAATCCGCGAGGGAGAAAGAAGATACGTAGATGCGGTACATGTTTTCGAGCTGGTATCGAACATGGCAAATATGGGCAACGTGGCGGTCATCACACTCTTGGCATGATTTCGTGCATGACGGTGAGATGGAGACAGTCAGATGGAGACAGTGAGATGGAGATGGAGATGTGTTGCGCTGTCCTGCCGAAAGCGACGCGGTGTCACCCCACTGCTGCGCTGCTGCGCTGCGCTGCTCCGCTGCTCCACTGAAATTCGGATCCAGTTCGGCTGAAGCAGCCACGAAGGCGGTGTCAGCCGCAGAACCAGGAACAGCCTAGCTTCCCACGCGTCTTGGGAAAATCAATGAGCATGAAGAATTGCATGTGCCGCAACGCAGCACGCCTCTCTTCTCAATGCCACCAAAAGCCACGCCGGAAAAAGATGATGAAGTTCGATCCTCTTTCTCGCGACAGACCCGGAGAGTGACCGACCTCTTCTCCATTCCTCCGCCCATCAAGAACCTGTTCGACCGAGTCCCGGTGGTTGTGTATCCCCCCAATCAACTTCCACAGCGCGCTCCCAAGTCTGCGAGGATACCGAGTCTCTATGTATTCAGTACAAGCCGTGATGCGGCTGGTGGAAAGCCGTCGTTCAATCCAAGCTGTTTGAAATGGCAGGTCAGTAGGATTGGGATATCCCGGGAGCTCAATGTCTTACAAGTCTATAGACTTTCTTGAATATTGCCGGCGTAGATCACCGCCTCATCTCCTCGAACAACCACGCATCTCCTACCGGGTCGTTACCATTTCTGCTCCCTGCTGTCCACTCGAATTCCTCTCAAGATTCATTACTGCCAGTCACATCCAACAAGTTCGTGAAGTACGCTTCGGATCATGGTGGCAGGATAGACGAGTCTCCCAGTATGCGGTATGAAGCATATCAATCACTACTTGACCACCGAATACGAAATGCATGGGTAAGAGACCTCTATCATTTGTGCGTGAACCATTTCTGACCACGACATAGCTCTATACTTTATACCTTGAACCCCTGAACTTCTCCGCAGTCGCATGCCCACTATACGTCTCCCCTACCTCCTCAAATCCTCCTGTGCGAGCTTCAATAGCGCACCAACTTCGAATCGCAGCAGAAACGGAGCTGCTGAAGCATACATCGATTATCGACACCGACGACCTGTACAGCGAAGCAGATAAAGCTTTTGAAGCTCTCTCAATTCTGTTAGGAGAAGATTCGTGGTTCTTCGGAAATAAAAAGCCGGCACTTTTTGATGCAAGTGTATTTGCTTATACGCAATTACTTCTGGACGACAAGATGGGATGGAAGGAAAAGAAATTGTGCCGAGCGTTAAGAACGAGGGACAACCTTGTACAACATCGAGAGAGGTTGCTTGTAAGATACTATGGTGGATGACCAATGAATATTCCGAAACCGTGCGAAGGCTCTTAAGAACTTTCTCCAATCAAAGACTGGCCCCGTTCGAACTAGATCCTGGCTGCTCAATGTTCACACTGCGGTCTGGTAAAAGCTCTGTCTGGTTCAAGTAGGCGTTTCTTGGGCCTGTCATTATAAATCTAAGCGCAATGCCCAGCTTTTGGGTCGAGTTTCTTTTGTTGCGAGTTTTTTTTTTGCAATAGGAGCCTTGAGCAATGCCCAGTCATAGCTCCATCAAGCTTCGCTATTCTCATCCAATACTCAGGAACAAGGGTCTTGTGAGGTCTAAATCAAGAGCTAAGCTTAATTATGTTCCAGGATTAGTTGCCAATATCAGAGTTTAAGAAAAGACCCTCTAAGCTCGGCTAACTTTCCGCGGCTTTCAGCGAATACTAGCACGCTAGCTGCCAATTGTCATACATGCACTGCCACTCTTGCCTGTTCAGCTACTTCTTGTGCTTTTTCTTTTCTCTATTAGATATTTTTGAGCTACATGATTAAGCGATAGTTCTTGGCAGGATTAAGAATATCAGGAAATGCGTAGCAATTATGCTAAGCATTTCCTCTTCTCCAAGAACGGAGCTTTGACAGTTGAAAGAGGTTGTATTTCTTCTGCGAAGCAAAGCTCTATGTCCAGAAATGATCTTTCGAAGACATATGTCGAGTATTTCAATACTTATAGCTCTTATATTCAGCCTCGCTAACGATGCCTTGACTTCCCCAGAGCTTAGCCAGTAGATATGATAATATTCCACTCTAGGATGACTATAAAAGAGCGTTAACATTCGCTAGATTGCTATTTACACTCATCGTTCCAGATCCCCCTCAGACAAACAATCTCAACCCTTCAGCGGACATCAGCCGTAACTCAATTCACCACATGTCCAAGATGCGAGCTACCTTCCTCTTCACCGCTTTCCTCGCGGGAACTGCTGCCGCAGCACCATCAGACATTCACAGGCTGGAAATCCATCGACTATCCAAAAGTTACAAACGAGAATCTCCCATATTACCCACCACCTCCAAATGGCTAGAAGTCAATCAAGTATCCTCCTAGCACTTGTTCAGGCCCTTCTGCGGCTGTGGTACGCCTTTTACCTTCATCAGCATGCCTATATCATGTCATATCGTTGCTGTTGGCTCCGAGGTCCGACACCAACTCTTAGACTAAAAGATAGTGTGGGATTCTTTGAGTTTGGGATTGATAGGTTGACGGATAATGTTTGTTGTGTAAGCTCGCTTTTGGATTTTTGTTTACGTTTGAATTCGCTTTTGGTTTTGGTCTTGCATTGGTTTTTTTTATCTAGCTAGCGGCCTTTTAATCTGCCAATCCCCTTTTTTCCTCTTTTTTCTCTTTTTTTCCCCCCATGTCTTCGGTGGGATGCACTCCCGCTCCTGCCTAGGCCCTGGGGATTGGTTTGTGGGTTTTCATGGGGATTTTCATGGGTTGGGGGTTGGTGCAAGGGTTGCGGTGGGGTGAGGATGAGGTTTGAGAGTAGAGGATTACTGGTTGTGGCTTAGGTTTTGTGTTTGATCATAGTATTGGTATATATGATGGGAGAATTGTATGAGCAATGAATGTACTAGTTTGTAGATCTTATTCACTATAATCGCTACATGGGACTCGCAGATATTACTAAAGAATATAGAAGGTTGAGAAGTTGGTGTCCAGAATATCGAGAACTAAAATAATGAAAAACATTAAAATTTTACCCCCTAGTCGTTAAGCGAGTCGTTCTCAGCCTCCTGGAAAGAAGTGAAAACGCAATTAAATTCATTTTTCTATTGATTTAAGCTTCAAAGCTATAAGATCTCTAAAATCAATTGAGTTCTTCCCTTCATTCGGAAGTCCTTCGAACATCGTCAATATTTAGGGAGTTACTTGCTTGGAGCGTAGGTAGCTATGGGTGAGGCGCAAGCGCGTTTACCCCTGAGTGTTAAGCGAGGATGGCTTGAACGCTAGCTTTGCGTGCAATGAAATGGGGACTGAAAGGGAGCGGAGATGAATAGCTAGAGAATTTCGATTAGAACTCGGAGGTTTGATAGAGGTATGGTATTTTAAGTTCAGTCATGTCTCTGCGACTCTGCTGTAATATATTACATTATTGAATTTTGTTACAATGTAAGAAAAGAAGTGAGATTTGGAAAATAGTTAATGGAAAGGCTTAAGAAGCTTGTCTAAATTGTGATATGATAGCTTCTGTGCCTTGGATCGACGCTGAAGAGTGTAAAGCTCAGGGTTAGAGAATTGTTTTTGTTAGTAATCATGAAATGTTTTTGATTGTTAGAATTTCGAGCTCGATATAAGTATTCCTCTGTATTTGGGCATGAGGTGATTTTGTTCTAGCCTAAGCTACGGGCGAGCAAACCCAAGCTTAGTAAAGCAAGTGAGTCTTATGGAAGCAACTTACTCAACTACTTAGCTACAACTACTGTTAATTAAAACTATATATATAATTAGATATCCTTATTCTATATTAATAAATATTATCGCTTCGAGGAAGAAGTATTAAACTTTTCAGGCTATTAAGTTTCAAAAATTTAAATTTAGTCCCGTTAAACTCTATTCCCAGAGCCAAGCTGCAAAAATACCATCAATACTGCGGAGTATGCAGCAGCAGCAGCTAAGGCCTCAGCAACGCTCGCAGTTGTGGCAACGGCAACCAGCACAAAAAAAAGTGCAATGAACCCGGTGATAATACCAAGTTGCTTTTCAGTGGTTGAAACGAAGTTCAACCACCAAAGTGGTCCGACAAGCATGCCCAGCCCAACAATTGCAATTGTCAACTTCGATAGTGTCTCGACTCGCCTGTCGTTCTGCCAATACCCTCGGCCATCGTCAATGACTTTGTAATCATAAGGTTCCCGCGTGAACCAAGGTTTGATCAAGGGAAGCTTGAGAAAGTGCGTCATTTCTAATATTCCTCGAAACCAAGATCGGATTTTGGGCTGCACTGAAATGAGTTCTTCGTGGTGCTTGATGTATTGGCTTTCCTCGTCTTGGATCGCCGTCGCGTGATTCTGGAACCAACTTTCCACATTTGTAATATCCTCCCTAGGTGCTTGTGGTTGTCTTGCTAATTTCGCATACTCGTTGACGTAGTGATCTGGAGAGTTAGCTTCAGGTATACTATACAATGAAAATAGTACGTAAATATAAGGTAAGGCATAAGGAGGTAAATGCGACCAGCGATAAGGGGAGGTATAGATAAAGGAGACAAGCTAAGGGTGGCAAATGGCAGAAGGGTAGAAAAACAGAGAAAGCTGAGCGAGCTATTGTAATGACAGATAAGGACAGAGTGAGATTGAGATGATGGGGATAGGTGTATATAAGGGGACAGCGAGTCTTACTATAATGCAACAGCTTTTCGGTGAGTTGTCCGATGAGAGTCTTCCGCTCTTCGACTTCATCTTTACGAAACGTACCGTTGTGGATAAGATCTGGATCGGGGTACTGGACGCCCGCCGGAAGTGTCTCTCTGCTCCAGTCTTGGTCTAATTCGTCCAACTCTTGCTCTAGTCTGACAATCTCATCTTGTAGGTTGAGGATAACCCGGGTGTTCAACGCTGGAAACTTGCGGACGATGAAATAAGTCTGATCCGAAGCAACCCATTTGCAGAAAACGCGATAGCCGAGATATCTGGGTGGATTTTCGGTTTTCAAGTCGTTTCTGGGCTGATGATATGTTTTCCGTCGATGGATCGCCTGTAGCTGCACTGGCTGCTGCTGCTGATACTGCTGCCGTTGCGGTGCTATTGCCTGTTGCTGAGGTCGAGGCTGGGGATTTTGCAGTTGAGGGCGAGGCGGTCCGCTACCCTGCTGGGGTGTTTGTGGCTGTGGTTGGCTCATTACAGACTGGTTTACAGATTTCGCTAGTTGAAAAGCAGTCATCAGAGAAACATGTTGATCTAATGTTCTGTGCTCAGGATGTCCGAACAGAGGAGCCAAGAGAGAAACCAAGAGTTCGGCATAAGAGGCTCCATTCAGCTCCCATCCCCCCACAACTCAAAATGTTGTGCAACGTCGCAATATGGCATCCCCCCAAAAACTTAACAAATCCAGAAAAATATGCATGAAAGGCTGCCAATGGAGGGCATAAGGTCTAGTGTACACTGCAAGCCAACTCGGCGTTCAGTGCGCAAGGCCTCTCAATATGTGTAATTTATTGGCCACGCCTTGGACTAGGAACGGGCCGAGCAGCAACAGCCCCGAAAAAAACAAACATGCTTGATGTGGCTGTTGTTCTCCAGTCATTGAAGAAATCAATAATCGCAGCGCAGGCAACCGAGGCAGATGGAACCTCATGGGATATAGGTGGATGAGGACTCCCTCATTTGTCATAATGTAGTGGATGTCGCTGGCTGACTCTGGTAACTTCTGATATGCCGGCAGTCTGCCACAATTCTAGCTGAGCTCTTAGAGGTGTGTAGAATTTTCACACACCAACCACCGATACCCTTCGTGTGGATGGGAAGACTGTGGCGGTGTTATAAATGGGCGTTGCCACCGCCATGCGCCTCCACGTAGTCGTAAGACATACACAAGCGAAAATCGCCAGGTTTT
Organism: Phialocephala sp. D728; assembly: GCA_003988865.1. Classification (NCBI taxonomy): domain Eukaryota; kingdom Fungi; phylum Ascomycota; class Leotiomycetes; order Helotiales; family Mollisiaceae; genus Phialocephala; species Phialocephala sp. D728. The sequence continues at coordinate 390,766 of QYAJ01000039.1, forward strand.
TGGAGAACACTACCTTATGATTTCAAGATTTAAAGAAGCAGCACTAACCGCGCCCAAAATGTTCCACAAATTATCGGCATATAAATAAGAAGCGGTTATATTATAGGAACAAATTTGAGAGAGAAATAATACGTGGTTGATTTATCACTAATCTTGAGTGTGAATGTATTATTGTCGTGGTTCCCATTTTCCAGGCACAAGACTCACCGCGCTGGCGACTGTGCATGATCGCTTACCTAGGCTCTGTATCTTATATATAATATTCCAGCACTTCGCTTGTGTTTTGCCAAAACATCTGCGACACTCTCGAAGCCTTTTTGCACCTCGCATTCTCGAAACAACGGGTTTAACACCCTGCAAGCCGCCAATTTTGTTTTCACTATCTACACGCCTCCTATTAAAAAGGCTATCTGGTATCGACCCCTTTTTCCAAAGGCGCATTGGCCGGACCCGAAATGCCCCTGTATCTGAGAAAGCATGGCCACGAAGCCGAGGAGGAGAGACAAAAGGCCATACAACGCGAAAATGAGCGTGCAATAAAAAGAGCTGCGCAGAAGTCCAGCCCCAATGCTGAGTTGAAACGAAAAGCTTTTAAGGACATGGCAGACTTACGGGACGTCCGAAGTGGAAAAGAAAGACCTCTAGAATCTCCAGGGGCAGGATATTCGGATCCTACATACGATCCTACAATGGGCTGCTGGAAATCATTCCTCGAAACAAATGGCCCGGTGGATGAATCACAATGGAAGACTTGGTGCTTTGAGTCGAATAGGTGGCTGGCGAGAGATGAGTACGAACGAGGTACGCTATTAAACTCAGTTTGTCGACCTCGTTAGTGTCTTTTCTAACACCTCTCAAGCGCATCCCCGAGACGAGCTAGATGAGAACGAGGACCCAGCGCCTAAACTAGGCATTCACCGGCAAACAACGATGGGCTCCATTAGAGCGATTAGTAGAGTATTGTCCTTAAAAATTGGTAGAAGGGGTTCACGTCCTTAAAAAGTGCCTCGGAATGTGTATTGGAATGTGTATTGCAATGGATTTGTTGCTATCTAAATCCGCATCCACGGTTTGACGGGAGCATATGGAGACAGATTATACCTGGACTGGAAACGACCATATCCTGGGTTCCAAAACCTAGATTTGAACTCACCAAAATTGTAAAATTGTAGCATAGTATATAATTTTATATATTCGATCTAAAGATATGTCAAGCAAGATGTTCTACCGAAAGGTAGCTATTTGTCATAAACTATGATTCCTACTCGAAGTGTACCTATAGATAGATCCAAGTGCATTTGCCCCTGAGTTTTTAGCGAGGAGAAATGTTCTAGTGACTTCTCGTTTCATGACATCTCCTAACAGCTTTCATGCCAGTGACTTGATAGAAATATATCGAGCCTCTTTACGAGAAGTCGCTCAGACAAACAAGCGTTTCCCGTATATTGCACTCTAGTTGCTCCTTTGCGGCTTTTGTTTTGTGTCACAGCTCGGATCAAAGATTATTTATGCTTGTACATATTTAAATAGCCTAGCATAGTTAAGAAGCTAGAGAGAAGTACGCACTTCAACACTGTCTCCACACCAATTCAGCCTCTTATGGTCGTAAACTTGAACGCCTTATGTCGGAAGATTGAGGATCTTACGTTTATACTTGCATGAAAGCCCTGCTTATTATCTTCCGCTTTCAAATTGTTCCTCGATTGAGTGGATAGTCAAAAACCCACCTACCTAAAATGATTGCTTTACTATAAAACTACGTTGGTGAGAAGCTCACTTGTGCGATTGCTTCACTGATGAAAACTCAATGTTACGACAGATTTACAAGAGAAGCGCAATTTTGTCCAACTAGGCACGAGTGTCTCAAATTGGCAAGGACACTTGAGTAGAAAATTCTGACTCGAAATGAGAAACTAGCATTGATGAAGTTGCTGCAGGAGCGTGCTGCTTGCCAGGGCAGGTGCAGGTGAAGCATTGCAGACCGTTCAGAGTTCCTTCCTCGAGCAAAAGCAGTTGTTGCGTTTGAACCTGCTTTGCGTGGCAAGCTCGTTTGAGTTAGCGCGAAATGATCTCCTCACCTCACTTGGTTTTCAGAAGGGGCGCGATTTGAGGTAGTCGTTGACCGTTTTGAGAAGGAGTCGACGGACTAGCGTCCAGTAGCGCAAGTATAGGCCCCCGCCCCCCTCAATTCCTCGCATCACTCGGATTTCTTCCTTCAATCTGCTCATCCGGGTTGATTTGACATTTCGTCTGAACAAGTGACTATATCAGTCCGGATGAAAGCTTCACCGCGCGACGGAGTAGTTCGTCTCCATCTGATTATCGTGACCCGACTTCCTGTTTTATTTTCAAGTGATGAAAGTAGTTATCGCCAAACTGGTTTCTCTGCTTCACGTTACCCCTCTGTGTGTAGATATTCTCAAGAGTATATGCCTGCCTTAATGCGCGTGCACAACACACAGAGCAGCACTCGAGTGTAATGGCGCGTCTCAGAATCTTACGCCCAACACACCTCAACGTTCTACCGTGTGATAATACTCTGCCACATCAGGAAGCAAATGCATCGGATCTCTCCTCTTCACATTCTTCCCATCGAACTTTTCAACAATATTCCATACATCTCCATAGCAGCCCACAATACAGACTCGCGTGCTTCGAACATAGGTCGATTTCGTGAAGACGCGAACTCCTTCAAGATAATCCACCGCGATATGCATACTGGAACTCCCCGCGCCTGACGACCTCAGTGGCACAGCCAGAGCCCCTGGGTCCTTGCCATACCCGTCAAAGAACCATTCTTGAAGAAATCCAGTCGGGACTGTCGGGTCGTGTCGTGCTAGAGTTCGTGACCTCTTCATTCGCTTGATAAGCCTAGATTGAAGACGGTTTCGAAGCTTCAGCATTTAAGTATTTGATAAAAAGAAGGGAGACATCTCCAGGAACAGGATGGTTATGGTGAAAGGCTTCATTGTTGAGGGCAATGCTGCTGTTGAAACGCGAACCACATAATGCAACAATGGCGCTCTGCACTGGGTTGAGTCCCCTGCTCTCAGTATCTAGGAAGTTGGGAGTTCGAATTCAGGAGACAAATGTGTCCCAGTGATGGCGCAATATAATGGCTGTGCACAGTAGGAGAACATTATCATTCAAGTTTCTGACCATCGAGATGCTATTCATACAGTCTCTATTCGTTATCAACTTATCATAATCGCCCTTCATTCCCCAGTGCCTCAGCTCCTAACTGAGCCCCTCTATGTATTCCTAGTCCCAATCTCTTGTAGCTCCTTGTCCATAATCGATATAGTTGTATATATTTCCATTCCAAATCCATCTATAAATACCGTACAACAACGCGAAGACAAAGCAAACGGGTATACAGCAAAGAAGCTCATCAATATCCAACTACTAACTCCTGGTCCTCTTATTTTGGTTGACTATCAAACATCTGGTTTCCTGACAAAGGAACGTCCTCCAATCGTACATCACTGGTCTGGTTCTCCTCATCTGTCGAGTAGAGCTTGTCCGAAGCACCTTTCTTGGTGCGGAAAGCAAAGTTCGCCTCGTGCCACACACCCTGGAAGCAGACTGCTGGGTGGAAGACAGTCAAGCAAGTTGTGGCAATGATGATCATGAGACCCTCTAGGATCATGAATAAGGCCTCATCGGATGTGAAGAGTGTGCTGTTGAAGCCTCCCGAGAGTTCAGCGCAACGATAGACGCTTCGGATGAAGATTGTGATGGTGGCAGTTGCGAGACCTGATCGTGTTAGATCCAATGTAAGCAAGAGTAAGGAAGGAGACTCACCAAAGAGGAAAGCTTTGAAGAGCTTGGAGTTGACGATGTTGAGGTAGCTTGGGTTCCATCTTCCCTTCGCCTTTCGGACTCGGAGAAAGAAGTCCGTGCTGGCTGCGGCGAACAAGCTCAGGGAGATGAGTTGGATGATAAGACCAGCTAACATGATGTTCTTTCCGGTGTTGCTGCCGCTAACTGAGTTGGCTGTTGATGCGATACCGCCGCCCAGACCTTGTAGGACCAAGCAAATGAGATCTGCAGCTGAATGAGCATACCCCCCGAGCAACTTGATGGATAGATAGCTTACCGCAGGAGCAGAAGAAAAGAGTATATGTGCGAGGCTTGAAGCGAGAGAGATTTTGGCCGTATACGATGACAATTCTAGATAGGCAGAGGTAGATCTGTTGGATATACTTTTTAGCAATGTGCTTGCCAATGAAGATGGTGAAACTTACCGAAGCGCTGAGCAGAGCAGGAGCAATCGTCAGGCAAATGAGGTATGTGAGAAAATCATTGTTGTCGAAAGGGGAGTTGTGGAGCATGATTCGACCGACGTAGCCGATGATCTCTGCTACCAAGCCAAGGACCATTGCGACCATATATCCCCATACTCTGTGTCGGATACCCAAATACAGCTGTGCAATCACGTAGATACCGAAGATCGCTGCGTAAATAGCATTGCCAGGAATGGTGGGTAGATAGAGGAAGGATGCCATAGAGAGATCACATGTTTCGAGGGTGCATAGTTCTGGATTGGCAAGAAGCGTCGCATTTCCATAGCCAGTGCCATGTCCAGTTGAATGTGTTTTGTTCGACATTTTGGGTTCAATAGAGATCGTACAGGCTGTCTCCGGCCGGATCGTAGGGGGCTTAAGCGAGAGTTCTCGGTGGAGAAGAGGTTGGGTGCTTAGGACTGGAAAGCAAGTCGAGAAACAGATGTTGAGAAGTTGGAAGATCGAATGAAGAGAAATATCATTGTGGACATGTGGCGGGATGGTAATTTACTTATACACCGACTACTTGAGGCAGTGTTTGAGTGTCTCATCATGTCGGGGAGAAGTTCTGCGATGGGTTGCGCGTACCCTGTCGGCCATCGGACGTGCAGCTACGACACAACCAAGTGTGGTCAACGCCAAGAATTGGCTAAGCAACGTTGATTGGTGCACTCGCAAACTTGCGCAGCGAAACCCCAGATGAAGAAGAGACTGGATGAGGAGCGGGCTGCGCAGCCTCGCAGACGCTGTTGGCCGGGAAAGCTGCTTTGCTAATAATAAGATACGACGCCGACCGCCAGGCACCCACGGCGGAGTTTTGGCCGTGAATGCCGGGTGCCCGGTACCACCGGTGACCCAGGACGTGGGAAAGCCCAGCAGATGCACTCACTCGGAGTGTAAGAATTCGTGGAACGCTCCAAATTCAACCAGCTCAAAGCACAGCAACTTGAAGGACTTTTATTGAAGAGAACGCCCGTCAAAACATACACTAATCTGAGCTTCACAATAGTCCAGTCAATAGCTTCTGGCGGATTCAAGCTCAAGGCTGGGCGCCTCGTCTCGTACACCGACAAAGGCCTGAGTCACCGTCGTTTTATTTCCCTTTCCGGGTTGCTGCTCGCACATTCAATGTGCTTTGTCTGACACTTGGCAATCATAGAGAGGGTCACCTTGGAGGCTGACGGGAACATCGAGATGGCGACCATCCGGCCGGCCGGACCGGTAGTGTTGAGACCTTCAGGACCGTATAGAAGCTTACATCTCCGTCTTCTCACGCAGGATTGCTCAGCATTGCATTAAGCAAGGTAGATTTGGGTTTCCTTCAAATGCGCCACAGTTAGCGCTGGACCGTGCCGCTGGCTGAACACACGTACCTTTTTTTCATACCTGGTCGTCACCCCCGGGCTTTGTTGTCCTCGAGACCGATGTGTGCGCAATTAGAGGGTGAGATGTCGGTGCGGTTTGTTTGACGTGATACTCTTCGTACATGCAAGTTTGTTTACAGGTTGTCGGGAGGGAAGCTTGCTGCCCAGTTCCTTTAAAGTCGTTCTAAATGTGGTCCGTGCATCCACCTTTCAACGTTTCTGCTTCCATCCTTCACTTCATCTCTTATTCAATATAGGATCAACAAAACCCTCTTTCAAACAATCTAAAATATCTTACCTTCTTATCTAACCAAGATTAGATTGCATAAGGCCCTCGCCTCGTCAACATCTTCTTTGAAAGAGACTGCAACTTCCAGTTTTGTGAGGAGATGGCAGCCGTTGTCCACAACCCTCCTTCGAGATCTAGATGCTTTGAATCATCGACAAATCGTTCGGTCAGAATTCGCTATTCTTCGCATTATTCCTCACTTGTTGGCACTAGTTCTACATCGACTCTACTACGCTACAAGTATATCACTGTACATTTGGGTATCTGGTAATATTCGATAAGACGCCGCATAAAGTTCAGTCGCATGAATAAGGAGTTACGGCAGTACATCAAGCTTGCTACCCAGTTGACCTAGTTCGATCGTTTTAGCCACCTTTTCTTCTATATGTCAAGCTTCTTTGCATCGCTGCAAAGCGAGGGGCATGTTCCCCAGTGGAAACTCTTTTAATTTTGGAGTAATATAGCAAATTGCTGAAATTAGTCTAAGCTGGTGCGCTTCCAAATTTTACGATTTTGCAAAGCTGAAAGCGAGAGCCCAGTGAGCATGACTTAGAGTGGTACATGTTGGTAGCAAGCACCATTTGAGAGGCTACCTGATCGACCTAGGATTCTATCTCACACTCGTTCCGGAAAGTTAATTATTCGAGGATACGATTTGAAGTGGCCGTATTTGTGGGTGAGAATTCTTAGTGCAAGCACAACTTCTTTATCTGGTAAGCAAAAGTCAGAGGAGATTTTCGAATTACTATATTAGCCCACTCGAGGCGGGCAAGAGTACCAATTTCTAAGCCTAACTAGTGCTGTGTTGCTCTGCGCTAGCTCTGTCAACTTCTTGCTCCAATCCACAACTTCACCACCTCCCCTTGTTTACCAAATTGGCCACATCCTCCCAACTGCTGTTATTCACCTATACGACCTTCCCAGCCTAATTTCACCCAACTGTTTCACTCGTCCGTGATATCACCTCTCCTCCAATCGACAATTCAAGAAACGAATATGCGAAGAGGGACACGTTTCTACTGAGAAAATCCATCATCTAGCACTCTGCGAAATTTAGGTGTAATATAGATATCTAGAGGCTTCTCAAACACATCTACAGGAAACTTATTCAATGACGAGGGTGAATAGATTTGAAGATCACGTGAAACTTCATTTGAGTTGACTATCTCTTGGACAGTGGGATGAAATTTACTACATATATGCACAGCGGGTCGGATCATTTCGTTGACTCAAAAAAAGTATTCAGTTATGTAGAGAACGAGAAATATTGTGGATTTAGGTAGACGAAAAGGGTGTTCGTCTATCAATCTCATTGACCGCCTACCCGATACGGCTAGCCAACGCAGCATGTTGAATCTGACTTTCTTCTAGTCCCCCTTGAACCTCAGCCTCGGTCACACGTCCACCCTCCATTGTCTGAGAGATTGATCGCAATTCTTCGAGACAAAGTCCTTGGCAATCCACCAAAAAGTCAGCAATTTTGCATTCTCCCGAAAACGGAATGGCAGATACTCCACCAGCTGCCTCGTCCGAGGCCAGCACACCACCTTCCAGCGCAGCAGAACAAGCACGCATCCGCAAAGAACGTCGAGAAGCTAAGATCAGAGCTGGAGGTTCAGCGCGCTTGAATAGGATCACCGGGCTAGGAGGAGGAGTACAGCGAGGTCTGTATCCCAAATATCCATTAACCAAATCAGCTAATGACATCCTCCAGATCCTCCACCACAGCCCTCAGTCTCCTCACACACAGACCCCGAAGAAGTCGACATCTCACAGCACTACTACGAGCCTCAACGTAGTTCAAGACCAAAGATCAATTTCTCCCCTTCACCTTCCCCAGGACTTCAACAAGGCGTGAACGACGATGCGCTGCGACAAATGATGCTAGGCTTCGATCCAGCTGGTACACCGGGCGCAGGTCCAGGTGGAGCACCTCCAAACCCTTTTGCGGGCCTCATGGGAGGTATGGAGGGAATGGGTGATGGGCCAGCAGCAGATGACCCAATCATGAAGATGATGCAACAAATGATGGGTGGTATGCCTGGTGAAGGGCCTCAAAGCATGCCTTCGTTTCCTGGAATGCCTGGTCAGCCTGCTGCGGCTACCGCAGATCCGTATGCCTACGTTTGGAGGATCGTGCATGCGGTATTTGCGCTGGGCCTAGGGCTGTACATCGCGTTCACAACCACATTTACAGGGACCAGAATTGATAGAGAGAGAAGTGCATTGGGTTACAGCTCGGCTGAAGAAGGGGTCCTTAAACCAGCTTCTGTGCACTTCTTCTGGATCTTCGCTACGGTGGAAGTCTTGCTGCAGAGTAGCAGATTTTTCTTAGAGAAGGGGAGAGTACAGCAAGGCGGTATCATGGGAATGATCACAGGATTTCTGCCGGAGCCATACAAGGGATATTTGACATGGTTTAGCAGGTACTCGAGGATTTGGACTACGGTCACTGGTGATGCTATGGTTTGTGTATTCGTGCTGGGCGCCTGTGCTTGGTGGAGAGGCAATTGAGTTGCACGAACTGAATCGAAGGCTATCAAGGAAATGAAAATTTCTGCTTCTGCCTTGGCGTCCAACAAGTCTTTGTTGTGATTACTGAGGTTCCGGGCGGCAAGACTTTCTCAGTTTCCTTCCTCGACATGAACGTTGGATGAAATACTGTCTGGTAAGTGGCTAGTCCGATTTCTTTGCTTGTCAAGAAATCGCCTACGATAGTTAGTGGTCCTTTATCTTCACCTTGTTTTAGATCCAGAACCCATTTCTTCCTTATCGTCTATATCGTTAATAAGCTCGACCCTATCTAGAAAGTCATCATTGGTCATGTCGATGGGCGAAGCTTCTGCCATATCCTCTGTCTCTTCGTCTTCATCACTTGAGGTCTTTTCTTCGTTCTGACTCCCCAATACACTTGCCACTGGCTGCTTTTGCTTAGAATCGCCGAGTTGAACTTTGATTTCAATCTTCCGTTACTCGATCGCGAATATTTGTTCGACGGTGGCGATGTATGAGAACTTACTGCCCACGTCGACGGCCGCTACAGTTTCGACACGTAGGGACTATGTATCCCTCTCTCTATCGGCATAAGATTGGTGACCGACTTATCAGTCCTACCCTACTTGTATCTGTTGCTGTTTTAATTCCTTTGAGATTAAGGTTTTCTAAATGTGTTATTTTCGGTTAGTGCTATGCAGCATATTATATGAATAATGAACGAATTTAGATGCTGGGAGGAGTCGTTAGGACTGAAATTACAATTAGCGGTATCAGGACGAAAGCTAGATTAATTAGGAACAGTGTTTATATAAGAGTAGGTGGTTGAACAAAGCGAATATTCTAGTACGTGTATTTGCTATTAGGGTGAATATTTTAGGTTGCTCCTACCTTGCTCTAACCTTAAGAGCTTTGTATTGCACCAAATAAATTATACTTCAACCTAACGCAACCCAATTGCAAAACGACATTCTTACAGCTATAACTACAAACCTTCAAAGCTCCCCTTCAAACTCCTCGAGAAGCATCAATTATCACACATTCAAAACAACAATGGCGAACTCTACAATATATGCCTGTAGAGTTGCTGAGGGCTGCCCCACTTGGGAAGCTGAGAATGCACGGAGGCCACGTAACTGATCCCTGACCTTGATTCAAGTTCTAATTTGGGGTGTCAAAAAGGGACGTCTTGGTTGGGTTCGCGACGAGGTTCCTGACCAAGGAGGGTGGCCAATATTCGTATCCTCGCCGTTGACTGAAATGGTTACCTCTCCCGTTGCTGCATTGAAAGAGGAAAAACTAAGGGTGTCAACTGCGATGAGCTTGCTGTAATCCTCGCTCATTGTCAAAGTCTTAGAACAGTATCTTGACAACGCCCGGCCGGAGAAGAATCTCTGAAACGAGCTCTCATACAAGATGGGAATTACGACATCGACTGAGAAATCAGGATGATCAATAGGACGAGTCATCTTGATACTCCAAACTTTGATGGTAGTTGGAAATGCCTTTATTTTATTGTTTCAAGTTCCCATCAGGCCGTGATCATACACAGCAGTAAGAAATCAGAAAGAACGCCATCCACAGCCCCCGGATAGTCGAAAGTTGATGAGAGTATCCACTTGATAGATGCAAGAATCCGCTTTTAGACTTTTCGTAGCCAAATCTAGAAACTTCGAAACCACCCAAATATGCTCCTCCCATGATACGCAAAGAAAATTTTATGAGATCCAAGACTCGTGATCTATGCAGTAACACCATTTCGTGCCTTCTTGGTTGGTAGATCGGCTGCTTCATCAAGAGCTCTCTTCTCGGGGATGTCGATCTCCTTTTCCTTCACTGCTAACAACGCTCTCTCCGCGTTAGTCATGTTGGGCAGGAGGTCAACCTCCTTGCCGAGCTTGATGCTTCGGTGGAATGCACGGATGATTGAGTCTGCGTCATCGATGGCGATCGGTCTAATATCTGCAAGAGCCTTGATCTTCTGTGTGCATTCCTTGTATTGCTCATCAGTCATCTCGATGTTCAGTTGTGCTGCTCTTGACTTAATGGCGTTCCAGCCGGTCAAACGAGAAGCAAAGTGGACATATCTCGACATGCCAAAATCAGCTGGGTTGATGATCTCGTATGTTGATGGGTTATTGAGAATCGCCTTGGCATGGATACCAGCCTTGTGGGTGAACGCGCAGAATCCACTAGAAGATGGTGAAGTTAGTCACTTGCTTTTCCAGCATGACCATGGGTGAATAGGTCAACGAACCCCGTTGGGCCTTTCCAGGAGCGCAGGAGAAGATAAATAAAGGTATTACGAACGTGATTGGGTTGTTAAATGGTATGTTGACCTCAACAGCCTGCGCAACCAGCTCCTCAATGTCCTTGAGCTTGTGGAGCTTGTACTTGCCCATGACATACTCTCTGTCGGCAACGATCATGCGTGCCATTAAGCCACCAAGAGGAGTAATACCATTTCGCTCACCAATACCCAAGACTGAGGTATCAATGTGAGTGGCACCAGCTTCCAGAGCACAATAGGCATTGGCAATTGCACATCCGGTGTCGTTATGAAAATGGGTCTCGATATCACAGCTGACAACACCTCGAAGAGTTCTGATCAAGTCATAAACTTGTCTTGGTGATGCGCAGCCAACGGTATCTGCAATTCCAACTCGATTGACACCAATCTTGTCAACGGTTGAGTAAATTGAGAGAAGATCAACGAGACTTGATCGGAAGGAATCTTCACTGGAGAATCGAATCTCAATGTTGTGAGACTTGACATAGTTGATGACCTCAATTGCAGTGTTCGTAATGTAGGTCATGTCCTTGCCGTGGGAGTGTTCCATCAAGTAGGAGGAGGTGCCAATAACGACGTCACTAAGGCAATTCAGTAACTGTAACGGGAACCTATGTTATCAAACTTACACCCCATCAACACCAGTCTGCACAGCGATCCGGGCATCGTCCATATTACATCGGATGTGCGTAAGGATCTATACAATTTAGCTATTGCGTGAGAGCTAGTGTGTGGTTACACGAACCTTGGCCTTCAAACCCAACTTGCAGATGGCCTCACAATCTAGCCTTGATTGTTCAGATGCAGCAGGAGAGGTTAATTCAATCTCCACCCGCCATGTCAGCATGTGTGTTGCATCCGTCTTGTGTATGTGACTCACATAATCCGCACCGAAATCATCTAACGCCTTTGCAATCTCGATCTTCTTCTCGGTATCGAAGAAGGCGTTGGCAAATTGTTCACCCTCACGCAGAGTGCTCTCAATGATCTGGAAGCTCGAGACATTGCTCAGGAAATCGCCAACTGGTTGATATGGATTGTGTCGGGTAGGGTGGGGGTTCGCCTTGGTCTCGATGGCGGTGAAGCCTGGGTGGGCTGGCAATGAATATTAGCCATTGCATCTTTTGAACAAGAGGATAGAAGTATTGAAGCTCTTACAGGTTCCATTGGTTCCATTTGAAGATCCATTGGCATGACTACTGCCATTGGAGGCAGCCTCGGGCTCGCAGGAAGGGCACATTGTGATAGAGGGAGATCTAAATTGGACCGTTTGTCAGAAAGAGAGCTTTGTTTAGATAGGATGGATGATTGATGGAAAGAGGAGAAGTAAGAGGAGGAAAGGCAGGTATTTGTACTTGGGTAGAAAATAAACTTGATCAGTCGCGCGCGCCTTTTGCCTATGACTCGACTTTCGAATTGAGGGGAGCAGGAGGAAAAAGCAGCTTGTCTGGGTTTAGAACGGCCCCGTCCGCATGGGTTCAATTCGCTTGCATGAAAATGAAAAAATCGATATGGGGTAGGCTAAGATCCGATTTCGGGGCAACGTCATTGGCCGATCTTAATAATCACGTGCATAATCTGGCGGAAAAAGCTCGGTACTTCTTCATTGATGTGGGGAGTCATTTTATGGCTCATGAGGAGATATAAAGATGGGTGACATTACTTCTTAGTCGGGATATTCGGACGTCAAAGTGAGGGCTCATCGCGCCTGCAATATCAAAACATCATGATGCGTTGCATATATCTACTCGAGCTTCGTGTTCTGTGCTTTATACTGTTGTGCTATGGTCCTACAGCAGAGCTTAAGTAGATTTCACGAGGTCATGCAGTTTACTGAACTCGGTCCAAACGGCACGCTCTAGCAATGTTTTGTTCTTATTTTACACTCCCAAGTCCGCCCCGCCCCTGAAAATGCTCATTTCTAGCCGTCTAGGGTGTAACTTTACTCATGCTCACCAATCGCTTGACACCGACCTACGAATTGTTAGCTGTGAATATAAAATGAGAACCCTCGCAACTTACCATCCAGTTACCACACTCTTCAGTCTTCTCACGCTGGATGTCCACTTGCAGTTTTGCAGCTACGTCGTAGTTCTTCGACAACAGCGCTTCTGCAAGCTCATTCAGTCGCATGATCGTGTCGGGTTTGAGAAGCTCCTCGTGGTTCAAGTGATCAAACAGGATGTTAAGTCGCTTCTGAGTATCCTTGACTTGGGCAGCAAATGAGGCAGGTGCTTTTGAAGCGACGCGTTGCATGTCGTTGCTGAAGATCTCGACCATTCGCTGAGCATTCTCTGGGATGTGAGACCGGTCACCAGCTGGATGCCTCGCTCTTGGGGCTGGAGTGGCAACTGCAGCAGGAGTAGCTCGGGGTGGTGGTGGGCCGGTAGCTGGACGAGATCCTTGAGGTGGTCCTTGTGACATTGGTTGAGGCCCTTGATGGGGAAATGATGGGGTTGGCGTGTTAGTCTCATATGGCGATTGAGCTGGCGCATATGAGTTTTGAGAGGTGGTAGGGGAAGGAGCGTATGGATTGGAAGGGGGTGGTGGTCTGTTCCCAGAGGGAGGCGGCGCAATGTGACCAGGTTGGACTGGAGGCTGAGAATAATGCTGTGCGGCTGGCGCTGGTGCGTATCGGTTCGAAGGCGGCGGTCCTGCTGGTGGAGGATTATAAGGTGACTGACCACGTGGGATCGTTGGAGGCAGTGCAGGATGGCCGTACGGACTCGCTGGGGAGGCTGGTTGAGGAGCGTATTGGTTTGCTGCTGAAGATGGCCGTGGAGGACCGCTAGCGAGGGGGGACGTGACACGATGCATGGGAGGGCCCTTTGGTGGTGGGGGAGGTGGAGTAGGGGTTGCCCTGGCGCCATATGGTTGTGCAGGTGGCGGCATAGAAAGATTCGGTTGATTCGAGAATGGAGAGTTGATGGGAGGAACTGAAGGGGTTCTCCTCGCAGGAGCTACCTTAGTTACCATAGGTGTATCATTCCATTGCTCCATATTCTTTGCTCGAGAAGGTGGCGGTACAGACGGTGTGGTATTTCTTGGTGGAGGAGCACCGAAAGATGGGGGCGGTTGCATGTACCCAGACGTGGAAGCCCCACCATATCCTCCATATCCCTGTTGTTGTTGTTGCTGCTGATAGCCTTGGGGAGCGTATGGGTTGTTTAGCGGTGCATAGGGATTTGCCGCCGGAGTTTGCAGAGGCGCAGGAGTTGCGCCGGGAGGTGCATAGGTATTAGCAGCAGGTCTTGACGGTGCGGCAGCTGGAGTTCCCAACGGCTGATAACCATGTGCTGGTTGACTGCGGGACGCAGACCTGGTAGTAGATACAGGTTGCGTCGCTTTGGCTACTGGAACAGCTTTCCTTGAGGCAAGCTTGACACGATTCCTTGCTACTTCCGCTGCTGGATACTTCGTGGGCAGAAGATCAAGGTATCTCTCAGCAATGGAGAGATGACCGTGAGCTGCAACAATGTCCGCATACTCCGTATATTTTTCATATAATGGCGCTAGCTTCCAGTCGGAAGTCAGGCTCTGTTCCGTGTCCTGGAATTTGGTTACGTCCCGGAAAACCGTGACCTTTTCTATGAAATTCTGCAAAGTGCGTGCGTGGACAGAGAAAGACGAATCTCCAGTAGGATCCTCAATGCCAGCCTTCTCAGCCTCATTAAGCTCTGTGATCCAGATGGTAATGACCTTCTCAAGCTTCGATCCGACCAGATAGCAGAAGGACGCATCTTTTAAAGAATCAGTCTCTATGATTCGGTCTCCTAAAGCCTCGCAAAGATCTGGGAACTCGTCTGGGTCAGCATAGCTGCACAAAGTAGCCATTGTCTCCTTCCAGTTTGACAGATCCGCATTGTAGACCACGTCCCAGAGATTTTTCCCAATCACAGAGGCCAAAAGTCGAAGATAATTAGGCCCTCCTGCTTTTCGGGAGAGAAACGCAGACTGCGCCTTTTCAAACAACTGAGCACTTCCACAATTTGCAATGATGAGAGCGTCAGCCATGCGGTCTTCTTTAATGCAAATGGTCATAGCCTTCTCAAACTGTCCCAGCATCAATGCTTTCGTGATTTGCTTCTCGGAAGCAGAATCTGCGTCATCAAACAAGTGGAATGGATTATCGGTCTTGGCACCCTTCGTGGCTGCAAGATTAGACATAAAATCCTCTCCATCGGCACCGTCAGCGAAAAGAGTCGAGAGTCTGTTCTTTTTCGCTGTTGATCCATTGGTTCCTTCCGTAGCATCCTCTGTCTTAGATTCATCGAGATCGAGATCCTCGACCCCATTGGTCGCCTCTTCGACTTCGTCCGTGATCCCCAGGTACTCGGTGGCTCCTTTCCGAGGGTTCTCGGTGATCAAAGTCTGGATGACTTTCCAGTCGGCCTTCTCTTCTTCGGTCTTGGCCTGTGAGATGTGAGTTTCGCAAATGCTATTGATATCACCGGCCTGAAGAGCCCTCTCAAAAGACTCTGTGGCCGACCCAACGTCAGAGTCAACCGAGAAATGTGAGATCTGGATCTTTGATGCCCGGTGCTGTCCTGCAGCTGTAGGCAGCAGACCAAAACTCACTATCTTTCCACCAAATCCGAACGAAGCACCGGCAGGTCTCTCTAGCCATTTTGGGGTCTTCTTCAAAGAGAATGAGGCCCCTTGTGGCTGAGTCTGTGCTTTTGTGAAGAAGTCCTCGCCGTCGACTGGACCTTGGACTGGGGTCTGGGTAGCGGCAGGATTTGTATTCTGCAATGTCTGAATGGAAATTTTGCCATCGAACGAGGCCGTCGCAGATAGTGCGGGGTTGTGAGGGTTGAACCTTGTCTGAAATGTCCAATTGGTAACCTCTGGGAACTCTCCCAGTTGTTCTCCTGTTTGTGGGTTCCATACCAGTGTTCTATTGTCCTTACCACAAGACAGCAAGAGGTCGCTGTCTTGCTGGCACCACGAAAGGGAAAGAATACCTTGATCGTGACCATGCAGTGTGCGTTCGGGGGCGTTCGAGTTCCGTAGATCCCATAGAAGGATGACTGGCGTCGAGTCATCAGGGGTCGCCGTTAGCAGCTTTGTGGCATTATTAGGATCCCAAGCAATCGCCCCAACAGCTTTTCTATTGTTATTGAGAGTGAGAGAGGCTTTCTTGGTTTTGAGGTCCCAAACCGTAACAAATCCCCCACTACCGCCTGTCGCCAAAATATGAGGAACCTTCCTGTTCCATGCTACACATTCAAGGTCGTCTGATCTAGCAGCGGCTGTACCCAATCTGAATGGGTTTGCAATATCGTTGATGTCGTAGATGAAAAGCTCCCCTTTCGCGCCAGCTGTTGCCAGAATTTGAGGCTTCAATGGATTGAACTGGAGTGACTTGATAGCCCCTGTGTGTTTCGACGTCCGTGACATGAAAGCATCCGCATCTCCATTAATAAGTTTCTCCGCATCCCACAAGTCTAGTGATCCATTCTCCAAAGCTCCAGCAATTATGCCTCGAGGATGCTCCGAATTCGCAGGTGCCCATGCAATATCGTGGAACCTAAACAAGAAAGATTAGCTCTTAAATCAAGAGAGTGAATTGTAACATATATGTACCTTGAGTCTGTACTTATACTGGCAATGGGCTGAAGCTCCACGCCTTGTTTGGCATCGTCAAGTTTTAAATCCCAGAGCTCCAGCTTAGTCTCGTCCGAGAAGTCTGCATCAACTGCTCCAGCTCGAGTCCCAGTAACCACCAGTGGTAGGCCTGAGCCGGCCGAGAAGGCAAAGGTCGCTGTGCGCGGAATTTCTCGTAACCTCACCATGCTGTTGAGGTGTTGATTTCAGAATGCTGTACGTTGGAAGCTATCTTGTGGTTTGCTCTACACAAGATAAAGAAGAAATTTGAGAATGATGTAGAAATAAGTGGGCTCGCAATTGAGGATCTAATGCGACGCCCCAAAGTCATGCAACGTGGTGGGACTATGACTTGCGTTCCAGTTTCTCGTGGACAGATTTCCCCAGATCCAGATCGTACTCGTTCGCTGACCGTGCACGTGATTTCTACGCCATTCAAGAAGCATCAACTTTTCTTTCCACCGCAGCAAGATTATCGAGCTCACGAATCCTTTCAAGATGACGGACCAAGCCCGATGGAAGGCGACTGTTTATGTTGGCGGGCTGTCGCATATGGCTACGGCGGCAACTGTTCATGCTGCATTTTTACCTTTCGGGGAAATTGCTGATGTTACCCTCCCGTAAGTTTCACAATGCATAGTTAAGCTATAGAATACTCATATATTTCAGTAAGCCAGAGGGACCGAATTCAACAGAGCCCCATCGCGGATTTGGTTATGTGGAATTTGAAGATCCGGATGACACGAAAGCCGCCATAGACAATATGGATGGTTCAGAGCTATTTGGCAAAGTGCTTAAAGTCAATGCAGCAAAGCCTCCGAAGAATGTGAACGAGGGACTGGGAAGTAAAACGGCATTATGGGAGCAGGTCAGCGAAGCTTTTCTCGAATTATTTTTCACTCTATGCCAATCAAATGAGAGCAGGAGCTAATATAGATTCTTAGGAGGGCTGGCTTGCAGAGAATGCTGTGAGTGAAGATGATAGACTGGCAACCGAACGAGCGAAATCAGGCCCAGAAGATAGGCCTGATGACCCGATGCAAGGTTTGGAGGGTCTTGATGTAGCTGGACCAAAGCCAGCATGAATAGAAGCCATTGTTGTCTGGTACGTTGCCATGCATTATGGAGGCGTTTAGGAAGTCGACAATAGTTAGAGGAGTTCACTAGGAATTTCGTGGTACCAACAGCATTTGCGAGAGTTGTAGAAGGTGACTGAGACTCTTGTATTAATACCAACAATGCCCGTATTCACTTTATACATCTCCCACCGATTCAAGTCCTCCGTGCAACTGTTCATGGAGGAAACTTTGCTCTAACCAGTCAACCCTCTAAACAACTGTGCTCATTCTGTCACCTATTCTTTTCGATTCTGGCGAGTGAGACGCATCTGCTTGTCAACGATGAGCTTTCGGGCTAGAGAGTAACCAGCGAATCCGACAGCGATGCTAACGACAATTCCTGCTGAAAATTAACACATATCTCGTAGCTTCGACTTGTAATGCTCCGTACCGAGGGGGATCAACTCAGGGGGGATCTTTCGGAGGTTACGTAGTCGTTGCGAGATAGTATGGGCTGTCGTGCGAAAACGTCAGTCCATGGTGCTTTTCATGCCTCCCAAATATAACAATTGAGCAGCCCCGGCGGTGAAGAAGCTTCATCTATCATTCGAACTACGTACCGCTCTGCTCCTCTTTCTGTGAACAAAACATTATCAGTTCTGAATTCCTTTCAGAGCAGACCCGAGACTTACCGGCATAGCCATGAACCTCCTCGTGGGCTGCATTCTGAAAGCAGTAGTTGGCCGCATTCTGAGAGTGATACTTGGACGCATTGTGATTGTTTAGCCTACCGATCTAGATCATAGAGCTGCTGTTGATTGAGGAGGGAATAGCTATCGAGTGGTCTGAGTTTGGACCTGCGTTCCGCGCTAGCTCCTCGCGGCCGTAGCCGAACGTCGAAATATGGGACGACTTCACCACTCTTCTTCACCAATTGACCTCTCTACGAGACGCTGACTTCTTCCTCCACATACCACCTTGATCTTCAATCGCAAAGATGTCTGACGGAGACCGCGAGACTAAGCCCTTCAAGTTCGTGACTGGTAAAGCTCCTGGCTCCTCGATCCCCACCTCCCGAAAGGAAATGGCCTGATTGCTAACTTTGCCTAGCTGGTATAATTACCTCCCTCATATAGCTCGACGGAGCTTCATTGACCTTCGATATTACAGGCTTCGATGCCCGCTTCCCGAACCAGAACCAGACCAAGCATTGCTGGCAAAACTACGTTGATTACCACAAGTGTATCTTAGCTAAGGGCGAGGATTTCCCCCCATGCCGTCAAGTATGCTGAGGTCAATTGAAGATACAAGGGGATAGGTTCTGATGGGTTCGCAGTTCTTCTTGGCCTACCGATCATTGTGCCCCAGCGCCTGGTGTGAGAGATGGGATGATCAGCGTGGTTAGTCTTAGCGGATATTGAGATGAGGCGAAGCTCACGAATTATACAGAGAAAGGAACGTTCCCAACACGTCTCGACCAGTAGAGGAACTTAGTGGCTAGTAAATATGGAAGCATATCGGATGGCGGAGAAAGGAGCAGTTTCACGGGAACTGTGTACCATACAAGTCATTGAGGCGAATTGATAGACGGGTGTCATGAAATGCTCGTGCATATTGTTGTGCTATTGTGTTGTGGGTATATAAGGGTTCACCAAGCGGGTACTCGACTGTGCTGCTTTCTCTGCTCTCAATCGGTCATATCGCAGCATGGCGCCGAGTAGCACCTGTGCTCCATCACCGCAATCTTCCGGACTGCAATACTCCGCTGGGTTATGGCTGACCCCGTCTCTACAAGGTACGAAGATCCTAATTTTATGTAAGTATGTTTCTCCATATGTCCAAGAGATAACCTACATCGATGTCGGCGCATGTCGTGAAGTATAAACACTATCATGTCCAGCGCCAGAAGTCATTCTCTGTACTAGCGCACCGTAATTTGCCCCAAGCATGTCTGCTGCACTAGCTTCAATGCACTTGATGCAGTCCTCGTGGAACTTAGTAGCAGGAGAATCAGTGTCTAGCTGCCACTCCACCGCGCAACCTCTTCCTCTTGTTCCTAGAGTGTTAAGTCCACCAGTATCCTCACCGTCTGCAATCTTCGAGAAATCTTCCTTGAGAGCTTCCTCGAGACGCAACAATCTTAAATCCTCTTTCGATCTGATGTCCAAAGAGAATTGGACGAATCCAGGGACGGTATTTGTCGAACCCGGCTTCAAGGTCAAGATGCCTGTAGAAGCTAAACAACCGAGTTCGGAAGCTTTATGATGACTATGCAGGATCAGTTTTGCAGCTGTAAGCATAGCATCCGATCGATTCTTAAAGTCTGTAGTCCCAGTATGACAATCTCTACCCGTTATCGTAATGGTGAACCATTTGTAAGCCTGGACTCCTTCCACAGCTCCAATCTTTCCACCTGAACTCTCCAAAATAGGTCCTTGCTCAATATGGAGCTCAAAATGAGCACCAATGGGATTTGCTTTGTAACTTGCTTCCATGGAACCAAGATAGCCTATTCTATCCAATTCAGACCTTTGAGTGGCTTTGCCACCGCCTACTTCAACGAGATTGTAGGCTTTTTCGAGAGAAATTGCTCCAGCCCAGACGCCAGATGCCACCATGGAGATTGGAAAGCGAGCACCTTCCTCATTGGTCCAGTTTATCACTCCTGTGGGATATTCAGTTGAGATATCATGGTCGTTCATTGTCTTGAGGGCTTCAACGCCTGCATGAACTCCTAGAATCCCATCATATCTTCCACCAGTTGGCTAGAGAGGCATTAGCAACCAACCCAAGTACTTGGTGGAGAGTGTAGTGACCTGTGTATCAAGATGTGATCCTGCAAAGGTAGCTGGACCATCTTTCTTTCCAGGACGGACCGCGAAGATATTTCCTATACACTTACGTTAAGCTCAACCCAATAACATAAGCAGTCTAGAACCTTACCCAGAGCATCAACCGTAACCTTGCATCCCAATGACCGAGTTGTCTCAACAAACCAATCTCGTGCTTGCTTGTCTGCATCACTCAGCGTTAGACGAGACATGCCAATATCTGTTTCTTCCCTAGTGCATATTCAGTAGATTATCCCAAGGACTTATAAAACAGACAAAGGACTTTCATAAAAGACCAAAATCTCCGAGTTCAAGAAGGCCATTGCTAGCCACGCCATATAAACAAAGCCAGATAGAGTTGTAAAGCAATGCATGATATTACACCAACACCCGTTCCATGTGGATTTCTAATACCTGGTTCCATTTCCTAGCTTTCCGAGAACCACATTATTGGTCCCAAGTACAGACCATACAATAATAAATGATCTGACATGGTCTTGCTATCAATTGCATGCAAATTTAACTACATGCATGTATTAGACGACAAGAGTATCCTCACACTTACGGTCCCCATCGTTCGCCTTTACCCCACTCGCACGTAGTGTGTATATCCTTCCATAATCTCTCTCGGTCAATCTTCGGACTAGAGAACTGTTCATCTGACATCTCTGTGGTTCTTAAACATCTCATTTGAGATATAGAAAACAATCTTATTTGTAGTCTAGGACTGAGCGTTGATTGTGGTTGAGGGAGTTTTAAGCTGGGCTTTGGCCGTGACCGGCAGAACAGACGGAAGCTGGGTGAAAGCATGATTGCTACGAAAGTTGTGAATGATATCTAAGTTGAAGATGAGAGGTTGGAGTATGAAGATATACGAATATGGTACTTGCAAATTGAGATATGTGTGGAGGTGGTCAGATATAGAAGGTATTGGCTGTTGACCTCATAATTGGTCAAAAGTGGGGTCTTTACCTTTGGCTTGCGTAAATCTGTATGTCACATAACGGATTTAGTCGTTATCAGAGGATAAATCGGCTTGTCAGCTAGGCTTCCTCGCTTCATTTGTTGCAGTTTTATGCTATGATGGCTGATACAGAATCTAGACCCTACTCCATCCATGACGCCTCGCTGTATAAACACCAGATATTAATCAAGAATAGATTATCAAGCCTTGGCTTTTCCCTTTCCTTTTCCCTTCGCTCGTGCTTTGGCTTTCGCTTTACCCTCCCCTTTTGCAGGTGCAGGTGGAGGTGTTGGTTCTTTAACAATTTCCTCCTCAACCTCGTCTTCTTCCATCTCTTCCATTTCGTCCTCCTCCCTATCTCCATCTCCATCTCCATCTTCATCTTCATCACTGCTCATGAACTCATCGTCGTCATCGAAGCCGAAGAAAGATTTCGACATAGGCTTGACTTCAGGTTCCGATGGAGGCGTTGTATCTTTGGAACTTGTGCCAGCCATGACCTCGTCCTCACTTCCAGAGTTGGCAGATCCTGAAGCACTACCATGTGAAGTTACCAGCAGGTTATCCTTGTAGTTCCCGGACTTCATAGCAGCCAGTACAGCGTCTCTTGTCCTTTCGTTCGCTTCTTCCTTATCCTCAACCCACTTTCCATCAACTTTGCCCTTGTTTCCAGATCGAATCTCCTCCTCTCTGCGTTCTGCCAGCTCCACAACCTGCTCCCAGCGCTTGCGTCGCTCATCCTTTTCCTTCTTAGCCATCTCAGGCTTAATGGCTAGATATTCAGCAAGAGCTTTTGCTTCGTTCACTGTTCTCAATCTGCGACCATCTAGATTCCTGCTTGATCCATTGTCTTCACCCTGATTCCGCTTGCGCTTTGATGACATGCGGCCACCTGCTGCTCTGAGTTGAGATCCGAACCCTCCTTTACCACCACAAAGCGGAACTGCGAGTCGAAGGGACAAGAAGTCATCTTGTGGGCTAGCAAGTAAGCCGGAAATAGGTGACGTAGAAGCGGTCGGTAGTTGCTTGTTAGAGATAGTTGTGAGGATCAGGCGATTGTTATGTGCTGGGAGGCGATCGTGAATGCGCTCTTGAAGTTGGGAGATGGAGGTATCGGCGGGGAGGGGAATTGCAAGGGTGGATGGTAGATTCAGTCCTGGGAAGGACGTGAGGAGGACGTTTATGGTTGGAGAAGCCATTGTTCCGTTGAACTTTGGAGGTGCTGTTGCGATTGAGAGTGATAACTTAGGTGGTACCGTGAGCAAATTATCGAGGAGGGTTGAGAACTAGTGGTTAGAACCAGGCTAGTTTAATTTGAAACTAGCGCGAGCGCGCTGATCACCAGCCACATCAAATTTATGGCTTGACCCTCGTCAAGTGCTAAGCGACTTTCCACAACGAATTTGAGAAATTATCGCGAACTTTCCTCATCTCCTGTAACGACCAGAACGAGCACTCGACAACCGCCAAGATGTTTGTTAATCCCACAGCAGCTCCTGCGTATGATATACTGACCCTCTACAGGCTTATTCCCAAGGCAGACCGCAAGAAGATCCACGAGTACCTCTTCCGAGAGGGTGTGCTCGTCGCAAAGAAGGACTACAACCTACCAAAGCACAACGACATTGACACAAAGAACCTCTATGTTGTAAAGGCCTGCCAATCTCTCACCTCCCGAGGCTACGTCAAGACCCAATTCAGCTGGCAATACTACTATTACACTCTCACTCCCGAGGGTCTCGACTACCTCCGCGAATGGCTTCACCTTCCCGCTGAGATCGTCCCTGCTACCCACATCAAGCAACAACGATCTCATGCTCCTCCTCGTGGCATGATGGGCGGTGATGGCGAGCGTGAACGCAAACCATTCGGTGGCCGTGGTGGCCGTGGTGGTGATAGAGACCGTGGTGACCGTGAGGGAGGTTACCGTAGACGTGACGCTGGTGAGGGCAAGGAGGGTGCACCATCTGGAGAGTTCGCTCCTCAATTGTGAGTTTGCCTGCTATTTATATTGCAAAGTGCAATTGCTAACACTATACTAGCCGTGGTGGATTTGGACGTGGACGTGGTGGAGCTGCTCCTCCTTCTTAATTTGGCATTTCGTTCTGCTTGCTTTGCATCCGACAGAAATACCTTTGCATATTCTTGAGTGGTCGGCTGGACAGTAGCGCGTTTGGTCGAGGGTGAAAGAAATCGCCGGGGGCGTATAGGTCGAGTTGGAAGTTGACACTTCAAAACTGTCAGGTAGCAATACAAGCTTCTTCCATGGAATTTGCATTCTCGATTTCTTGTTGAACCATAAAATGGCTCTTCTTATATATGTTGCGTGACATTCTCAAATCAGACTGTTTATTCTGCGGAATTTCATGCTTTCTACGCTATATATATATACACGTTCTGCAGATTGTGAACCACCATGAATTTAGAGCGAGACCAATCTTGGAGGAAGGATGAAAGGTACATTAATCACAGAAGGATCTGGCCTTTTCGCCCTATCTTACGCTATAATATCAGCTCTTTCAGGATGCCTAATACCTGTCAGGGTGGTTCCAACACATTCGGAATAGTCGCAAACAGACTCTCAGAACCCCAGTTACATAAATAAAAAGTTGGCTTCGTTGAGAAGAAAAGCCTGCAAAAGAAAGTTTCACTGGAAAACTAGGCAGCAAGAAAACTCCTCCGTGAAGTGGAGAGCGTCTTTCGTGCATGCAGACCTTTCATTGGAAAGACCAGATGACTTCTGCGGGCTGTCGGGGCGTGAATGGGCTCATCGATTGGGTCCGTCTGCAGGCGGGCGTCGCTAAAGCTGACAGGAAAAGGTCGGTGACACGAGAGTCCCTGCAGCGTTTGTACCGGAAGCAAGGTGCTCGCTCCGCAACGTCATCGATCGAGAACTGGGGAAAGGTCCAATTGAAGCTCTATCAGAAGTCCGATGCAGCGCCTGCACAGGTTTTTTCGTTGGGGCTTTTCGTATGCACTCTTCGGCAATCTTGGACCATCTTGGACCATTACTAGGTAGGTAGCTTTGGAGAGATCTCGAAGCCTTTCCTCGTTTGGTGGGGTAAACCCCTCGCTCTTGCCGTAGCGGGGTGAGATCGTTTCGTTCTATCCCACCAGAACAGGGAAGATAAGGTGGGAGCGATCCGGCCGAGCTATCCCACACAGAGGGGTATTACTTAAAAGCCTTAGAGCTTCCTTCTTGTCAACAATTTGGTCTCCATTTCCATTCTGCAAAAACTCACCGGACCTTGAATCCCAAACCGTTAAACACCAAACAACACACAAGCGAGATGTCTCTCCCCAAGGGTAAGCACCTCATCCTTGGAGAACTATCCCTCTCCTTTGCTGTTTCTTGGCCTCTGAGGGCGGGGTCCATTCCGTACACGAAGACCCCAAACTTCAGGCACATGCTTCAGTTCCTCCCAGATATGCTGAGAACCAGTTACTGACTTCGATGTCCGACAGAAATGAAGGCTTTGAGGTAAATTACCCCGCTTTCCTCCATGCCGATAGATTTGCGGTGTGCGGGTAGGAACACTCGTCCTCGCCGAAAGAATTATCAATCGAGCTAGTTCGACTCGAGTGGAGCTCCAGCTGATGAGTCCGACAGATACACAAAACCGGAGGACTATTCAGTCGTTACGGTACCTCTTCCAAAGATGAGAGACAATGACGTCCTCATTGTACGTACTTTCTACCTTCCCCATGCCCAATTCGGTCCAGCAGTTGGCTATCCTTTTGACAGCTCTGAATGTTATCGAGCAAGATGGCTCTAGAGTTAAAAAATCATTGCTTGCTACGCATACTGTTGACACTCGCGTATCCTTTTCATTGAAGAAACTCGGTTCTGACTTGTTGAAAACAGAAAGTCAAGGCTTGTGGTGTTTGTGGTGGGTCATGCTCGGATGTTGTTATCGAGCACATGACTTCGTTTGCTGAACGATGCGTTAGGAACTGATCTGCATATTCATGAAGGGGAATTCATTGCAAAGGTTAGCAGCAGCTCTTATATATGTCTCACGGCCCGACCCCTCCCTCCACTTTCTTTCTCGATCTCTGATTGGCCACAATTGGCATGACCGCATACCTTGATGGGCGCTTCTCCACATCTTGTTGAGCTAACGCCCCCTTGATGAATAACATGCTGACTTGGTATCCTAGTTTCCACTTATTCCTGGTAGGTCGCTTGCCTTGGGCCCATGCTGCATGATGAGCCGATCTCCTCTTAGTGGTAGCGATTCAAGTGGATAAGCATCCTCGTAACAACACCGTATACTATCTTAGCATAAATAGATGTTGGAATTCATACACTGAGGAATTGGTCGTCGGCGAAGCTCATATACTAGCAAAGCATCGTAGACTTAAGTTTTACTTTCACCGCAAGTCGAAAGCCTCAGATAACATCACTTTATTCGCTTTGCTACCTTCTCGTCTTATGGATCTTTTATATATGTTGCAGATGCAAATGCTGACTTCATTTTAGGACACGAAACTGTTGGTGTTGTCGTAAGCTGATCCCCGATCAGTCTGTTAAAGGATAGTAGTGTCTAATGTTGCTATAGGCTGCCATTGGAAAAGATGTCAAGGGCTTCAAGGTTGGAGAACGTGTCTGCGCAGAGTCTGTATTCCGTTCTCAGGCTCGCAGATGTCAACTGATGCCTTTCCAGCAACTCCGAATTGTGCAATGAGTGCTTTTACTGCCGTCGCGGACAACTTCTGCTCTGCGAGCACTTTGAGGCACACGGTGTCACCATGGGTAACATCGCACAACATTGACTTCTATCACATATATTAACAATCGCTAGACGGTGGCTTCGCCGAATACTGCGCTTACCCAGCTGGAAAGGTTTTCAAGCTCCACAACCTCTCTGATGTCGACGCCACTCTCCTCGAACCAGCTTCATGCGCTGCACATGGTCTTGACAAGATCGCCCCTAAACTCGGTTCATCCGTTCTTATGTTCGGCGCCGGCCCAACTGGTTTAGTTCTTTCACAAATGCTGAGACAGGTCAGTAACACATTTTTGTTTGCGTCCTAAGAAAAACAGGAATATATCCTGTCCATACACCCTACCACACCATCCGCATGTCACTGACGCTTTCCAGAATGGCGGTTGCCATGTCGTTGTCGCTGCTCCTCAAGGTCTGAAGATGGAGCTGGCTAAGAAGCTTGGTGCGGCTGATGTATGTTGCTCGCCAGTCATATTATCGAACCGAACTCCTGAGCTAAGCGAGACAGGTTTACGTTGAGCTTTCGCGAGAGAACCCCGAGGCCCAATTTGAGAAACTCAAGGCCGACAACCCATATGGCTTCGAGTACGTCCATTCTCTCTAATCTCCTATGTTTTCAACATGAATCGCTGA
Source organism: Phialocephala sp. D728 (assembly GCA_003988865.1). Taxonomy (NCBI): domain Eukaryota; kingdom Fungi; phylum Ascomycota; class Leotiomycetes; order Helotiales; family Mollisiaceae; genus Phialocephala; species Phialocephala sp. D728. Next base: position 417,311 of record QYAJ01000039.1, read on the forward strand.
TATTATGACCTGTAGTATTGTTGTCGAGGCGACTGGATCACCAAAGATTCTTGAAGATGCGATCAATTACGTCCGACGTGGCGGAAAACTTGTGTAAGTCGACTCGAAACATGCCTGACTAGACAATTGCTGACTTTGCTGTGTTCTAGGGTATACGGGAAGTGTTGGGTGCATTTACCTATAACTACGTGACTAACATCGATCTTAGGAGTCTACTCATCCTCAGCCAAGGTTTCTTGGCCACCCAGCAAGATTTTCGGCGACGAGATCACTATCCTCGGATCGTTCTCTGAGACCTACATGTTCCGTAAGTGGCTATCTCCTTTTCGCACTTGGAGAGGATATCATTGACACTTTCTAGCCGCTGCTCTTGACTACCTTGACTCAGGCAAAGTTAAGGTGGAGGGAATCGTCAACAAGACCTTTAAGCTCGAACAATGGGGTGAATGTTTGGAGGCTATGAAGAACAAGAGTGCCATCAAGGCTGCTATTGTCTTCGACTAAACTTTTGCACCGAATGCTACGATACTTCCCTTCGACTTGAGAGTGGAATGTAAAACGCTAGAGAATTGCTAGAGAGTTGCTAAAGAATCACTAGATACGCCTAGTAGAAGATATGAAATCCATTCGGTTTCAATATTAATTCAAAGTGTGCTTGCGTGATGCAGTTGCGTCCTTTTGCTATTTCTACCATGGATAGTGACGACAATTGAATCACATAGAAAAAGGCCACATTGAATTGAACACTTGCAGAGGTTATGCTTTATCTGGAACACTGGCTTCTGCTAGGACTTAAGACATAATCCCTAGGCAGGAAGACAGTATTGTGGATCCATCTGAAGGTTCAGCTACCATCCTACATGAGCTTCCTCGTCTTTGTCCAGCCTTTGTTGAACATCTACCTCTCCCCAAATGTCCATTCCATTCCAAAGTCTAAACTTTGACCACGTCAATGTCCTCTGTACTCAGAGAAGTATGACTGAGACAACGTTATTCTCTACTTCGAGAATGAGTGACAGAATAAGCAATGCTTCGCAACGAAGCGTTGGTGTGCGCGACCTGGGGAAATCCTTCCATTATCCTTCAAAACTATGGAAGCGGATATGCGCTGGCATTGCGAATGCAGGCATAATAGCACCGCACTCGTCGCATTTCTCCTGGCCTTGGTCTTCGTCCTCATCATCTTCCCATACCCCTTGTTCGTCAACTGTGGTCTGTGTAGGTTGTATGATGTCCTCCGAGCCAGTCATAATGCCTTCCCAAACTTCATTTCCAGCACTTGGATCGGTTTGGGCGTCATTCTGTGACTTGTTATCCTCAGTCATTGCAGGTGGGTCTGGTGGAACATCTCTGTCCTCGACCTTCCACTCTTTTAGCACTTTCTCTTGCCTCTTGAACATTCGTCCAATGTCTCGTCCTCCACCTCCACCTTTTCTGTCTTCACTCGCTGTTTCTACCATGTTCGTGACTCCTACATTGACCAAGCTCAGGTTCCAACCTTTTGGAGATGGATGGAGCTTCCGAAACATAGGGAGCAAGGTTTCCTGAACAAGTTTCTCGACAATGGACTCAAATTCGTCCTTCAGGCTGAACACAAAATTTGGGATAGGGCCAGACCTAGATATCCTATTGAAGCTTCTGCTCCTGGTGCCATCGGTGTTCAAAGGTGGGCGTGGTCTTGTCGAAAGACGGACAGTCTTGGGATAAGCTATCCACCGCTTTCCTATCACTGAATCGGGATCATCGTCATCCTCCAGGAGATCTATGTGCATCCTTTTGAGAAGGCTGGTGGCAAGGACTCGAAGCTCCTCCAAAACCTGAAGCATGGTATCCAGACGAATATAAGAATCCTCGATGCTAATCTGACTTGGGACTTTCTTTGCTTGCTGAACTTCTGTATCATCAATACCATTGATTAGATTCCAAGTCTTACCTCCAATGCCATGCTCTACACCAGGACCACCTAGGATTTTCTCGAGGAGTTCCCGTCCCATTCCGGGAAACAGGCGAACATTGCGAACAGTCACAGATTCTTTCGTCCCACCGTAAATCAAGCCAGTGTCAAAATCGGCAGGGCGTGAGAGCACATGGTTCCGAATTCGTTGCGACATTTTGAAGCCGATTCCAGGAATCTTGCCAATGTCGTGACTATCGATAAAGGCGGTGACATTGCTTTCCATATCAGTCTCAGCGTCTTCTTCCAAGATGGTGTACGGTGGGAGAAGCGTAGTTTGACCCTTCGGCTTATTTAGGTTCCCAACAAGTTTGCTCAAGACCTTGTTGGTCGAAACTCCTACTGTGGAGGTGTAGCCTTTCTCTTCCTCCAGGGCACATCTAAGATGTTGTGCTAGATGAGATCCGAGTATTAAGCGTGTCAGAAGGTTATTTTTGGCCGACGGAATGACCGAAGACGTCATCGGCGGATACGAATGTCCTGCTATTCTCGTCGCATCGAACGAGAAGCCAAGTGTCGGGTCGTCCCGTTTTAGTTGGAAGAATGAGTGATCAAGATCGTGAGGGTTAAGCAGATTTTGGTTGAAGTCCACAAGCCCGGTTATATCCATCCACACCTCATCAAAGCCCAGTCTTTCTACCTTCCCACTCCAGGTAAAAGGTTCGAGGAACTTATACAGTGCTTTTGAAACATCGCGAAAGCGTCCCAACTCTTCTCCAAGAACGATCACAACATCAGGAACAATCCTCTTGGCTTCAGATACGAGTTGCAATTTGTGGAGGCCACGACGACGGGCTTCGTAGTTACACGTGACGATGATTTGTTTCTTGTCTAAATTAGAGTGGGTGTGGTAACGGATGATGGATTATGAATGTTGTTACCTGTTGCACAGCCTGAGAGAAGTCAGCTTTAAGTCTAAATCGAAGTCTTGGTGTTGACTTGCCAAGGGAAGCGATCGCAGTGCAGGGTTCTCATTCTCGAAAACGGAAGCATAGAAACAATCATAGTCGAAGTGGATGACTATCCTGCCATCTTGCCTGGCTCGCATTCTAGAGGGAGCTTGCGCAAGTGGTTGGCGTCCGCATGCTCGCAGCAGGCAGATTATTCAGTGAGCTGAGAACACTCAGCATTGAAGAGGCGAAGTTCTGGGAGCAATAAGCCAGGATTGATGTCTAAAACTTTCGCGAACAATACGTCGTGTTCGCATTTCGATAAAGATGTCGCGATGATGATGTGGATTCGGGCATCGGGTCTAAAAATGGCAAGCGCAGGAACGAGTTGAGGCCTCACCAGGCCCTCATGAGTTAACCCGACTTAACCTTAATGTTAGCCTTAGGCTTGGGAGCTAAAAGAGGATCTCGGTCGGATCGGCGCACTCCCCCAATGTCGAGAATCTGGCGCCGATTTCCTCATTTCCTCTCTTCCTCCTCCTCCAGCACAGCACCTCCGACTTTTGCTCCATCTACGAATGTCTGCCGTTGCATCGTCCTCTATTTCCAATGCTTCGCTCTTCCTGCCGGTCTACGTCATCCAAGAATCTTTCTCGTGCTCCAATACTCCTTTCGTCTCATCATATCCCCGCGCGCAAGGTCTTACCTCACCGTCGTCGCTCCCAAGTCCTCACGCCTGCTTCCCGCCTCTTCCCAGTTCCTCCAGATAAGCTCTGAGATCCTCCACCTATCATGCTCAGATCTGTGCGCCGCATGGTCGCCGCGGTGTCGACGAGTGTTCTGTGGCTCTTTTCTTAGTTTCGGCGCTGCGAGTGGCCCAACAGCGCGAGGCGTCAAAAAATAGTCGCTGACCCCGTCTCTGCCGCACTTGCTCGCAGGCTGCATGGTTCCGTCTGGCATCGGTCTGCACGCACTTCGTACTGCAGCAGGGGTCGCCCGAAATAGGCGCCTAATTATGGATGTGGCGTGCAGGTGCGGATGGGGATTGGGGCACCAGAACAGCGTCCCAAGACTCCCCAACAGACCTCGACCTATCACCAAGTGTGACCTCGCCCGCATAGGGCCAGCCTACCCCAGCGCTTCAAGAAGCCACTGTCACCAACAAAATCATAAATACCTCGACGCAGGTATTTTGCTTGCTTTCTGGGGTTCCTCCCGTCCACTGTTTCTTGAAATACCCGTCACACCGCGCCTAAATTGTTTCCAGCTCGCGCATTGTCATCTCATCACCTGCATTAGATCATTTCTGGCGATTCCCCCACCAGTGCCACAAGGCTGTCCGCTACCGTCCATCAAAAGCTTCATAATACTTAAGCGGAGGCTGGTCTCTTAATTGTCCTCTCCACAACTTTATTGTCTTAATACATTCCACTGCTTCATATCTTGTCATTATCAAGAGTGGTTCATCCGGGGTCGAGACACAATCGGAACACACCGACGACCCTCAGACCTCGACGACGATAAGGTAAAACACTTTGCCAGATCGCTAGATCTTGGCTCTCGATGATGCTTGCTCCTGTCAGGACGTGCTCATCAGTCATTATGTCGTTCAATCCATCACAATCATCATCCCCTCCCAAGCGGCCACGGCTGTCGCTTCAGATCAAGACGCCAGCCACACCACAGGTTCTGGGGAAGTCCGTGACAGCACTGAAGGCAGACATTGATCCTTCATCCCCTACAGCATTCAACACATTATCGAATGCATATGCCGCGGCCATCGAGAATTCGTCCCCGAAGACTGCAAGACCGTTATCCGCCAGCAAGACGGGAAAGCCTACATGCTTACGTCTCGAGACCACGAATGTCAGCAGCACCGATAAGGAATATGTTCATCCATCTCTACGAACACAAACACCAGGACCATTCTCAATCACATATCCCGACACTCCAACATCCGCATTCCCGACTTCTACCACCGCCGAGCCAGAAATCGAAAGTGGATTGAAGCCCATCGCAACCGCAACCTCATTCACATTTACACCACCACAATCTGCTGGATCCGATCAATCTGGACCTCGAGTCTTTACTTTCGCTTCAAATGTGCCCAACAAGTCGTCTCCCAGCACACCACGGACACCAAGAAGGCGAATGACAATTGGTAGCCAATACCAAGCCGCACCATATACGCATCCTCGAAGCCTTCACAGCATCCTCCGAAACTCACCACTTCCTCCACGCACCACAGCAACACCAGCCACTCCAAGTCGCATGTCGATGCGTTTAGCAAACCGAGCAGCGAAGAAAGTTGGCTATAATGATCCTCTAACGCAAACGATCACCACAAATAAATATGTAAAATCACATATCGACCTCCTTGCTGAAGAATCGCCATACTCGGCCACAGACCCAGAAGCCGAGAAATTAGGGTCACTAGACCTGACAATGGCATATACTGGGGACGAGACCAGAGATGGAGGACAAACCCCTGGCCCATTCGAGGAAATGCGCCGCAGGATGGCAGAAAGCGAGCTTGAAACTCCTGGTTCAAGAAAACGCAAGCGGAAAGAGAAGAAACGGAGATGGGAATGGACGATCACCAGCGCCGAAACAGAGGATGAAGAGGAGAGATCGCCAGCAGTAAGAACACCATTGACGGCTGTAATGCTGCAGGAGACACCTATCACAGCGGTTCGAAGAGGGGCTTCAGTATCGGAAGACTCAGAAATGTCAGAAGCAGAGGAAAGATATGTGCCCTCAGTCTCCGAGGATTCTGACATGTCTGAAAGGGAAGAGTGGGGTGGGTCTGTCAGGTCGGATCCAGAAAGGGGAGTAGAAGAGGAGGATGGCCGACCGAGGGCGCAGTCGCTGTAAATGATAAATGACAGTGTTTGTATTTGCAACGGGACAGGATTCCCGCAATAAAAGTTTGAGGTTGCCTCACAGCATGATTTTTGCATCCTCGAACCTTGATTAGTGAGAAATGATAGTGCATGCCAGGTTTTGGTCAGACACGCAGCTGAAAGGCTGAGGACTTGATGCTTCAGCTTCGTCCCCCCAACTTAGGAAGAGAAGGAGAAGGCTCATATTTCCCTACATGGACCAACATTAGACGCGGGGTGGAGAAGCACAAAAAGACAGAACGTTAGGCTCGCAGGAAGGTCCGGGCTTGACGGATGTTCGCCTTTGACTAGGCGAGGCCATACCGTGGGGATTTTCTTTTTAGTTATAATACATACGTTAAATTAGAAGTTCAGGATCACATTCATTCTGTCAGGCTGTATTTGCTGCTAGAACATGTCTTGGAAGTGGATCAAAAAGTGCATGTCGAAATAGGGGTTCACGTGATCATCCGTAACCTTGCACACGTGCAGCAGAGCATCGCTCTAAAACTTGCCCAGCCATTCAAGAAATGAGTGCAACCAATACGAAAACTGGACAGCATACGATGTAAGCCGGGCCCGATGTTACCTTGTGATGATTATTTGAACAGATGAGACAAGATACGGTCCTCGCTTGAGGTGAAGTTTGCTTTCCTATTTTAGACGATGGCGTTCAGATGACCCAACCACGAGTGAACAATGACGAGCCTCACCAGGTCAGAGTCACACACGAGGCTCAGGCTCCTTCGTCCGAATCATCGGTATACTCACCCATTTACCTGTTCATCCACTCATCCAATTACTTCATATCTCACTTCACCCTCTCCCCGTGAGTCAGCATTCAGCCCCCAATATCGACGGCCTGCCAAGACCTCCGTAGTCACATGCAGCCACCTGCGCAGCCTCATCTCACCGCAGCTTTGTCCCTCTAAAGCCTAAAGCAGGAAAAAAAACTACGAGAAGGAGTCTTGGCTAAGACACGGTGGAGGAACGGCGTCGGTGAGACTGCTGAGTAAATAGGCGATGTCTCCCGCCCCCATCCGTACTTGTACAAACAATTTCCAGCGCTCCTGCAACACCACTCCCTGTTTCAATTCCCGTGGTCTGGCCTTGCAAAGGCGCAGTTGTCACGATGCAGTCCGCAGATGATATCGAGAATCAGTACGACAAGGTGACGCTTGACTCGGATAGCCCCAATGATCCCCTGCTCCCAAGATCAGGCCGGTCTTCGGCCAGGGGTGCACAGCCGTTGAGGAGATCCCTTGAAGTGATTCAGCTTGACGATATCCCGCCTATTATCAAGTCCAACAATGGAAATGTCTTCTGGGCTGATGAAAGATGCGGAAGAAGAGTGGGCTTGACAGCCACTGAAGCGCGACTTTTCCTGAAATTGCTCCAGACTGACGAACCAGAGAACTACAATTACGATGAGTTCAAGGCTATGTTCGATGATTTTGGTAGGGAGCAGAAGAGGTTGGAGGATTTGGTTCATGCCGTCAAATGGTGGAATATCCCCAAGTATCGTCAGAGAGCCATCTGGAATGAGAGAATCCAGTGGTTGAAGAGGATGGACGAGCCTCGACTCTGGCTCCTCTACCTGATGGCAAGAAGACGCAGGATCTTGAAGAAAGCTACCGAGAAAGTCTTGTGCAGACTTCGAGAAAAACGACGTGCCCGCATGGCTCTTCAAGAATCTCCCACGCGAGGTCGACAACCTAAGACAGAGACAGTAAACCAGCAAAATCAGCAAAATCAGCAGCCGGCTCGGACGGTCATGATCAACGATGAAACTCAAACTTCGGATCTCCAGCTCGATATCCCAACTCAACCAATCAAGCAAGGTCCTCGTGCCAGCTTCGTTAGCGAGACCAGTCAAACTTCAGACATCAAGCTCGGTGTCATTCAACGCATTCGAGATAGTTTGAGCGAATCCAGACATCGGGAAACCCACCAGGACTCTGGATCCAGGCATAGACACAGCCGCTCTTCTCATGGTCATTGCCCTGTCTTTGAGGACCGCATTGAGGCAACAAGAGAACACATTAAACACCAAGTTGAGATTATCATGCCTGAGCAGAAGCCATACATCGTGATTGGATGGTTCGTTCGAACAGCTAGTGACCCTCACGAGCGAATCTTGCAATTTGAGAGGCCTGAGGGGTTGTTCAAATCCATGAGGAAAGGTGAGAGGAGTGTCAGAGGATATCGTAGATTCCTCTCATTGAGGGGTCTGAGAGGATTTGGCCTGTATAAGGTATGCACCCTGAACCATCAAAGATTCACCAGCTGATTTAAACTCAGTGCGATATCTCTCGTGGTGCTCACATTCCTTTGAACCTCAACGCATCTCAAGAAGCAGTGCTGTCCCAGATGTACCTAGCCTATCGAGCTTCCTATCGACACGAGGATGAGGATGTTGCTCGTGCTTGGCAGGGATGGGTGTACAAGAATCTCAACGATAACAAGAACAATCCTCTGGAAGGTCGATATTCCTTGCAGCTGATCTATGATTGGTCGAGCTATCGTCTAAGCACTGTCGTTGCCTTGCCTTTACTACTTTCGCTTGCCATTGGCTTCTGGTACATGAACGGTCGGGGAGATGTTGTGACTGCTTGGACCTTGGCGCTTTACATTGTAACTGCTGCTGCTGGTAAGTTCTTATCTCTCTGCTTCGCTTTGGGTTCCTTCCTGTACTGACTGCTGCAGCACTCATTGCTTTAATGGCTATTATTGGTAGCTTGAAGGATATTTGAGGATAACTCCATTCTTCATCAGCATCGTCTCCGGATTTGGACGGCGTGCGCAGTGGGTCATTACACTAATCACCTTGTATTAGTATTGTTTGGCATCGGTATATGGAGTATACGGACATTGAGCATTGATAAAGAGCGGATACCCTTTTGCTGGTAGTATTGCCTACGCTCTATGCTAGAAAAAATTTATCATAAGGACAAAAATGGGGTACAGAAATACCGATAGCTAGACATAGCTGTTATAATGGAAAGAAAAGGTGTTCATCGACACTTCTCCCATCTTCCTAGTTCGTGTATATCAGTTCATTGTTGTGATAGGAACCAAGTCTAAAGTTCTGAGCTCAGCATCAACATTTTGAATCCCACCAACAAGTATAATGTCGGGTAGATTTCTCAGACATTCATTCACCCCATCATTTCATCCTATTTTCTCCCATCCCGACTCCTCACCTCAAGCCTTATCCCAAACCTTCTTGCCGAGCATCCACGTCTCCCTCACCTGGCCTCCCTCACCAAGCACAACGAAATCGCCTCTCCTTCCCACCTCCAACACTCCCCTATCACTCAACCCTACCGCCTCCGCCACATTCTCCGTCACACACCTGACCGCTTCCTCAATCCCAATACCCGCCCACGCCATCAAATTCCTCACACATTCATCGAGACCAATACACGTGCCGATCAGGGTGGTGGTGTTGAGGATCGTTACCTTGTTGCCGGTTTTTTGCTGCTGGAAAGGGATTTGCGCGTGTCCGGGATAAATGCCGTCTGGGAGACCGGAGAGCTCGATCGAGTCGGTTATTAGGATGCAGTGCGTGGGAGAGGAGCGGTAGGCGAGGGAGATGATATTGGGGTGGAGGTGGATGCTGTCGGCTATTAGAGAGAAATAGGGAGGGGCCGGGGAGGAGAGAAGTCCTGTTGTAGTGTTTAGATATTGGTGTCCAGTGTGGAATCAGAAAGTGGTGGGTGAAAGCGGGTGAAAGTGGATGAGCACATACCAGGCAGTCCAGGTTCCCGATGGTGTAAAGGATTCATAGCGTTGAATGTATGCGTGATTAGATTCGCACCAGCTTCCATCCCTTCAATCCCCTGCTCAATATTCGCGGCACTATGCCCCATAGACACTCTCACTCCGTACTCGGTCCTTAACTTCTTGATATGTTCCAACGCTCCAGGTAACTCAGGTGCCAGAGTAAGGACCCTTATACTCTCCCTCAAATTCTTCTCTCCATACACATCTTCCAATGATGCAGAGGAAGGGATGAACATATTACTCGCATCATGTGCTCCCTTCTTACTCGGTGCGAGAAAAGGTCCTTCGACATGTGCTCCCAACACACTCGCCGCGCCCTCCTCCTCTCTCGGTGCAAGGTAAGGCAAGACTTGCTTAAACACATCAGAGGAAACTGTTGGGATAGTGGGGAAGAATCCCGTGACGCCCGTTTGTGGAAGGTAGCGAGCGAGTTTCTGGACACCGGCTGTGTAGATTTCTGGCGTGTTGGCGTGGGCGAAGTGGAAGCCGAGGGCGCCGTTGATTTGCAGCTCGATGAAGCCGGGTGAGATGATCGCATTTTTGAGGTCGATGGTTTGGGCGTTGGGTGGGGAAGGGGTGTTGGGGATTATGAGGCCGGTGGAGGAGATGGTTAGGGGTTGGGAGATGAGTTTCCCGCTGATGCATTGGCGGCAGTTGATAAATTGGGTTGCCATCTTGAGAGTTTGGGTATGTATCTAGGTGCTGGGCTCCGTCAGAGATAGCTTTTGAACTTTTGTTGGGAGGTATCTACTTAATGGATGGTCCAGCCAATCGAAGCTCTAGAAATGCTTGATGTACAACCAATGATGATAAGCAGGGGGGATAAAATGATGGGCTGTGATCTTCGAAGAACGGATTGAAGAAAGCTATCTAGAAACGAAAGATAGAGAAGGTCATAGTGAAAATATTGGGAATATCAACATTGCCTTATAGTCAGCCAAAGGAACGTTACTCAGGAGGGCCCGCATTCACCACGTGGAATGCAGTCTGCCCGATAGTACCCCACTGTTGTATGTGACAGGGGTAGCTCGCTTCCCTGAAGTAGATCGCAAGGGTCGGCGTGAGAAATAGGGGTCAAGCTCTTTCTCAGCGTGCAGAACTTCAAATGTTTCGGTACGACTGGAATTATTACTCGATGGCATTTCGTACAGCTGTAGAGCGTCTTAAATAGTTACGCCCCATAGTGTGTTGTCTTGGAGATCTCGATTTGTGCCACTATTCGCAGCCACACACGCGGCGCGCGCAGCTCTCCCGTCCTAATGACATCACATTCGAGCTCGGCTCGTTCAAGCTTGGAATGAATACCACTTTGCCTCTTTCACATGGCTTCCTTCCTTTATTATGTAAATATTTCTTTCTCTTCTTCGCAGTTGATGAATTTCAAATTTATTGATACCGGTCGAAGCGGCTTGCTTTGCGGAGTTGATCGAGACTGGACGCAGCCGTAGGACGACCACAGGCTTGAAGACAACACGACCTCTCTAAGATGGCTTCTAACTTGAACAAGAAAGCCCCAGGCGGGCATTATTCCGGTGCAAATCCCATACCCAACATTCAAAAATTCGTCGAGAACCTTGATGCAGACAAGAAGGAACGAGACAAGAAGATCAACGAGCAATTGAAGAATAAGAATACTAGTGAGGCAGTCGACCATGTGAATGACCAGCGAGCTGGAGTACTTGGAAGCATAAAACAGGTCACGGATCCTGTGACGGGAAGAGAGGTCACAATCGAAGATGTCAATAAGGACTTTATGAAGTCTGTTGAAAATCCACAGGTAAGGATACTCTACACTTACCATTGCGTCCGAGACTGATCATTAATAGTTGTCCGTACCGAATGCGAACATTGGCAAGGAGACGACAGCAAAGACGGAACCTACGCAATCTGGCGAGGAGTACAGGAAAAATCAAGACATTACAGCGCCTCCTGACCCTGTCGAGCCGGGCAGTACGTCCGATGTCCCCATTCATGGAGAAAAGACGAACATCCTCTTTCACCCTACACCATCAGTATCTTACGAGCCAATGTATGAGGCATTTGAGAAGAAGGCAACAATATTAGCTGGAGGTATCCTCGTAGCTATTGTAGTTCTTGGGAAATTCTTTGGAGGAGCAGTCTATGGACTTATTCCTCTAGGTATGTGTGTCGCCTCCGGTGTGTTCTTATGGATGAAAGAAGTGATTCGCTCTGGGAGGGAGCTAGAGTGGGAGGCTGAAAAAAGCCGCGGGCAGACGGTATGTTTTGATGCTATTTGATACATGACCCGTGACTAATGCAGTAAGGCCACTGCAAATCTCATTCCAGAATCCGTGGAATGGATGAATACCTTTTTGGGCGTCATGTGGGGTCTCATTGATCCAGATATGTTCGCAGCGGTTGCGGATACTCTCGAGGATGTCATGCAGGCTTCGGTCCCTGGAGTCATCGAGAATGTCCGCGTCGCTGAGATCAATCAAGGAAACAATCCTTTCAGAATTCTAAGCTTGCGTGCTCTTCCTGATGGACATGTGAAGGAGCTGAAGGACGACATCCACAAGCAAAATGAAAAGAACAAGGACCCCCAAGAACTTGCGGCCGACGAAGAGGGAGGAGATTACTATAACCTCGAATGCTCGTTTGCATATCATGCTAAACCGTCTAGTGGTAACACCTCTGAGAAAGCAAAGAACATGCACATGCAGCTGGTCTTCTATCTTGGTATTAAGGGACTTTTCGGAGTGTAAGAAACCATCATTGCCCTACCTAGGTCCCGACACTTAGTTGCTAATAATTGTTTCAGACCTATTCCTATTTTTGTTGAACTTCAGGGGTTGGTCGGGACCGTTCGCTTACGGATGCAAATGTCGCCTGAACCCCCTTTTCTGAAAGCGTTGACTTTTACACTGATGGGCCTGCCTAAAGTTCAAGCTGGTTGCGCTCCTATGATAGAAACTGGGATCAATATCCTCAACCTTCCTCTCATTTCTAACTTCGTCAACTACGCTATCGGTAAGCTACATTCTCTGGAATAGGTATGGACTTTCTATTAACAAATGCTAGGCGCCGCGGCGAACGAATATGTAGCACCTAAGTCCATGACCCTTGATATGGGCAAGATGTTACAGGGCGACGACATTCAAAAGGATACCGAGGCCATTGGTGTTCTTTGGATTAGAATTCATAGAGCGACTGGACTCAGTAAGCAAGATCGTCGTGGGAGCAAAGGCGGTGGCAGCGACCCCTACATCACCGTCAGCTTTTCCAAGTACGGCAAGCCAATGTACTGCACTCGTGTCATTCAGGATGATCTCAATCCGGTTTGGGAGGAGACTTGCGCTCTTCTCGTCACTCCAGACCTAATCAAGGTTGATGAACAACTTTCCATGGAACTCTGGGACTCGGATCGATCGACTTCGGATGATATAGTGGGAAAGGTCGAGCTTTCAATGCAGAAAATGATTCAACGCCCCGGCAAGATGTATCCTCAGATATCCAAACTCCGAGGTATGGATGAGAATAGCAGTATGCCTGGAGAGCTTCATTGGGAGGTTGGATACTTTGGAAAGCCACAATTCAGACCAGCGCTTAGAACCCACGGCAAAGACATCAATCTCCCTGCTCAGCTCAGGGACAACCAGGCATTGCAGGATGATAAGGGAACGTTAGACAATGCTACTGAAGATGCCGTTGTGCATACTCCGCCTGATCCGCTCTGGCCCAGCGGCATTTGCAGTGTTGTTGTTCACCAAATCGTCAACCTTGAACTTCAGAATATAAAAGGAAGTAATGGTAAGCGCAAAGGCAGGGAATACGAACCAGCTGCACCAGCTGGTGAGAACAAGGATGAGGAGAGCAAGAAGCTCCCTAGCGGCTATTGCATCATCTTATTCAATGATGAGTTGGTAAGTCAAGCTTCTCACCTGAGAAGAGCTGCTGCAACTCTTATTTCGCGTACAATACTTATGTTTCTAGGTCTATCGAACAAGAACGAAAGTAGTTAGCAGCAAACCGATCTTCAACGCAGGAACTGAACGTTTCATGCGAGATTGGCGCTCTGCAATAATCACCGTCGCAGTTCGTGACCAACGTATGAGACAGCACGATCCTATTTTAGGCGTTGTACCTCTCAAACTCTCTGATATTCTCCAAACTAGTTCCCAAGTAACGAGGTGGTATCCGCTTGATGGCGGTATTGGCTTTGGGCGTATCAGAATTTCTCTCCTTTGGCGAAGCATCGAGACACGTCTTCCACCCCAGCAATTAGGTTGGGATGTGGGAACTTTCGAATTCACATCCGACAAGATTCTTGCCATTGGCTATAACTCTACCGCCAAGCTCAAGATGCGCACAGGTGGTAGCTCTGGTACTATCGGCCGAGCGCAATGCAAGAAGACTGACGAGGGCGATGGTGTGTACTGGAACATCGCGAAAGAAGACGGTAAGAACGATGTCCGTCTCCCTGTGAGATACCGGTACCGATCTCCGATCGTCTTCGAGTTCCACACAGCAGGTCATCGTCACGCAGACGCATATGGCGTCATCTGGCTCCATCATCTGGAGGATAACAAGGAAGAAAACATTTCCATTCCTATTTGGAAGACGGATAAGGGAATGAGACTAACACAGAACTACATCACGGAACAGAACTTCAAGGACATCCCAGACATTGCCATCGAGGAGATAGGACGGCTACAATTCCGTGGTCGATTCAAGGCTGGTACAGATGAGGATCACTCGAAATTCGTTACAGATGATGACTCGAGAGAAACCCAGGAGACTTGGGAAGCTTGCCATTCTGAAGGCGTCCGTAGCCGGATCGTCACTAAGGAGATACCGCCTGCGGTGCAGGAACTTCATGAACAATCTCTAACTCAGGGAAGAGATGTGCTTTCTCAAGCCGACGAGAAAGAGAAGCACAAATGGCTGTCGAAGGATGGTACAGATTGGAGTGGAGCCTTCGGGGAAGATCCAGCTCAGTATGCCGAACGTGGTGGTTCAAGGCGTATTAATGCTAACGGGCCTAGCTCGGCTGGGAACCGCGAGAGTCCTCTAGACGAGGATACGATTGATGAAGATGATGACGACGAAGAGCAGGACGATGAGGAAGATGATTCAGATTCCTCAAGTGATTTGGGGATTCATGATGCTGAGAATGACGACGACTTTGCAGATGGGCAGACGAATGGCGGTGAGGAAGGCCAGCCTAAGACAAGCCATTCGGGGAATCCGATGAAGCAGTATACGGAGAACAAAAAAGGCCTGCATAGGAAGCAGAGAGGATTAATGCAATGGAAGCCGATGAGAAATCTCCAGTTCGCGAAAGATGAAGCTAAGTTCGCGGTAAAGAGGACATTGAAGAAGGGAAGTTTGCAAGGAAGAAAGCCAGATGTGGAAACGGAGACTTAGTCTTGTTATGTATGTACGATACCAGGATATTATGAGGATTTTGGACCGGATTCATTTGGTACTGATCGTATTTCTAGCATGGATTGAGTAAATCATCGGATGCGTTTTCAACGTACAAGAACGAAAATACAACGCAGTGAATCATAACTCTGTGCGTGATCCCAACCCCATCACCCCGTACAGTAGACCCCCTGGTTCCTTTGCCTATCCTTGTAAATGTCCTAGGATTAGAAGGCCAATAAGATCAGTTGAAAAGTACGAGTCGAAAATTTGATTAGGTGCCACCGGAGATAGATAAGCTGGGGAATACTGTAAATTCAACGCGTCCCAATGACCCCCATTCAATGCATACGTTCATAAGTCGTTAAGGCCGCTTAAATCCAAAATCATCGCAGAAATCAAATGCTGAACACCTCGCTAGAAGTAACATGCTTGAATTCAGAGTAAGAGTGATTCAGAACTTTCAGATGGAGCACGTGGCTTATGTCTGGGTCGCAGAATTGTACCACTAGAAGCCTGGTTAGCAAATGCTTATATCTCCCAGCTTAGCAGAAGATCTTCAGTCGAGAAGTCTACAGCATCACGTCCCCACACCCATCAATAACCCGCAGCAGAAAAGGGAGGAAAGAATGAATATGAAAGCTCGAACAATGAACATACCTTATTCAAGCGAAGCTGTTTCTCCCCCGGTCTTAACATATCTAACATCCGTCTTCCTCTCTCGTACCTTCGCCTATAACTAATTCCGCACGTCCCACACACCTCTTTCGAGTCCGAATATCCCAATTGCTCACACATCGTGAATCTTCCACATTTTCCAGAGCAGTAATTGAGATGCCTGGGAATGAAAGGTCGAAGATGATAGTGCAGCTCGCAGTGAGCGGGGTAGTAGAGAACTGGACAGCAAAATTTGCAGCCTTCAACTTTCGGGCAGGGATGAGTGGAAGAAGGAGAGCCGATGTCGAGCGGGTGCCGGTATTGAGTGGGTGGGGAGAGGCGATAGAGATAATTGCTAACCAATGTCAGTGAAAGAAAGATGAATTACGTATGAAAGATGAGACACGAGAGATTAGACACGAGCGAGAGAAGGAACGGATGAGTCAAGAACGCTTAGGATGAGAGAGTGATGTATGAACGAGGAAGGAACACATACTTAACTAAGCTGAGACAGGTAGCATCGATCGGGTTAAGGAAACTCATAATCTTGAGATGGATCTCAGCCGGGACGGCGAGAAAAGGAATCCTTTTCCAGAACTGTTTCCATGTCTCATCTTTGACTTCCTCTACCTCATCTTCTTGCATCTCGTGCTCCTCTCGTGATTGCGAAAATGACGCCGAAAGTGAGATATCTTTCATCGTCACATCGGATTCTTGTGATAGATCTTTCATACTTATTTCTCTAGTAATAGCTTGTAGCGCAGCTGTAGTTGAGCTTGTGAATGACATGGTATTTTCTAGATCCAAGAGACTGAGCTGGAGACATTGCGATGACATCGTGGATGAGGTTTTTGTTGTGTCTACTGGGAAGAACGAGTAAGTTTGAGCCACGTATTTATCGATATTTGGTGGGAGGTGAATTTACTTGAGGCTTCGTGAGGTGGCTCCTCTCTACGGGGTGAAGGAACAGTGAATGGTGGCCTGACGGGCTCGGATTTGGGGCTGGAAGTGGTGGGTCTTTGTCTGTCCTGAGTGTCACAAGGCTGACGGTGACATTCGGCGCGATGATGCTTGGACTTGGACCTGCGCGGAGACAATCTCCACCGCATGATTTCACGATGTCATATTGAAATATCTGGAAAATGTGAAATGAGAGAGTATATATAAGTGAACAGACACATGCTGCAGCCGTGGTTAACCTGTTTCTCGAGCCGTTATCGTGATCGCGGGACGAAGTCAGTTGTCACATGAGACATGGAGTCTCGGGTCACGGGTTGCATGCGGTTGATTCAGCCACATGAGCGTTTGAAGAGGATAAGAGTGGCTTTTACATGTGGATTGTTGCGGGGATGCTCCCAACAGTGCATTCTTGGAAAAAGGCCCCCAAAATCCATGGAAATCTAATGGCTCGCCATACCTCATGTTGCGGGTAGATGCATCCAGCTCCGACAGAATCGCATCAATATCTATGCAGATTGTGTTCTTTGAATGGCTCTATTATCTTCGTCTTAGTAACAAACATGAACTAGGTAAGCTCTGGGAGCTAGAAAATTCATGTACATGTTGTTTCTCTAAAGTCGGACACAGTACGTATTCTTAGTATATTAGCGTGAGGACAAACTAGTCATAATCTCCACGACTTAGTTATGAAACAGCACGTTGCTTTAGTTCCATGCACAGTCATATCCAGCACAGAAATTTTCGAATCACCGAGAGCCGTCTGCTACCAATCCTTCTTGTAATGTACTGAAGGCTATTCTGTCCTTCACAGCAGCAATGAAGCTATATAGAATATTGTGAAAGGTCATGCAGTTATCTTGACAGACTTACTGTCAAAGACTATTCATTAGACAATGGTTATCTGTCAGGGAATGAACAGAATTGTTGACAAAATGTCTCTGTATAACCAGGCTTGCTAGCCTAACGCCATCTAATGCATATGCTCGTAGCTAGTATACAATATACAATCGAGAGTCATCAAGCATAAGGCTTCAAATGCCCATCCTTATCATATCGCGCTTCTGCTTCAAGTTAGCCCACATATCTCCGCTACCAATTTGAGATACTCACTGAAGAATGTATAGCTCAAAGTAACCTGTTCTATACCCTTCATATTCGGATCATTTACGAAATCTGGATCAATGTAGAAAAACACTGGCATATCGACTGTCTCTCCAGCATTTAACCTCTGCTCCTCGAAGCAGAAACATTGGATCTTGCTGAAATATGGTGCTACTTGTGCTGGCGTAACACTATATGTCGCCACTCCAATGATATCGTCTTTCGATTTATTTGTAGCCGTATAGAATGCCAATGCTGTCTCGCCAGGTAGGACTCGTACTTCGCGCTGTTGAGGCGTGAATTTCCACGGAAGCACATCAGATACAGAGCCGTTGAAAGTTATACGGATGCGTTTTGCTGATGTGACGGGATGGAGGCGGGTAGAAGGGTCACCGGCTGCGCCGCCATGGCCTGGTGCTTTAATAGGCTGCCCTCCCCATCCGGTTGTCTGGCAGATCTGGGGGCACATTAGCAACTGTTGTTTGTGGTGGATTGTTGAGAGTGCTATACCATTTTGTACATTGGCACGGAGCCATAGGACAAAGCTACTGTGCCCATAATAATACTGAAAGCATAGTACATCGTAGAACTATTCTTCTTCTGAAACGGCGCTCGTAATTGTTCCATTGTTGGCGCGACATTCTGTCTAGGTTTAGAGGTATTCGATATCGTTCTGATCATCGACGATTGGGAGAATGGTGTACCCAGACTTAGTTGTCCTCCTTTCGCACATGACGAGCACACCCAAGCTGCATCTTTGCGAGCTACGCCTAAAAATAGGCGCGGGAAGCTCTGCATCGTCTTCGAGAGGTCGATTTAGAAAGCTTCGTTCGGTTTTCGTCGTCCACCTCGAATGATTTCCAAAATCGGAAGATGTCGGCAAAACTTTAATCCGTCAAAATAGTCTGGGGTAAACTCGGTATTTCAGATCCCGACTTCACTCTCAATCCAAGAACGATTTTTGAGGACGCATTTTCAAACAAAAATTTGAGATCCTAGGCAGGGATTTAAGCTTAGCTTCGGGAAGCTGTCTCTACTCATACAAACCCCGATCATTTATCCTCCAGTGAGGGCTGACGATCATGCAAGTCGATGACATCTTAACATTGAGTATCAGGGGTTTCATGACATCACCTGCTCGGTCTAGAACTGGTGAAAGCTCAATTATCATATCAGCTGTTCTACAATCTTTGTTATAGGCAACGTTTTTGAGTTTAATTTTACTTTGTATATTTTCTCTCTCATTCCACTTCATGCTCACTCCAACTCTCACTCGAACACTACGCTCACGCAGTAGTATTCTTCGCACGGCTAGCAGAACCCCGGTCCTTGCTCATTGTCCTAGCGAAAGAAGGACAATGGTAGACTTCAAGCCTAATGCAGATATCCCAAAACATGAAATGGTGTATTTCCCACAGATGACTACCGCGCTCCCGGCTTCATCTGGCGAATTCCGAAAGGTGCTGTTCACTGGCCTCTATTCCCAAGTTGTGCTTATGACAATTCCTGTCGGGTGCGTTTTTAACATTCTCTGCCGGTCTTCAGCAATTCTTAATAGAGGAATGTCTAATTGATAAATACTACAGCGGCGACATTGGTGATGAGGTACATACCGTGGATCAGGCTTTGACCTTTACGAGTGGCCAAGGAAAGGCTACTATCAACGGCAAGGATCAGGATGTAAAGGCCGGAGACTTGATGGTTGTACCTGCTGGAACACAGCATCAATTCATCAACACAGGTCCCACACCGTTGGTAAGCATCCTTAAATTTGAGGAACATAACCCAGAGGGAAACCCGAGTTGATGGGACTTTTCCCAGATCCTATACACGATATACTCCCCTGCTGAACATAAGCCTACTACCGTTCATCATACAAAGGAGCAAGGAGACAAGGAAGAAGATGAGGGGATTGATGAAGCGCCGGAATGGAGTCAGAAGAGCAAGAAGGAGAACGAGGAGGCTGGGTTGGTCAAGTTGAGCGGGAAGTATTAAAGATTACGAATACCATATTACAGCTGGTTCAAAATCGGGTTTTAATCTTCTATATATATGCAGCATTCAGCTAATAGTCATGTGAAAGCATTAAATCAATGTGCCCAAGCTTCTACAATCTCAACTTTCTCCTACTTTCTGGCAAACTCTGAAACGTGTTTGGCTAGTCAAGAACCTTGCTTGACATTCATTGTTCGAGAATCGGCAGTACATTTGATTCTGTCACCTCTATATTCCCAACATCAATCCTGAAATTTCTCTATCCAAATGGTAACACCTACGCCTGACAGTGAGGTCGACCCTTGCTAATCCTCGTGTCTCTTTGTCATCCGTAAACAGAACTGAATGTGCCTAACGAGGTTTTCATGAGTTAGGGTTTGCATTGCTTTGTTTCTGTTACCCCATGCTACTCGATCTTTTCATTAATCATGCATCATATTATCAGTGGTTGTCCTTACAATTTAAGCTCTAACTCCTACATCTAAACAAAACACAATCATCTGCAAATTTCAAATAATGTTCATGCGCTCAGAATCTAATCCCAGAGTAGAGCTTTCTGATGAGGAGCTGCAGTCCGGCACGACTACAGCCAGAAATGTCCAGGAAGCTGTCACACGGCTTCGTAATCCTTCAAAATGTCGTTCCTGACACCGACTTGAAAATAGTCACACCGAGAATGTATGCTGATGTAGAAGCAAGAGCCGACGGGGGCACAACTTTCAACCAAGGAGCGGCAAAAGCTAACTTCTCGATGCCTCCTCCTTTTGACATAGACTTTCTCTTCGAATCTATCTGGGCTAACAAACATGCCATAGTCGTTCTAGAGCACCTGATCGGTCTGAAACCTCGACTTACCTTTGCTTCTACCAATACTGTTCTCCCTTCCCTAGACATTGAGGCAAGACAAGCAGTCTATTGCGATGCCTTTGCAGAGCTGCATGATTTCTCTGTCGGTATACAGGTCTTCCTCTACTTTGACGACGTCGGTAAGTCTAACTGGGTCACCGAATTCTGGCCCGGAAGCCACAAAGGATGGGAAATGAGCGATTTTGTTTCTAATGGGCGAGGTTAGATTAAACCTACTACATTAAAAAAACGTGCGAAAATATGCGCCTCAATACAGTCGTATATACGGAGAGGAAATATTTATATTTGTTTGAGAGATATCAGACTTTGGCATGCAGGGATGGCCAACCCCAGTGGCGACCCAAGGATTATGCGAGGCTTCATGTACAGTACTATCCAAGCGGGTTCAGAAGCCAAATGCGAGTGACGCTACTTGAGGGTTGTCGAGATATTGTAAAGAGCTGGGGCCATGTTGATGCTCTTCGTGCTGCTAGGTTCTTGGAAGGGAATGTGGATTATTTGGGTGGACTTTTGGAAAATTATTGGAAGCTGAAATTTACGCAGGACCCAGCGCAGTTTGTATGCGTCGTCAGGGCAGAAATCGATCGGTGCCAAGGCAGGGTACCTTATACGCTGATACCAGTTGCAAGGAGGATTATTGGACCCCATATAAGCCGTCATCCAGAAAGAGGAAGGGGACCATGACGGAAGAGAATGAGAGCTTGCTGTTAAACTGAAGGTTTCGAAGCCGGAATCAACGACTCCAGATGAGGCTCTTTCTCCCTACTGTGAAAGGAAACATGGAACTGTTTACTTTAACTGAATCCAGCAATACAATGAAATTGATTTGAATGCTCAATTGACACGAGCATGTTTCGGATACTTCATTAAATTCGTCAAGACTCCAAAGGCAACGCGAAAGACTCAATTGGACGACTTCGCTTTGATTCGAGGTTACTATTAGGAGAACATTGGGTGTGAGGGACTACGTGAGTTCGGGGATATGATCTGACCAGAACTGGAGTGGAACTTCAACGCTGTATAGACTAAAGTAAATCCTACTTTTGAGAAGATACGGGAGTATTTGATTTTTCCCAAGATGAAGAGAGAAATCTGAACAGTTTATGACCTTGATACAGAGCCCTCTGTAAGCTACAAGAACAATAACTGGGCTTTTTTTTTACCAGGTCCCGACTTCTCAGAATTGGAATGTAAGTCCCGTGTACCAATTTTGACCATTTTTTCTTCAAAGTTGATGGCTTAATCCAAGTGACCTGCTGCGAGAGCCGATATTTGAGGGGTAATACCACCTGTGGAAATGCAAAGCGAGGGGAAATGGGCTTGGCATGAATTCGCATCTCTAGATCACGAAGCAAAATGCATAGATTGAGTACTTCTCACTGAACTTGGCTATGCCATTGAAAGTCCGTCACTAGCTTTTCATTTCAAATACATAGCCCAAGAAGGATTGTCGTACCTATGTTGGGCACTGAGCACGAGGATCAAGATTTAGGACCCCATTTCGACACAGTAAGGCCTGTGTATTTGGTTAGAAGAGGCCTTATAATGACTAGATCTTCTGAAAACTCGAGCAACTATCGAAATAAGAACGATATTTTGGCAAACCTAGCTAGGGCCTTTGAATTGTCGTCGAAGATGAGACGCCTCAGAAAAAAGAGGAGTGGGTACCGCTTAAAATATGAGCTAAGCCTGTTTTGAAAAGTTGCGCACCATCAATTGATTTTCAAATTTCAATCTTCAACTTCAACGACAACCACGACAACCGCCGTCAACCACCTCAACCAAGGTCAGTCAGTCAATTCCTCAGAGATCTGTGGTACATTCCCAAATCTGTATATGCCAGCAAATATTGCATATCATTTGCCGTACTCCCACAATTTGCGCACACCGGCTCACGTTTTACCCTGAACACCCTCCCGTCACCATTCCTTTTCCGAACCTTCAAATCTAATAACTTTCTTATCGCAGATCCGTCAAGATGGGCGCTCTTAAGTATGTTGAGGAATTACAAAAGAAGAAGCAGTCCGACGTCCTGCGCTTCCTTCTCCGTGTCCGCTGCTGGGAGGTAAGATAGCTCGACCCTGTATACGACCTCGACACGAATCAATACTTCGAATTTGCTCTCCGAACATATTGAAATATTGGACGTGGATGTGGATTGTGGACATCTTTTGATGCTTCTTGCTATACACTCGTTGAACATTAGCTGAGAGTGCATAATATAGCTTCGACAACTGAACGTCGTCCATCGTGCTTCCCGACCTTCTCGTCCTGACAAGGCTCGCCGTCTGGGTTACAAGGCCAAGCAAGGCTATGTTATCTACCGTGTCCGTGTCCGCCGTGGAGGCCGCAAGCGTCCAGTGCCAAAAGGTGCTACATATGGTATGAGAATACATTCTGAACCGGTTCTCATGCCGCTGGACATTCGCTGACCCCATTTCCCATCTAGGCAAGCCGACCAACCAGGGTGTTAACCAATTGAAGTACCAACGTTCCCTCAAGTCGACTGCTGAGGAGCGTGTCGGGCGTCGCTGCGCCAACTTGCGCGTCCTGAACTCGTACTGGATCAATCAGGACTCTACCTACAAGTACTTCGAGGTCATCCTCGTTGACCCTCAACACAAGGCCATTCGCCGCGATCCTCGCATCAACTGGATCGTCAACCCAGTCCACAAACACCGTGAATCTCGCGGTCTCACTGCTACTGGCAAGAAGTCTCGCGGTTTGGGCAAGGGTCACGGATACAACAAGACAACTGCTGGTCGCAGGAAGACATGGAAGAGACACAACACCCTCAACCTTCAGCGATACAGATAGATGTCTTAGTGGGAGTTATTTGTGGATTGTGCTTCTTCGAGTTGGAGCGGTGGATTGTCTTACGGCATTGTTTCATGGCCTTACAAAAGCAGTGCAGCAGAATTTGCTGATATCATAAGCTGATGAATTGAAGACATGAGACCATTACAGAATAATGTGCCAAAGTGATCGTGTGAATTGTCTCAATTGCAGGGTTTGTTTCCAGGGATGCATAACCTTAACTTGCCAAATAAAAAAATCCTCGGTTCTGGTCTCAGCTCGTATTCAACAATGAAAATCACCCCTCTTGGCTAGCCGCTTCGATGAAACTGGGTGCAGCTCGGAAGGGCATTATGCACCAGCTGGGTGATAACTCGATATTCGAGGAGACACCCTGCGTTGATAATCTAGAGTTGTTCTTTTGTATGTCTAGGCAATGGGTGGAGGTGTGTTCACATTCGACCCTTCCTTATTCAATTCCCTCTGAGAAGGAAAGTACTTACCAGTTCTTCGCATCTCGCAGACAATCAAGCTGTGGCAGACCAGTAACAAGCCCGAAACCCTCAATACGAGACCGTCGCTGCCCGAACCGATTCAATGACCCGTCTACACCATATTTGCTACTTGCAAAGAGTAGTCGTCGAACGCCATCTGAGCAATGCCTCCTTGGTCGAGCCGGCTGCTTTCAGGGAGCTCTCGCAATGAACCAGGTCCCAGCCCCGTTAACAGCAATACGATCTCTCCAGCGCGAGCGCGCTCCAGACTAACTGAGACGGACATACTCGAGAACGCCTACGGCATCCCAAGTTTGCCTCCTCCGCCGCATGCGACTTTTGGCGCCTCGAGCTCTTCGAAACCTGCGCGAACGTCCAGTCATGGACGTTCTATGAGCCATCCTTTTCCGTCGCTGTTCTCAGGGAAAAAGAAGCGTAATGGCGAATCTGCAGCAACCATAGGGTTTGAGTCCACGGACGATGATATAGTATCGCCGAGCACTGCTCGAGACAGTGTTCAGACCCCTTTGGCTAAGCAAAAGGTGCCTGACAAGGACTTAATAACAGGGAAATGTATGACTTGCGATTCTATGGTACGATGGCCGAAGGATTTGAAAGTTTTTCGATGCACAGTATGCCTGACGATCAATGATCTGGTCCCTATAATTCTGGAGGCTAGGCATGGGGATGGGCATAGAGCACCTATTACGATAGAGTGTAGTGTTCGTCCTGGCTTGGGAACTACTCATAGAGGTATACGGAGCCCTCGATGCTTCAAATTCTCACTTTACTAATTTATAAATAGCTCCTCCCTTGTCCATCGATCGCACCCGGCAACTTATTGATCAGTGCATTACTACATATCTACTGGAGCAGTTGAAGCACGATGATGGATCTACCTCGAGTCCTGTTCATTCCCCCCCAAGATCGCCTACTGGCCCCAGGTCACGTTCTGAGAGATGGACTGAGCCATCTCAAGATCGGCTGAGCGAAGAAGTCTACCCTCGAACAACATCAAGGACTCGTGCATTACACATTTCCGAACGTTCGTTGAATGAAACGGGCAACTTGAAGGGGCAGGACACCATTATGCTTCGCCATATAAACTCGACCAACCCAGTTCCATATTCCAGGTCTTCTCCTGGCAGTTTTCTTGCGGAACATATGGAGCAACGAGACAGACGGGAACGATCTAATCCCTCGATAGATACACCAGGAATTAATCTGGGTACGCATGAATACGTGGAGGACGCAGATGGTCGTCACTCACGTCAAGCCGTCGTTACAAAAAACATTCTGAAACCCCTGGACGACTACATAATTGCTTCTCTCGGCTCGTTCGAATGTATCAACACCTCTTTCAGCACAGCAAGGCCAAACATGGCCCCAAGAGCAGCTAGCGAGGGCAACAGACGAGCCAATTCAAATGCTGCTTTTGACCGGCAAACTCGAAAAGATACCCAGATGTCTGAGATGGATGCTAAGACTCTGTTGCTAGGCGATTTTGCTGAGAATGGCTCATGGTGGACTGGTGAACGGTCTGACTTACGAAGTCCCGAAAGGTCACGAACGCACCGTGGCTATGGCAACGAGAATTCCGAACTTGTCGCCCTGAAGTCTCCTAAGATCGATTGGGCAGAAGTCAATGAATGGTATACCACAGTTCTCAGTGCTGGCAAATCATGGCGCGAGATAATGGATGGTCTCCTTCTCTCTGACGCTGACAGTTTACAATTACGGAAGCCATCAGAAGCAGATTTGAGCAAAATCGAAGATCAGGTGATGGAGTCACAATTTCACGCTCAAAGAGTCTTGTTAAAGGCCACCGAGAGTCTTTTGAAACGACCTGGGCGTCCGTTGAGCGATCCGAACGATATCCGTTTTCTTCTGATTCTCCTTGCAAATCCACTGCTGTACCCGAGTCAGGCTTCCTCAATTGCCAAAGCGAGAAGTAGGTCTCGCTCTCGGTCTCAAGAGAAAAGGACTTCTGAAAGAGTCGACAGTCTGAATAGACAAAACACCAAGATGCATTTCCGGTCCCCAGGTACACTGAACGCGAGCAGAGGTAGTGCAGGACAGCATTCGGGGATTATCAAAAGAATCCTAGGCCTTTTATCCAATATCTCCAATGAGTGTCACCATCACCTTGTTTCATGGTTTGCGCGATATTCGGATAGTCAATTCCAGAAAACCACGGATCTGATTGGAAGCTTTGTCACCTATAGGCTCACACGACAGCATGGCAAACGGCGCGAAGTCGAGCAAGATCCTACTGCTGGTCTAGTACCAAATATAGGTGGCTCAGGTCGAAATACTTCGGCGGCCCTACACGCTGCCCTCGGTACTTCTTCACAACCAGCAAAGAAGGCTGACAGGAAGCTCAAACCAGTGATCTACAACGATGACTGGCAAATTAAAGCTGCGGCAAGGGTCATGGCTCTCCTCTTTTCTGCAAACAATAGCGCCTTATCCAGAAGAGGAGAAATTCGATCGCCTCCTACGGACCGAAGCCACAGTGCCGGTCTAGCAGCTCGTGAAAGAGCACATAGCCACGGGCAAATCCTGCCGACTAGCGATTTCTACAATACACTTCTAGACTACTCAGATCTTATCGCAGATTTTGAGGCTTGGGAGTCCAGGAGGGGTAAATTTGCCTTTTGCCAATATCCATTTTTTCTCAGTATTTGGGCCAAAATCCAGATAATGGAGCATGATGCCCGTCGTCAGATGGAGGTCAAGGCGAGAGAAGCTTTCTTCGACAGCATAATGACCCGAAAAAGCGTCAACCAATACCTCGTTTTGAAGATCCGGAGAGATTGTCTTGTCGAGGATAGTCTGAAAAGCGTCAGTGAAGTTGTAGGAACTGGCGGTGAAGAGATCAAGAAAGGATTACGCATAGAGTTCAGAGGAGAGGAAGGCATTGATGCTGGTGGGCTTCGAAAAGAATGGTTTTTGTTACTCGTCCGGGATGTCTTCAATCCTGAACATGGTAAGCATACATGAGAACATCCGGGATTATTGCTAAATATATACAGGAATGTTTACATATGACGAAGATTCTGGATTCTGCTACTTTAACCCGAACTGTTTCGAGACGACAGATCAATTTTTCCTCGTAGGTGTGGTTCTTGGACTAGCGATTTACAATTCGACGATCCTGGATGTTGCATTCCCTCCTTTTGCCTTCCGAAAACTTCTTGCTGCCGGCCCTCCAGCTGCTCCAGGAGCGACATCTCATGCTAAACCATCAATGTCATATTCCTTGGGCGATTTGGCTGAATTCAGACCTGCTCTAGCCAACGGTTTACGACAACTGCTCGAATTCGATGGAGATGTGGAGGGTACATTTTGTCGGGATTTTGTAGCCGATGTTGAAAAATATGGACAGACCATTCAGATTCCACTTTGTCCAGACGGAGAAAAGCGACCAGTCACGAATACCAACAGACGGGAATTCGTTGACCTATACGTACGCTACCTCTTGGACACCGCCGTGACTCGACAGTTCGAACCGTTCAAGAGGGGCTTTTTCACTGTCTGTGGGGGTAATGCACTGTCTCTTTTCAGGCCCGAGGAAATCGAACTTCTCATCAGGGGCTCAGATGAACCTCTCGATATCACATCTCTTCGAGCGGTTGCTATATGCGAGAATTGGGGTGTTCCTGATCCCGCAGAGACTGAACTAGTCATCCATTGGTTCTGGCAATCCTTCCAGGCTGCCAAACCAAGCGACCAGCGGAAGTTATTGAGCTTCGTTACTGGCAGTGACCGAATTCCGGCGACTGGAGCAACGAATTTGGTAATCAAGTTATCGTGTCTAGGGGAGGATGGGCCTCGATTCCCTGTAGCACGAACGTGTTTCAATATGTTGTCTTTGTGGCGCTATTCATCGAAAGAAAAGCTGGAAAGCATGCTGTGGCGTGCGGTGCACGAAAGTGAAGGATTTGGATTGAAGTGACGAATACCCCTGGTGGCGTTCTTCTGGTGCATTCCTGGACTTAACGTGCATGGCCGGTCAGCTTATCACAGCTTTTGGAATGGCTAGGCGTTGTGTACATATCATCTGTTGAGCAGAAATGATCGGGTAAAGTCCATATAGAGTCACTGACACGGCTTATGCCCTCGAATATGAGGGCGGCCACCATTGAGAACACATACAATGTTTACAACCAAGTATACAGCTGTTTTACAAAACCCTAACACATGTCCTCTCTTTATAGAATCAACGCCTTCCCATGCCATATAGATCTCCTGATCTTAGCCTGCTCAATTCGTATCCACCGAACCTCTGGCTTGTCTGAGGATCTCCTCTTCTCGTTTCCTCTTTGCATTCTCTGCTTGCATCATAGCCGCATCCCTCGCACTCTTGGCATTCTGCTCTTCTATGTCTCGAATTTCCCGCGTCTCTTCAAGAGTAGGCGTCACCAGCTTTGCCTTCGTGAGCTTCAGTAATTGATCCAAGATCTCTGAAACTTGTCTGTCTTTCATGTTTATTGTCTCAGTTCTTTCTGTAATAGGGCCTGATTTTGATGCTGGGACTGGCCCAGTAGACGTTTGTTTTGTAGTGGTGGAGGATATTTCGGGTTTGGTACTCTGAGCCGCGGCAGTACTCGTAAAATGCACTGTCATGATGGCGGGCCCCAATTGATCGTTCGTTCGGTTTACGATCATAGGGACAGTGGGATTGTGGTATTTTAGTCTGGGTAGACAGTCGCGCCAGAATTTCCTGGCGATGAGGTTTAGCATAGCTCCTGTATTTAAGTAGTTGAAGCATACCTGGGGCCAAAATGTCCGTCTTTTATATCTCGTGCAAAATCCATATGTATCCGTGTAACCTCGGGAGGTAATATAGCTGCTCCTGGTCCCAGCCTTATAGCGAGCAACTGCAAGATGGGTCAATTGAGTGTTCTTGTTCTCGATGATTCATGGTGGAGTGATAAACCTTCTGTAGAAGTACACATTAGCAGCAATCCCGTAGCAATTGAACACGGAATCACTTACAGCTCTCAGTGTTCTCATCCGCCTTACTATGCTGACCATCTTGAATCTGTGCTGGACTGCTGTCGCCGAAGCAGAGGCTTCGTCGTCTTCAGATGCACAAATTATTTAAGCTTTGGCGCTAATTCAGCCCCCTGTCAATAAATATTTCGGAGTCTGGACTTCTCGCGACAGCTTCTAAGCTCCTATTGTCAGTGTGAGAAAATGTCGAAAAGTGCGAGACTTGCTTCAAGATTTGTGAAGCAAATTGGCACACCAGTCGCAGAGCTTCCAGTTTTTCTCTGTCCTGGACTCGTTTGGATAGCTCAGCTCAAGCCGCTGTCATGCTCTCATAACAGGTCTCTGGGGCCTCCTTTGGCCTCTCAAAGGAGACTTATCACCTCGATTTCGCCCGCTGCGACCAACAATCCAGTAGCAGACTCGCAATTCGCTCTTCGAAGGCTGCCACAGCAATGTGTAGGATGTGGGGCTCTTTCTCAGACCGTTGACGAGACTGGTGCTGGGTACTACACCCTCTCGAGGAGGACTGTCAAGAGGTATCTGGAGGCAACATCGGGTCGGAAGGAGTCATCAGAGGATGCAATCGTCAAAGCAGCATTAGAGCAGGCAGATGCAGCTTCAACGAGGGTTAGTTTGAGCGAGTTTGTGAAGCCAGGTAGGGTCTAAGAAAACAGTATATATAGCAGTATTGACCAAGGTACAGATAATACAGTCGATCCTCCAGTCTGCGACAGATGTCATAAGATACGACACCATGACTCTGGAATCTCTATTCATCATCCCTCCGTCGAATCTATTCAGGACACAATCTTTGAATCTCCTTACAAGTACAACCATGTATATCATGTTCTCGATGCTGCAGACTTTCCCATGTCATTGGTCCCAGGATTGCACAAACTACTGCATCTTACACCACTTAGATCAAGAAACAGACGGTCGAAAACGGGAAGGTTCTATCATGGCCGAAAGACAGAAGTCAGCTTTGTTATCACGAGGTCGGACTTGCTGGCTCCGCAAAGGACACAAGTCGATTCAATGATGCCCTATCTCAGAACTGTGCTACGGGATGCTTTGGGAAGAACTGCGAAAGATGTCCGGTTAGGCAATGTCAGATGTGTGAGTGCCAAGCAAGCGTGGTGGACCAAGGAATTGAAAGAGGAGATCTGGCGCCGTGGCGGTGGTGGATGGATGGTTGGTAAGGTCAATGTTGGGAAGAGCCAGCTTTTCCATAACATTTTCCCCAAGGGGAGGAGAGAGAAGGACAAACTTCTTGGGAAGAAGCTTGTTCCGCAGGCAGCTGCTGAGATCCTCGATGAGATCAAGGAGATGACACCAGGCGGAAACATCCAAGCTAGAGAGGACGGAACTCTGCTGCATCGAGCAGAGGAAGCAGTGTCTGCACTAGAGGACGAAATTCTTTATAAGAAAGATGAGTACAACTCAGCCGAAGCAGACACCCTTGATACCTCATCTTTGCTTCCTCCCGTCCCTCCTGAGGTCGACTATCCAACTATGCCACTCGTCTCTGCTTTGCCCGGCACAACCGCGTCTCCAATTCGTCTATCCTTTGGTAACGGCAAAGGAGAGTTGATTGATCTACCTGGCCTCTCACGCGGCGATCTCGAGCTTCATGTCCAGCCCGAATCTCGAGCAGAACTTGTCATGCGCTCGCGTGTCCGACCAGAGCAAAAAGTCATCAAGCCAGGCCAATCCCTCCTTTTAGGAGGATTCATCCGCATCACGCCCACGACATCAGATCTGATTATGTTAGCCTACGCATTCACACCCATCCACGCCCATCTCACGGCCACAGAGAAGGCTATTAATACACAGATGCACAATGGGTCTCCCAATGTCCAGAACATCTCTTTGCCAGAAACAGCAGAGAAGATTAAATCAGCAGGGACCTTTCATCTGAAATGGGATGTCACGAAAGAGCGTACAGGCCCTGTCACTAGACCCGAAGCAGCGGGCATCAGGCCTGAAATATTGCCGTATAGAGTTCTAGCGACGGATATCCTCATCGAAGGCTGCGGGTGGGTTGAGCTCGTGGCACAAGTTCGAAAGAGATCTGGCGAGATGGAGCCTAAAGAAAATGTAGGAGACGAATGGGAACTTCGAGCACAGACAGAGAGTCAAGGAGTCGATCCTAGCTGGCCGGCCGTGGAGGTCTTTACTCCGAATGGGAAGTTCATCTCTGCCAGACGACCGATGAATGCTTGGTTGAATGTTGCCAGAAAACCTGGAGAGGCAAAGATGAAAGCACGACCGAGGAAGCCGATGAAAGGTGCGAAGAAGGTGGAGAAGAGTAGGAACAGGGTTACGGCGCCGTTTTGATGGTTGGTGTAGATACCCCACTCTAAGTCTAATATTCGTTACGAAAATCATGATCCAAGTCTTGTGATGCTTTGCTTGCATGCTGAGCGGATGTCAGAATGTTGGGTACTCGTTCAGTTCGACCTGCAAGTTGTTCGTCCAGTCTTGATGCACAACTTTATTCCGAGTTTCCTAACATTTCGATTTCGATGTCTGTTTATGAACACATACATATTCGGACGAGCCATCACACTTCTCATTTATCCATTGTCCATATAATATTTCACTTCCATAATACTTCATTATCTGAAAGCCTACCCAACCTCATTGACCTAATAGATTGTAGCAAGCCTCATTTGCTCTAGTGAGATTATTTGATAGGTAGTTGGAACAGTGGCTGGATAGCTCGTACATATCGATGCTGAATGCGAAGAGCTAATGAGATATCGTCCTCAGATGAGTTAGTGTCGCTGCACAGTTGAAGTCATTCTGAGCAGATGATAGTTTACTCACAAATGTCACCAAATATAGTCTATCAACCTCGAAAAGTTGGCACTTACGAGGAAATCGGTGCACGGAGAACACCTCCTAGAGTTTGAGAATCATATAAAGTGCTAATCATAACGCTTTGTCTTACTTAAACCCGCCGCGATAACAGGTCAGATCTAATGAGCAGCAAGAACTCGGCGAGACGTTCAAGACGCATAGTAAATATACCCAGACGCTTACCAATCCAGAGCACCCACAGTCCATAAGGCTCAAATGAATTTAAAAGTTTAGTAAATTTTCTAAGTAAGAATCTCGATTCCTTTCTTTACGATGGCACTAGTTATGATACTGCTGACTATCTGATAGATTTTCAGGACGCCCAACATTCTGGTTCGTGACCATATCCGAAGATGAAGGACAGCTAATGGAGACCTTGTGTTTCAAATGGAAATATAATGGGAGATCTCATGAGATGGACATAGATAAAGTAGAGAAATCAGGCTAGAACATGAGATGATTCTTTCGTTATGGTGATTTGCGCCTATCTCATACTCTAAGCTTACTGGTTGATCGAGATGATCTGGAGAATTATAATTAGACTTGATCTGGGCTTGGTAGCAGCTTATTTGGTCTTGATGTGCTGTTGTTAGAGCTCTAAATCGCAACGGTTCCAAGGTAAGCTCGAAGTATTGTGCGGGAGCTTGGAGTCTTCCCACAGTGATAAGTACAGGTGATCACCGGATGGAGAACGAGCAATCAAGATTCACAGCAATCCGGGATCGCGTGGGGCATGGCTAAGACAAGGAAATAGAATGTCTCATCTCCGCTTCTTCAAGGGCTTTGGACAAACTGAGGATCACCGTCCACCATCGCAGCGACCTTCTAATTCAGTATTCCAAGGCTTCTCCTCCCATCATGTTCTATGTTTGCGAAATACCAAGATCCACGATCACGATACTACTCATTATCAGTGTCCTTGCGAGCATGCGGAATGACCAAGGTCGAAGTAGATATCTGATAGATTTTCAGACATTGTATGCGGAAACTCTTCTGATATCGTACAAGCAGTAATCTATACAAACTTACAAACTCATCTTCCCTTTTCCCTTTTTCACCTTTTCCCCTCTAGCAAGAAGCCTACATCATGAAATGAGCAGTACGTCTCATCTCACTGTGCCATGACTCTGTGCAGCAACTTTCCGAGCACGCCACGAACTCTTTCTGGCCTTTCGCTCACACACGTGAATACGACTGCTACACTCATCGCGAATGCGAGAGTCTCTCGCCATTGATGTTTTGGCAAATATCTTCTTGGGAGAAGAGTGGCTAATGCTCTGGGAGCGACGAAGAGACCGAGTTCTTTTCTTCGATTTGCATCTTCGATCAGGACACTCCATCCGCAAAGAGCACAACCTGCTCCGACACAAATTCCGGAATCCATTTTTCGACGAGCCACGACGTCGGTGCCGATGATTTTGGGTCCAAGGCGAGTCCGCCCTAAGCAGACTCCGTAGTAGAACAGAGCGATAAACATTCCCAGGAACGCGGAGGACTGAGCAGAGGACTTCAGAGCAATCTTGAAAGCCTTCGGTGAGGGCTTCCGTGCCTTAAGGATCAAGTTCAGAGGAAGATAGGTTGAAATAGCCCAGACAAACGACCTCCGAAATCTCGACAACGCGTGGTATTCGCAATTCCTCCCAGTGCCCATATGCACCATCTCGCATGGAAATGGAATGCTTTTTACCGGATCGCCATAATCCAGCGGCCAGCTGTATTCTCTGCACATGTCTTGAAGAACGTGAGCTTGGCCAGTCTCAAGCCCATATTTCATTTCTCCATACCGAGTCTTTCGAAGAGCCTCCAAGAGACGCGGGTCCACGGCTGCTGCAGATTTGATCCATTTGTTGTACGATCTGGGTAGCCGATCTGGTGTATAGATCCAAGCCCACATGATCAGTGCGCATGAGGTTGCAAAGATGGTCGGATCGGCCAGTGTTCCTATCATTCTATCGACCTATGTTTCAGTCAGTCGGTGTCGATGACAAGTCACAGTGTGAGCTGACCTGGCTCCACGTTTGAGTAGTTACTCTACGCTCTTTACGCTGCGACCACAATTCTCCGACGATCACATCTAGAGCTCGCATAACGGCAAACAGACTTAGATCTAATGTTCGCCCAGCAAAATGAGTAGGTCTAATCACTCGTCCTTGTGAAGTCTCATAGTATACATTTTCAACGTATGCATCACTTCTTTTCGACTGAAGAAGCTTCAAGCTGAACCATGCAGCAATGAAGGTTGAACACCATTTGGCTAATCTGTGAAGGTTAGTAAAGGATAGTTGAATTGTGGAGGCACAATATGACGGTTCGAGAGCCCGAGTGCGTGGGCTACCAAGCGGACATTTCGGGCAGTTTACCATCCCAACTTTCCAGAGCATGTCAATTTCAGAGACCATAACCTCCTCACTTAAGTGGACATTGCCGCTGGCTAACTTGCATAGATTCAGGTTGCAAGGTTGGGATAAGTGAAGGTTCACTTGATATTTATATACTCAAACACCAATCTCTGTGTCTGACATTAAACAAAAATGAGAGTTCATTGTGCGCTCTGTTTCGAGACAATGTAAAGATGGAAAAGTTAGGAGTCCTGAACAATGAACCGTAGTTCTCTGTCCTGAGACTTTTCATAGATAGGAAAGAGTTAAGTCCACTAATCAAGAAAGACTTTATATGCATTCGAACTTTCTATTGACATTGACAAGTAAGGGTAGAATAAACTCGCTGTGTTCTCTATAGTTCAGAAGATCTTCGAAAGCCAACTTTAGTAGATCATAGATATGAAAGATATCAAGCTTACCTAACTTGCGCAATCTGTGAAAGCCGCTTTGATAACAGTGCGAAGAGTCGTCGTAAAGGTATCTATCTCCTGTTAGCTTGTATATCGATAAGGAAATATGATTGCGTGCCTCAAAAAGAGTTGAACCTCCAACAAGCGTAGCGCAGAATGCAGGAAAACGCTGCAATTCAAGTCCCCCTTTCAATATCTTGCCAAGTGAGGTCAAGACATGTTCTTCGGACTTGCCGTCTGTGTTCTTACTTCTTCGGCCAATGTAGAGCAAGGCCAACGTCATGATCCGGGGCAGAGTGGAGGAAGCGTACCCCAAGACATAGGCCCGAAGAATGGGTCGTAGAATGGGAGAAACCCCATGCTCAGATGATCTGTTCCGAGGGATTCGGGCAAAAGACTGCTGCAGAGCCATGGGTTGAACCGGAATCCTACCAAAAAGATCAGCGAATTCGCAAAGTTTAAGGAAGTAATACCACAGGACTATTCTCCTTTGAGAGGATAGAAGGCCAGGATATAATCCTCCGGACGAAGTCGGTATGAACCGCGTCGACTTACCGTGGAGTGGACCGAGGTGAAAAAAAAAGCTTCAGTAGTGAAGCCCAAAATGGAGACTACCCCGGAATCTGGCACAGACGAAATCTGGAGAAGTTAGATTACCGTTGAATTGGGCAATCAGAGTCGAGCGCAGACGGCCCAGTGCGATAAATCTCCTGGATCCTGAGATGAGCCGTCGTCTTGAGCCAAAGGAGCGTAGTTATGGATCTGGAGACGATCCTATGACGGAGGCATTTCCTCGTTTCGAGTTACGACGTATATCATAGACAGGGGGTCTGGGAGCACGAGAACGTTATCACCGTTGAAGGCCCGTTTGTGCAGCCGCCGTCAGCCCAAGTGTCGCTTTATCAACGCATCGACGACGTGAAGGAGCGCACGGGGGGGAGAGTTCGAATCAATTGACGTTTGGGATGAAGTTGGGGTCCAGAGGCCGGTTTCGAGGAGGACGGGTCTGGAGCAAGGTGGCCGAGGTAACGGTCACGGTCCCGTATAGAATTGCGCAGTGACTTGCAGTTCGTACCTGCCTCCACCGACTAGGGTGCCAGGTGCCAGGTGCCAGTTGCCAGTTGCCAGGCGCCGTGTGAAGGAGGAGGTCGACAAAAACCAGGCATGGGACAGCCAGGCAAATGCTGGCTGCTGGTGACGGCGAGGACGGCCAGCACCACCACCTCCACCTCTTCCACCACCACCACTTCCACCACCACCACCAGAAGAGCAGCGCGAGAAGAGGAAAAAGTGACTCGCATCACGCGTCTCTCCTCCCCTCTCCCCTCTCCCTGCTCCCTGCCCGCTGCTCCCTGCGCCCTGCGCCCTGCTCTTCCTCCCGTCCCCGTTGCGGCCTAGAGGCTGCTGCTCCCTGGCCAGTCGTGCTCTGCGCTCCCATCTCGTCCTGTCTTGTCGTCGGGCCTCGTTGGCGTGGAACCTTAATGCGCTGCTCTAGACTGCGGCGCTGAGGTGCTGGCTGTGTTGCACAAGGCCTTTTGACATGTGAAATCTTCAGCAGCACCACCTCCATCCACCACTACTGCCGACCACACCAAAGCACCACCCAGTACCCGCACCCAGCATTAGCAGGGCCGCCAAAAACCACACATGGCCATACGAACTTCATATGCAAATGCACTTCAGGACCTGGTGGAGATCCCGCTCAGATCAAATCCAGAACGTCCTTTTCGAATTTGTTGGGACTGACTACCGCGACTGACCAGAATTCTCGTCAACTCGAGCTGCCCGAGAAAACGCCCCTCTTCTGCGGTCAGCTGTTTTCCCCCACAATACGCTCCACGACAGCCGTGACCGCGATCTTGCACCTCCAACTCCGCTCGCCAAAACTCGAGCTCAAAGAGCTCTCGACCTGGCTTGCGACCGTCCTGCAAAGCTCTTGCGGGTCGCACACAACGACGTCGAGAGGCATATATGTTGGGCGCGGTGCTGGGTTGCACAAGCCTTTCTGGTCAAACTGTCGGCGAAGTCACATCAGATACTTGGCTGGCTTATGAGGATGAGATCCGGGG
This sequence comes from Phialocephala sp. D728, assembly GCA_003988865.1. Classification (NCBI taxonomy): domain Eukaryota; kingdom Fungi; phylum Ascomycota; class Leotiomycetes; order Helotiales; family Mollisiaceae; genus Phialocephala; species Phialocephala sp. D728. The sequence goes on from QYAJ01000039.1 coordinate 453,801, forward strand.
TTGCACTTGTCCATTGGAGAATCTGACCAAGATATTATCCACTCGCTGCCGGATTCTTCGACCTGTTCCGCCAGCTATCCTCTACGGCACTCATGCTCGCGGTTCAGCGTCCCAGCATGGGTTCGTCGAAACCACCGAACCTAGAAATGCCCTTTGGCTGTTTGTCTATGATTCCCCAAGTTTCCTCTACAATGTGCTGACTCCACTCTAGATTCATTCGACACGTCGACCTCGAATTACCCCTTCCCCTCACCTACGGCGCCTGCCCCAGGACCATCTCTCCTTGACGACAATGAGTCTAAATTCCTAGACAGTTTCTTCGATGGCGTGAGTAACGATCACTTCAACTACGATCTCTTCAATACTGCCCCCGATGGCTCCGAGCTTGGGTTAGGATGGGATGAATTACCGCCGACATTCATGGGCACTACCTCTTCATTTGGGCAACCCCAGATTGGAAATCATGGGGCATCAAGTATGAATTTCAATGATATGAATTCATCAATAAATGCCGGTTCTTCAATACCACCTTCAACAACAGCCGACGTTCTTGCAGCAGCAACTCTACTGCAAAATGGATCCAATGGCCGATCACACAGCATGAGCGATGGAGCTGTGTTCAGACAAAACCCTCCAGTGACGCCTACAACCAGCCAACCCAGGGCACTGTCCATGTCCCAACAACTACCATCTCGACCACAAGGAGGCTTCCAACAGAGACCAACTTCAGACGACTACATGCGAGATACCTTCTATACCGACATGGTATTTGGGTCGCAGTCTGACGGGACGATGCGGCAGCGAGGTGTGCCTCAAAAAGTCGACATTAGATGGGGGTCGGACGCAGGATTCGCTAGTCGACAAGGATTCGTTGCTCCTACCGTTCAGGACGACGTTGCCGCCGTAGAACGATCCCACATGCAAGCCATAGAAAACGCATTCGCCATCATTCCTGCCCAAATATCTAGTAGCGCCGAGACAACTCGACCCTCGAGTCCAGTCCAACGACACGATTCTAGTTCCAAATCCCACCAACGAACAAAATCAGCAGTGAAGGAAGAAGAAGACGACGATGACCAGGACTCCCGACCACGGAAACGAAGGAAGAACAAACCACCCACCGACGACGTAGAAGAAGACGAAGATTCCCCCATCTCCGCAAATCCAAAACAGAACGCCAAGAAACGAAAACCAGTCAAGAAAGGAACCAGTGATTCCCCAGCCACAGAACCAGAATCAGGCCACAAGAGACGAAAGTCATCCGGCGCAGCTATCAAACCCACTCGGGAAAATTTGACCGAAGATCAAAAACGAGAAAACCATATTAAGAGTGAACAGAAGCGGAGAACGCTGATTCGAGAAGGGTTTGAGGATCTAGGGGAGCTGGTGCCTGGTTTGAGGGGAGGAGGGTTCAGCAAGAGTGCGGTGCTGATCATGGCTGCGGATTGGCTCGAGGAGTTGATACAGGGGAACGAGGTGCTACAAGCCAGGCTGGATCAGATGGAAGGGAGGGGATGAAGCGCTGGTTGATATCAGCATTGACACAACACGGCACGATATGATGCAACAATAGGTTATGGGCGAAAAGGGATCGACTGTACGGAGTACTCTCACCGGATATGGGCTCGGGCTTAGTTTACTTGGGACGGGTGGGGTTCGGCGGCTGAGTTTTTCATGATACACAGGACCTCTTTTTTCAATGTCTGGCTTTGGAGCGGGACATTTGCTATTCGCAATATTTGCTCGGTGTAGCAGGCTAGCAAACGGGCAAACAAGCATGGTTTTTATCATCCTTGGAGTAATTCCGTATACTCAAAACACATATATGTAATACTCATCATATACACTGATCTACCTACCTCACTCATAGTCTTGTTCTGAAGTTAATGATATACTACATACTTTGACGTAATATGAAAGTGAATATAGAAGATGGGGGCTTTCGAGACTGACGTTAAATTTGTCATAAGCATGGGCCAAATGTAGGGACGACTTTCAGAGTCTGTTCCCTTATCGTATAATCCCACCCCAAACCTTTTCAATTAGACAGCGATAGTTGATTAGGAGCTATATTTATCAAAGCTAAACCTATATTTCCCCGTGTCCATAGCAAATATAAGCTTCTATACTAGCAAGTCATAATATCGTGAAGCGCCCTGCTACAATTTCTCAATTCCATAATCCCTCAAGCAACACCCATCCTCTGAAACTTAACAAACTTCCTCGCAGCCTTCTCCCCCTTCCTAGCAACCTTCCCCCATCCATACTCAAACGCACCCGTGTCCCTCACTCCCGCACCATAAACCGCCTCTGCAAAAACCTCACAATTCTCATCCACAACTGGCTCCCCCGCCCCCTGCAGCAACGCGTGATATTTCTCAAGTCCAACATTATGGCCCACAGCTAAGACCCTCGCGGCTGTCTCATTCTCCACTTCCCATTCATTATCCAGGAGTTCGGCGATCTCTAAGTTCTCGGTCTTCTCGTTGGCGGTTTCGAAACGAGAGATGATTTCGAGGGCGTTATTGATTAGAGAGTGCGAACGGTCGAAGAGGGTCACGAAACAGATCTCATCTGGGAGGGAGGTTCTTGTTGACGGAGGTGGGTGAGGACGAGAAGATGCGTAGGCATTCTCAAAGGTGGATAGGAAGGCGGTGGTTTGTTTGGTGCTATTGAGCTGAATTAGTACCGAGGGGAGTCGCGGATTGGGAGAAGAAAAGCCGTACGAAGCAGCGGTCAGGTTTGCGAGACGCATCTTCAGAGTATCGTCTGAGGATTGGATCCCATCTTTGAATCTGTCCATGTATTCAGAGGCAGCTTTTGCGGCGCGTTTCTTCTTCTTGCTTTCATATTCGACAAGGGCGAGGAATTGTCTGAAGGTTGAAGTGTTAGCTATCTTAGCAGCAAGTACACCTGCATTTTGACATTGGGCGAAGGTCCACGGCATGGAGGTACATCATAACAGCATATGCGAGAGGGCATGTCACCTACTGGCTCTCCATCCGTCCCTCATCTTCCTCGTACTCATCATCATTCTTCGTCACGCGCACTGGCTCTGACTTTCTTGGCTTCACGACAGTCTTCTTGACATACTTGGGAGCTGCAGGCTTCTCTTGAACGAAGAGTTCATCGCTAGACTCCTCAGCATCTTGGCCCAACTCTGCTTCGTCGCTTCTGGAAGCTGACGTCTTGCGTTGCTTGCTCTTGCCAGTCGGCAACGCGCCTTGGTCGGTCAGTTTGTGTCCGAGAAACAGACATTGAAAAAGAAAAAGTGGTTGGAAACGGCGAATGAGAACTCACTCTCGGACTTGCGCTTGCTCGTTGTCTTGGCCATTATGTTGGCACTGTTGGTGTTTTTGGTAGAAGATTAAATCCTTGGAGAAGTGCGGCTTCTGAAAATGGCCCTCGTCAAATGTACTTTAGATCTCTTCTCAACAGAGACAAGAGTCCGAACAGACCAATTACCAGATTGGGATCATCTAGGGATTAGGAGACTATCTTAATTGGTGATTCGGACATCACTTGTCATTGAAAATGCAGAGGTCTGCAAAGAAGAGAAGAGTTGGTAAAGGCGACGCATGCTTACCGTTTTTGCTGCAAGCTAGTTTCACGCTCCTTCCTTCTTTGAATAGTACCACCGTAACTTCTCATCGAGCGTAATTTCTTAGCCTTCTGGCAGCTCGAAAGTTGCACGGAGATGTCCTAGACGTTGCGGACATTGATTCTTAGTTTGAACTAATCAAGGGAATTTGGCACATCGGAAGTAGCATTGACAATACAATTGCACGATCGGAAGGAAGATTCGAGGATTGAATGACGCATCTTCATTTGAGTACTGCTAGGCATTCTCCCTTTACAAAGCCGCAAATGAAATGAAAGCCATAACGAGTCTGGCAATGATCGGAGACCCATTATCCTCTCAAATTACCCCAAGTCTCATGTGAATGTGCATTTTAGTATTCCCTTAAACCCAGTTGACACCTTTCCGAATTTGTTGCAAATCTGTCTAGTTTCTCCCCAATCTGCCAGTTTCGTAAACTCATCGTGAAAAGTAAAGTAGGAACGCCAGTCTTAATGCGCTAACTATCCTCCTTGCAATGAAAACAACGCGAAAGAAAAGAAAGATCTGCCGCCCCAGAATTTTCCCCAGTCTGTATGAACCAATGAACCCATTTTGAGAACTGCTCTCCATGTACATCCAGTCTAGTATAAGAAATAGCTTGAGCCGTTTTCGATGACCGTGACCTAAGTACCTGGAGAGCGAGATCTGTAATAAGCACTAGAGAAACGTTCCGCCGCTCAAGAACTCGAGAAGCAGACTGTATGCACGAGTGCCAAATATGTAACCCTGAGAAGCGGATAGTAAGACAAATCAACGCAGAAAATGATTGGAGAACAGCTTCGAATTTAGACTGTGTATTCTGGGATGTAGTCGTAGTAACTTTGAAGAGGCAAAGCAATCAATCTAGGATAATATTTCCTGTATTTATTGTTGATCGATGATCGTTCTCCTCCAAGTACTGTGTCCATATCGAAATTCTGACCTGTGTCGAAACTCCGAAGTTGTAGGTTCTGGAAGAAGATAATGGCGTGCATGAATTGTAAAGCGAGCAATTGTGACCGAAAGAAATGAGTTATACACACGAGTCGTAAGTCGCGCCGAAGGATTGTGTCTAAAGGTCTCGTGAAATCATACGGCGTCAAATTGTAGTTGCTAAGCACTAACGAGAGTTCATCGACAAGCCCTGAAAGCTATTGATCCAACCATCGTTAGGAGCCGCAATACCAGCTGATCTACCGAAGTCGCCAGGCTCGTGACCTGCAGTATTGCCATGGGGAGACGGGAATCGAGCGGGCAGTCCTTGATACTCAGCTGGTGCCTGGAATGCAGCAAACGGATCCATCGGAACATAGCCGCTTTGGGGTACACCCATATTACGTGGAGCTGAAGCGAAGGGAGAATAACCGTACGTGTAACCTGACGGCTGGAAGACAGTCGGAGGCATTGAAGGGCGGTCTAAATTCGAGCCGAATGGTTGTGTGTAGACACCTTGGTAGCCGCGTCCAGCCTGAGGAAGGCCGTACGAAGGCTGTTGCTCTGCAGGTTGTGGGCGGCGCTCACTTTGAGTGCTTCGACTAACTCCAACTGCTCCAGGACCAATGCCACTGGGTGCTTGAAGGCCGAGGGAGGGGCTCGCGAAAGAGGCAGGGTTGATTGCAGACATCCAGATTCTAGTCTTGTAGACTTTGAACAAGTCTGTCACAAGCGAATTGAAATTGATGTAGGCATCGGCAAAATAGTAGAAGGTGAGCTTCTTCCAGTCCCTTTCTTGATGTTAGCACACATCACTCGGAATGAAGGATGAAACTCACATTTGGAATTCAGCATCAAGAATCTCCATATGAAGGCCATGTTCCTTGACTTTCTGCATGCAAACTCTCTTCGCCTTAGCCTCGTTGCCCTCCTTATCCCGGAGAGATTGGATCTCGTGCTGCTGAGCAAGACGCTTGATGATTTTGGGTTTGATTTCACCTGGATTTGGCTCCTGCATGCCGTGTTGGTTAGGTGGGCCCATACCGCCAACAGCGCTTCCTTGAAGACCATTCGACGCAGCCATTAGTCCAGCTCCCGTGCCGTCTGAATTAGCAGCAGCACCCTGAGAGTACATCATAAGCCACTTGTAATGCTCCTCGGCATAATGTTCCTTGAGCTCTTTAGCGGTAGCCCAATCAACATTATCCTTGGCGACAGTGCCCAGGTCGGTACCACGGTCAGCTTCGACAATGACCAGATCTCCTGGTTTGACAGAGAGACCCGTGCCTTCTTGAACGTAGAAGACATCGGCTCGGGAGCATTTGAAAAGTACGATGTAGAGCAGTTGATTATGTCGAGGCTGCGGAACACCATACATGCTGCGATGTGGGGAGGGCGCGCGAGGAGTATATTGTTGAGAGGCAGTGAACGGATACGTTGAGGGTTGGTAGGTAGGGGTCGCGGCGTAAGTGTCGACATTTCGAGCGAGTGTGGCAGGGCCACCGAAATAGGAAGCAGCTGATGCTTGATGTAAATGCTCTGCTCTTAAAGATCGTGTGCAACCCTCCTCGAATAAAATTCCCAACTGCTTTTGGGAGAACAGGGAAGGGCGATGATTCTTATTGAAAAGGTGCTCACCATGATCACTGAAACCATAACCTGAAGCCTCCTGATAACGACCTTGACCTGGCGATAAGCTCTCCTGTATGGCGGTCTCGTGGGCGGACAACGGTTCGCCAACAGAGCTGACTGAACCTTGTCTCGCAGGGACATCCGCGAATGAATGGCGTCGACTTTGCGGGAGGTCAGCCAATCCACCGAAACCGAGCGAGCTCTGCCAGTAAGCCTTCTTAACGTTCTCAAGCTTTCGATTTTCTAGTGAGACGTATGGCGAGAGGCGCGGTTGAGTACCAGCGCCATACTCGCTCAATCGGCGACCCAACAGACCCTTAGATGCGATTTCCTGTAGCTCATTGATTTCATCGAGTTCGTCAATGGCGTAATCTGATTCCTCGGGGAGAGGTTGTGGGAGGTTGTACCCGCTGCCCATGGTGTAGGCGTTGCTTGTGGAAGACCGGGGTCGAAGTCGAGAATTGTGATATTGTTGTTGTTGACGAAGAAGAGCGTTTTCTCTTGCAAGAATCTCGATTGTCTTCGAGTCGTTCAAGGCAACGCCGTGATTAGAATCAGTGGTACTCTCGTCGTCATCGTCGTCGACTTCTTTCACATTGCCGAGACCCCCTTCGCTAGACATCTCGCTAAGCATAGAAGGCCGCGAAGGACGATGCTGTAATCCTGTGTTGTGATGTTGTCTGCCACGACCACTGAAGACTGGGACCCCACTTGACGTGGTTGTAGTTGTTGAAGCTGAGTCACTGTCAAGCTGACCTACAGAGTATGACTGTGACCGGTAAGTTTTTGGCGTGGGGTGGAGGGGAATCGCAAATGGGATAGTTGGATTTGAAGGGGGATCTTTGTGTGAAGTGCTGGCCTCGCTAAAAAAGGGGCCAGATGATAGAGCTTTCTGGGAAGTGCTCGCGTCGCTAAAATAAGGGGCGGAAGAGGATGGTGATTGGATGGAAGTGGGTGAAGGGAGTACCTCGGTTAGTCTTGATGGTGGCTCCTTTCGAGACTCGCTGGTCCAAATCCCTGAAGGCCAGGGAAAAGAGCCAGAACCAGTGTGAGCACGTCCGACACCAGATTGTCCGTGCGTTCCCCAGTTACTGGATTCTGCTGAAGGCGTTGTTGGATGTGACGTTGTTGGGGACATTGAGCTTGATGCAAACGAACCCTTCCTAGGTTGAGTAGCAGCTGCCTGTGTTGTATCGTTCAACCAAGAAGCTCGACGTGTCGGCTTCTGAGGCTGTGAAGGTGGTTGTGGGTGATCTGGCCGATCAATCTCATCATCAGAGCTTGCAAGTGCTTCTGAGTCTGGGGTCGATCTCCGTCCGTTGAATTTATCAATAAGGATAGAAGAGTTATTGGAGTGCTTTGGGGGATTCATGATGTGTAAGAGCGGTGGGGTCGTCCGCCGCGGAATGACTTGTGGAAGGCGGAATGTGTAGCGGGGCGGGTGAAAGTGAGAGGTATGTAAGCGGAGAGTGAATGGTGTATTGCGGGAGGGAAGGATGTGAAGGGCGCTAGCCGAGAGGGATGGATAATGTTTTGAAGTGAAAGGTATGACGAGCGGGGCGGGATACTAAATGCTATGATATCGGGAAGGTGCTCCCAATAGCGGGGTGAATGATGTCGCGGGAATATGAATATTATACAGCGGATCGAAGGTGAGGGAGTGCTCCGCCGCGAGTTGGAATGCCGTCAAGAAAAAGACTGGCAATGTCCGTGCATAAGCTGGACAATGCGAAGCAAATTATATATATCTAAATAATGAATCAAAAGTTAGTAGATAATATTTATCATTATGGCAAACAATAAAGTAAACACATCGTTTGTCTATTTTCAAGCGATTAAGATTCTTTGAATGTTTGAAGAATGTTTGGAACTTTGAGTGTATTCAATGTTGGACACTATCCCACACTTTGACTCTTGATATTGTCCCACAAACTAAATCCATGTTTCCTCACAATTTTAACTCTGAAATCCTCACGATGGCTGAGTACTTAGCAAGGCTACAATGTAAAGAACCGGCTGTATCTTGGTACAGACATTGTGAGTCCTTAGCAGTGGTAGCATACCTAACGCGTAGCTATAGACATTATAGTTTTGCTAAGTACCCATCATTCGTGGAGCTCTGAGACTCAGCATAAACTTTGAGGTATCATGACGACCATCTAGCAGGCGCCTTGGCCAAAAGTAGTGCTGACATTTACTCGAGTTTAATCTCTGATCATATTCCAAACATTTAGGACGTGTGGGTTCCACTTCAAGTCATACTTCTGCTTAAAGTCTTCTCCAACCCAAGAAACGGAGTGCAGTATACAATTTACAGACAAACAGGGCATGTACTCACCACCGCAGAATTATTAATGGTCCAGCAGTCCAGAATCTGGCGAGGAAATTAAGAAGTGGTATCTGTGTTCCAAAAAAAAAGAGGTCAGCCTCATCCCGCCAGAAATATAAAATCCTTCCAGCTGAAAAAGGCATCGAAGGAATGTTTCAGCACCCACCTCAAATAAGCGCAATAGCCGTAGGAAATCGTAAAATCTTCTAATATGTCTGCTCTGCTCTTCTCCAATTTATATTTTCCGTGTTCAATCCAAAGAACCTTCTAAGTTGGTCCGTGTACCAGAGTCGTAAAGGAAATCGGGAATCGAGAATCATACAGCCTTCTGCGCATGCGTGATGTGTTGAATGGAGGCTTGGGGCGCCTAGACTATGCGTAGCCCATGTTCAAACGCGACAGAAAGGCAGAGGCCTCGCTCTCGAAATCTGCCGTCGACTTTCTGGAGGGTTGGGGAGGAGTGCGTGGTGCGATGCGATGGGCTCGAGGTGTCTAGGTGAGGCGCATGCGGGGAACGATCGGTGCGACGCGAGACTCTTCGGCTCAGGTGCAACACAGCAAGCTGACTTCGTTCTGCTGCGCGGATACGAGTGGAAATTTGACGATGAAGAGGTGAAGGAGGTCGTTGAAGAACTCGATAGGGGGTTCTGCTTCAGAGAGGTGGTCGTCGAAGCAGTTTTGAGGAGAGAGGAGGTGCGATGCACGTTGCAATGGAGTGGGCGTTTTTTTAGCGTTGAATATCACAAGAGAGCTATCCAGGGTTGCCCCCGAAGACCGACTGGGGGGCACTTGAATTGAGGGGATGTGGCCGCGGGCTTGGCTTTAGAACCTAGCCCAATGTTGGTTGCCCAGCTCCCAGCCTAGACTGCGAGATGCTGTGCATGATCGTTTTGAGGACGACGGCGGGAACGGGCGGAAAGCGAACTTTTTCAAACACTTATTAATATATATTCCTCTACACAGGATCCTGAAGACACGGCATCAACGACCTTTGCCCTCCTCCGTCATGCTGGAAAAAATCTGTTCGTGGGGGGCGAAGTGCCAGGGCAAGAGTAGCTCTCTCGATGGTATGCCAATCCCCAATCAGGCCATGGGTCACACGCCGCAATATAAGCAAGTGAGCACCAGAACGCTGCACATTCTTCGAGCCCACAATCGTCGATTATCAAGTTTGCGAGACCTGCGCAAACGTAGCTCCTCAATAGAACGGGTTTAACTTTGTCCTAGACTGGCGGACGTGATCTCGATCCGATAGAGGCATGAAACCCCAAAATGCCCCCCAGGAAACCGAGGTGAGGGACCCTGAAAAGGCTCCTGTGGCTGGACGGTTCCTCTCCCATCCTGCCTCATCCTGCCTAGCGGCGTCAACCTCCTCAACCTCCTCAACCACGGATTTCACGGTCCCTTCCTGGAGCACTGCCTCGTGCCTCTTGGAGTCTTGTGTCCCCAGGATATCCGGAGAGTTTCAACGGTGAAGCAGTGAAGTCATGGCAAGCACGCCACTATGGCATGTGTTAAGAAGCAAGACCTCGATGGCGTCGTAAAGTTTCCCCAGATTTTCGTCTAGCCGGCCAACGAAATGTTGTGCGTTCTGGGGCCGATTCCGATGTCAATGTCATGCTGCAGTGGACCCAATTTCCATGCGCTTCGAACTCTGGACGGAGTGTTTTGGGAAGAAAATCCGGCCTCGACCTGGACATCAAAATTGCGGGGAAGCCGGCCCCAAATGCAAGTCTCCAACAAACAAGACGAAGACGAAGACGAAGAGGGGTCGACGGTCAGCACCGTCCATAGTCCACAGTCCATCGATCACCGATCACCGATCAGCGCGCTCGTCGCGCAACGCACGACGCAGCCGACCACCAATTCCAGCCCTCTCACTCCTCAATTGATATCGCGTTCATATTGCGAGTGATCAAGGATTCCGGCACAGATCATCCTACCGTATGCAAGCCCCTTGGATCCTGCAGCACAACGCCTGAGGGTGGTGAGCCGTCCACGGCCTTGATTCGTCGCCGGTTCATTTTCCCGTACGCCCACTCCCAGACGGAGACCACGCTCCCCAACCAATGACAGGAACCAACCGAACAAGAGAGATGGTTGAGCTTTCGAGGCGATTTTGAAGGCCGCCTCAACAGAAGCGAAGGAGGGGAGGGAGGGGCAACCAGGAAACCGTCCAATGCACGAAACTTCATCTGGATATGTTCATATGCTGTGAAACTATACTTGGTCCGAGTGTTCATGTATCTTACAAACTAATCCCGGCCGTGCCTGCAACTCACGTCCTGGTCATTCATATCGCGAACCGTCTTCACATATTTTTTTTATCCGGGCACGGTATCAAGACTGCCCTTCCCAACCGTCGACGGGATGGAATCGACACCCTTTTGTTGCCGCAGCTTCTCTTCAAACTTTGCAAACTCCTGTGCTGCGATCTCCTCTTCCTGATCCAGCACTTGGGTAACACCTTTCACCTCCTCAATCTGTGTGTTTGCGTTAGCTTCTGTATATCCAGCGTGATAACTCCAAGGATACTCACATAATGCATCAACATGCCCTCTATCCCGTTCTTCAAAGTAACTGTACTGGAGTCGCACGTCCTGCACGCACCTCGCAACTTCAGCAGAACCTGGCCTTCCTCAAATCCTCGGAACTCAATGTCCCCTCCGTCTTCTTGGATTGCGGGTCGTATCCGTGTTTCCAAGAGCTCTTTGATCATCCCCACTACCTCGCTATCGTTCTCATTATAGCTCAAACTGTCCTCCTCTGTACCCTCTTGTCCATTCTCTCCAGACTTGTTCTCCGTGATGTTGACAATCTGAGCCCCAGATGTTACTGCCTCTGTGATCAGAGAGAAGACTTCAGGCTTGATATGCGCCCAATTAACATCTGTTGACTTGGTGACCGTAATGAAGTCTGCGCCATAGAAGACAGAAGTGACTCCATCAATATTCATCAACTGCGCCGCCAGTGGTGATGGATGCGGAGGAGCAAGAGTGGATCTCGGGTTCAGGTATTCGAGGAAAGGCGAAGATAGTCCAGCTGGGAGTATGGGATGGTTTGGTAAGAACTTGAGCGCATCTGGATTTGGCGTATTCTCTGTCTGAATGAAGATACTCCTGCTACCACTGACCGCCGGCGGCTTCACCATAGTGGAGGGCTGATGTAAAGGCTGTAGCGTCGGTCTCGTACTTGCATTCGAAGCTGCCATCGCTGGTAATCGGGTACTTTGATGTACACATCTCGCCGCGCTGTATTGTATAGGTATTGAGGGTTTCGCGGGTCGAACCTTAGTGAATAAGGGTGTAGCTGCACGCACAATCTTTCTCGATGCCATGGTTGTATTCGAAACTGCAAAGAATGCTCTTGAGGCGTCGTTGATTGTCGGATGGCAAAGTTGTTTCTCAAGCACTTCTTTTGTAATCAACTATGACGCCAATCCAATTTAAGCTCCGATTCGCCGACATCTACGAAAAAAGAACGCGATGTTTTCAAGATTTCTTGGGGGCTTCTTTCAGCCTCCAATAATGTCGATTTCAGACCCTATCAACAATGGCGATGATACGCAAGGCCAAGGCGAAGCTATGATCAAAGCCCAGGGGGCGACCGTGGCCGAGGGAGAGCGTGGCGATTCACCACCGGTCCTCGACAAAACAGCTCCCTCATCTCCAGAACAGAGCTCATTGGCGGAAGTCAAGATGTCCAACAAGAAACTCTGTGGGGTCTGCAATGAAAATGAGGGCAAATACAAATGCAGCCGTTGTTATCTTCCATAGTAAGTCCACCGCAGAAGCTACAAGGTCCGACTAACCCCTCCAGTTGTTCGGTAGCATGCTCAAACCAACATAAAATCAACCATCCGCCCGATAAACCCAAGCCTGAACCCGAAGCAAAAGCGGTCTCGCCACGAGAATCGAACGGTTATATGCGAAGGCCCGGCACCGTTGGAGTAGGAGGCTTCAAAGGACCATTTGCTGCACTCGATGATTCCGAAGAGCTACGATTGCTGTTTAAGCTCTATCCTAACCTACCTCAAGTCCTAGACGAGATCAATACTGCCACGCTTCCTCCAGGAGACGAATATTCACCTAGCGGACTGCCTACGACGGTACGCAAAGGCAATGAACAGCCTTGGAATTCAGACCGTGGTCTACAAAAGGGTGTGAAAGCGTTGAGGCAAGCTCGGAACTCCGATGGCAAAGATGGGGAGAGCGTGAGAGAGTACTCGCGGCTTGTGCTGCAAATTTTGGCTCAGGAAGAGGGTATGACTACGGAACAAATCATACAGAGAGAATTGGCAAAGGAGAATGCGAGGATTATTGAACAATTGCTTAATGGCGACATCGGGTGAACTTAGAGCATCAACTCTATCAAGAGCATCTGCACCACAAGGGTCGGTTCAGGAATTAGGGGAATATCTAGGCAGAGCATCTGCTCTGTGACGTCTGGCTAGAAGCCGGCACGTTTTGACCAGTGGCCGAAAGGTACGGGGTGTACGAAACATATCAAGACATGATTGGTAGAGGACGCTCACCAATAGGATGGATAGGAAGACAGACACTTCTGAAGAGTCGATTGGGAAAGAGACCTAAGATACCCAGCGCCAGCAATGCGCCAACACCATAGCAAGCATTAATTCATTCAGTTCATCAACTAGGATGACGCTTGAAGCGAGCCAAAAAGCTCCCCTTGACACCCTTCCCATTGTCCGGAGGTGACGACCCAATCCCAGCTATACCTTCATCCCGCCGTTCTTGCTTCAACCCTTTCTCCTTCTTGACAATTAACATCCAGCTCGACTCCATCTTCTTCAAGAACGGACTCGTCTTCTCCTTCTTCCTATTCTCCATCTCGTCGTCTCGTTGTACCCAGTCGTTTCGGTGATCATTAACAATTTCATGTGGCGCAGGCTTCACTTTCACTTTCGGTTTCGGCGGTGGCGATGACGCTTCCTCCTCCCAGAACATATCCCCGGTGCTCAACGGCCGTGGAGCACCCTTCTTATGTGTCCCTACCAAGTGGGCAAACTCTCCATTGAACGTTCTCTGAGGCGGCTTATAGATATCTCTCTCCAGATCCGCATCATTGGCCTCCTCCATCTCATGAGTCCACTGGAACTGGTTCCTGTTCCTCAAAAGATGATTGTCGAGAATAGCCTGATCCATAGCCACCGTCTTCTGAAGCAGCGTGAGAGGCTGAGAGGGCGTGTTCTCATCAATGCTCATAGGCTCTAAATGAGCCTTGACGACCGGCTGGGCTAATTTGTGCATCTTCCGATGCACATCCGCGGGGGTCGTCGTTCTCTCGAAGGCAGAGGCTGCCACAGTAGGCACGTGGTGATACACATTCTGAGCCTGTAACACAGTAGCCGCAGCTTCTACAGCAGCAGCCTTTGCAGCCCTTGCTTCGCGGCGTTTCACTGCTCTGATCTTCTGCTCCACGAGGTGGGCTTGCAGCCGACGACTGAGCTCTTCCGGATCGAAGGGCTTCTCGGGCCCTTGCTTGACTCGCCGTCTAGGGCCATTGGTCTTGGGATCATGCAGAGGATGGGTCATTGAGCGCGTAGGTTTCAACTATCGGTTTTGTTAGGAATCTGGACGGACATTGAGGGGCATTCCATGAGATGGGCACGCGACAGGATGTTCTGAACTCACAGCAGGTCTTTCCACGGCGGGCAGCGCAGTCTTGGTCGCCATGATGGTTGAGCAGCCAAGCTTATATGGGAAATCGCGGGATGGTAAATCCAATTGTTTCAGAGCGGTCTTTAGGCGTGTATTCCGTAGGACAGATGAGGATCACAACATCCAGACAAGCGTGGGCCCGTCTCGCAAATTCTCGACTGACTTGGAATCGAGCAGCAGAAATGGGCGTCCGCACCGCTCCACAGCGAGGGAAGCAGGTGAAGAAGTAGAAACACGGCCAGCCACCAACGTTAGAGCATTGGACCTGGCTCTTTGGCTTTTTGGCTTTTTGGCTTTTCTGCGGGCGCGGGTGGAGCGAGCCCTCTCTCGCTGGGCCGAAGCACGACGAGGGAGCATACGACGTAGTCACCTGTGGCCGTTTCCGGGCGAGGTGATCAACTTCGGCGGCGCTGGTCTCAGATGGAGAGCTGGGCGCCGGCCAGAAGCAGTTTAACGTTGTGCTCGCCGGCAGTGTTCAAATTGATCCAGTGCGCCAGGACCGCTTAATGGGGAAAGTCTCGTGCTCTGTCCGAGCAGGAGGCTGGTCACGCTGCCCGTCGCGCCCTCGTCTGCTGCCCCGGATTCTCAGCACTTTATTGACCCCGTCGACCCCGGCCGAGGCGGGCATGGGGGGTCTCACCCGTCCCGCGCTGGACGGTGCGATCGCGATCATGCTCGTGGAGCTGGGAGCTGGGAGCTGGGAGATGCGAGCATGAAGCGCTGCGAGCATGAAGGGCGGCGAGCGTGAAGCGTTGCGAGCTGTTGCAAGCGGCAGTCGAGTCGAAAGCGTTCAGGTCCAGAGTGTTGACGCGCGCACCCGCATTGGGATTGGACCAAGGGCTCCGTCGTCCAAATTGAAACGGTCGCGACCGATCAACCAGCCCGCGACTCAACTGAGATTCGCTCTCTTGCTAGCAGCCAAACAGCCAATGTTCCGGAGCATAACTACCAATCCAAGGCCCACCAGCCCACCAGCCCACCAGGCCCGCTCTGCAGCAATATGGGGAATCCTGGGCCTGACTACTGCAGAGCAGGGCAGGCACAGTTTTTTTTGCCTGTCCACGCGATCATTCCGGTGCGTTTCGTCTGCAGGCGTGTGGCCGACGTGCTTCACCGTCGCCGTCACCGTCTTCGTCTTGCATGCGTGAACGCCTCTCTCGTTGCTGCTGTTGCTGTTGCTGTTGCTGCACTTGTGCGAAGGAAGGCGTACGAACCGCATGAATGTGCAGTGCCTCCGAACGTCCGCACACAACGGGAATGCCCTCCGTCGAGGGGTCTCGACGTTTCGTTTCATACCTAGATTGTCACCTTCGAGATCATTTCCCTCCCGTCGAAAAGTAATATACCACTGCTACCTCGTGTTTTGTGCCCCAGTGTGGCTGCAGGGCCTTCTCGCCCGCATTGGTCGAGAGTGAGCAGACCGTTGTTGCGGCAATCAAAAGGTAATATCATTCACCAAGCACTATGCAACCACAACCGTTCATCTACCCGCACGCAAGACCGGAGCAGAGCAAGCTTGTCTATTTTGGAGAGACTGATTCAGCCGCGCAGTTAATGAAGTCAGGTACGAGCAAGCTTTCCGAAGGACGCTACAGTACCTCCGGACGAGATAACCGAAAGCGCGATCTCCGCTACGTCAACGTGATGCGTGCCACCTGTGGCCACCTGAGGCCACTCTCGCCACTCCTGCCACTCCTGCCACTCCTGCCACTCCTCTCGGGCCCGGAAAAGCCAAGATTCGTCGTGGACGCCGGCGCCTGCTGTTTCTCCGAGGACTTCACGTGCACCGATGAGCCGACGGTAGAGCACGATGCCAGCTGAGGTCAGACTCCATCCAGCCTCAATCCAGACTCCATCCAGACTCATGCCAGACTTCCCAAAGTCTATCAAGGTCTGGAATCTCTACTCAGACCGCGCCCCCGCCAAAACATGTTTCAGTTGTATCGGTTTTTAGCAATGCCATTAAATGGGCATGTTTGAGCCTCAACATCAAAATAGGTATGATGGCATACTGCAGGTCATTCGGATTTCTCGGACCATCCCGTCTCTATACCCCCAAAGATTCGCGGCCGTTAGTAAGTAGTCAGTCACTTCCTTTCGAGTCTAACTAACATCTCGCATGCAGCCTTGTAGGCTTATCGCTGGTAGCCTCGCTGTGACGTTGTCCTGCATACGGGTATGGTTTGCTTTCCAGAGATAGCTGTACGCGGAAACTTGTCAATGGGCTTGAATGAGCTCGTACACCGAAGGTTCTGTGCGACGTGGTGTCACGATACTCGAGTCCGGCGATATCGTAAGACGGTGGGGTGAATCTGGGAGATGCCCACGATCATCAGATTTCTCCTCGGTCATTGTGGACACCCTGATTGTCGGATAGCCAGCCGACGATTCCTTGCAACTCTCGATCGACGAACTAGAGGTCGCCGAATTCACCAATGGGGAGATAGGGCGCGCGTTCTTGAACAACGGTGCTCATGAGGCATACAAGTGTGAAGAATGGCTAGCCAAGTACTGGCTAGTTTTGGGAATCCTAGCAAGAACTTTTTCTTCGTCGGCTGTAGACTTCCCATGGTGCTGCCAAGGTAGACAAAGAAAGGAGGGTTTTGGAACGCCAATGGCACGTTTTGCCAGTCGATCTGAAAGATCTGCCAAGACTCTTGTGGGAATGCTTATGTTAGTCAAAAAGAAGACCACATGCTGCTACTGATCACGAAGCCAACCCTTCTTCTCTCCTAAATTTGCGCCTTAAATTCAGATTTACTTCTTCACTAGGCTTGTGTCGATGCTGTTCCAATGTCCCATGATCACACCTGCACTGCTATAGCATTCCTCGAGCCAGATATACACTCGGATTCTGCTTATCTGACTGGGACCCCACCGTGGGACTTCAGCGCTGGTGGCAGAGAGCTTGTTTCCTTCTGCCGCCATAGGGGTAGCCGCAAGGCAATCGTGAGAAGACAAGGTGAGAACGCCGTCGACGTATACGCTTTGCGGATGGACAACTCTGCTTCCTGCACGCACACTTGCACTCGCGCGGTTGTGGCCAGTGGACGATTTCACGTGTACCAGCTGGTTGGCGGAGTAGGTATGAGTGCGGGATAATTCCTTCTGTTCATGATACTGCGGCGTTTGGGATTGAGGATTCGCAGGAGGGTGCACTGATCCCCTAGCCTCGCTCCCCCTCTCCCCATCTCCTCCTCTCCCCCTGCTTTCTCTTGCCATGTCATGCTTTCCCTCGCCCACCTCGCTGCATAACGGTGTTACATCCTTGGTGTTTTCCCTCGAGATGGGCCTCAAGCTGTGTATGGTGCCCAATCAATCGACCACCTGCGCAGCGGCACTGCCAATGCGGAAAGATAGCGCCTGTTCCCGACTAGGCCCCCGACGATTCCCATTTAACAGACCACAGGCGAGCACGAGCGCTGCTGGTGGTATTGCTGCTGGTGTCGCTGGTGCTGCTGGCGCTGGTGCTGGTGCTGGTGCTGCATTCAATAATGATGCCCCGCCAAATGTGGCCCTGGCCCTGCGCGCTGCCCTTTGCCCTCTGTCCTAAAGTTATCGTCTCCACTCTATGTGCCTCTGCTGGGCCCCTCGACCCTCGCAGACCTTCCCACCGCTCTGGATTGCACAGCACTCATAGAGTGACGGAACACCACTGGTATCGATGCACTCATCCATTCAATCACATCGGGCCCTTTGTGATGCCACCTGGTTATAACCTGAATTGCCACAGCTGAGCTGCTCTTTCGACGGTGGGATGCTGTCCCAATCATGCAAGTGGGAGCAATCACGATACTGTACTTTTTGCCGCAGCATGGTCTTGCTCACATCTCATTGCGAGTTATCGATTGACAGGGTCGTGGCCACCTATTGAACTGTGCAGGCATATTGCCTACAGCAGGATGAGCGTTCTTCCGCAAAGCAAAAGAACTCCGTCTTCGACACTGCGAGATCTTTCTTCCTCCTCGTCCAGCTTTCCCACGAACGCTTCACCGACTGCCTCTACGCCGCGCAGCGCGCGGCCACCGTTCGCGTCCCGAACCAGTTCAGCTCCTCTTCTCTCGCCGTTGCGAGATCCAAACGTCTTATCGCTGGATGATGATGCGTATAACCAGCGCCTCTCCGTGGCATCCATCAAGGACGATCCATTCTTCAGAAATTATCAATCCCCCCAATCGGTCTCTCTAGCACGAGAATTGAGGTCTGCAACTTATTCCGAACGCATGGAGCAAGACGACGAAGATGGGCCCTTGCTGGCTCCTGGAAGGTCCATCGAAAACTCGGTGAATCTGCCTGTGCGAAGCCCTACCCTCAGCAAGAAATTATATAAGACTAACGAGAGTCTCCATAGCCCCAATCGAGAAGCGGGATGTCCGATATCAATATTGCTGTTATTGGGAGTGCGGGTGTGGGGAAAAGTACTTTGATACAACGCGCACTCGGATTGCGATCTCTCCCAACATCAATTGCCTCGAGTCTTCGCATGTCTGTGGACAATGTGGTTTACACTGTTAGCCTAATTGAACTTGACCTCGAATCTTTCGATATAAATCCAGACCGCCGAATCCAATGGCCAAAACAGATCAATGGCCACATAGTTCCACGCATGGATGGAGCTCTCCTCCTATACGATGTCATGAATAGAGAAAGTATTCAAGAATTGCCTCAGACCTTGAGTGAGTCTTTTGAGAAGATTTCTATGTACAAGGACAGCGGACTAAAATGTGTAGATGGACTGGTCAATTCTTCCCTGCCCACAATCCTGGTATCCTGCAAATGCGACAACCCAGAAAATACGCGTCAAATCGACGTTGAGAGTATGGAGCAGGCTTGCATGTCATGCGTCGAGGCTGTGAAGACTGCCGCAAATGTTCCTGAAACAGCAAGAGTTTGTCTTTCTTCCATGCTTCGAGCTGTTATGACGAACAGGAATAGTAAGTTTGAAATTTCATGTGATATTTTTTAAGCTTCTCCCACGTTCATCTCTTCTTGGCAAAGATCTACTGCATCAAATCTGACATTTCTAATTCCGAATTCGTGTTGTGTTGTCCTTCTCCCATCATACAAGATGAAGACTGACATTTCTTGCAAGCTATGATCTCATCAGCCGAAAGTTCTGGTGCTCGACGTCGAGCTACTTCGTCTGCGAATCTGGAAACACCACCAGATCCCTCAAGACCTCTTAGTCAACATTCCAAACACAGTCGTGCAAGCTCGGACTATTCCCTGCTCCGAGGATTTCCCTCGCCACCCCCTGTATCGACACGAGGCCAACCGCCCTTGTCCCGGGGCAATGGCCGAACCAACCTGCACCAGATCATACTTCCTGATCCACACGACGCGCCGCCGCTTTCGTCGCATCCAGCGTTTCGACATGACAGCTTCCACACCTCGTCTGATGCGAGTAATCAATTGACAGGAGGGTTCAAATCTCGTTCTCCTCTACCATCACCTGGTACTGGACGAGCAGTTGATAATTCCTTCCTTGATATGGAAGAATCGGATGCAGAATCGGCCTACCGGTATTCGGACGACATCCCCATTCTGCAACGAAATGATGACAGCTTCTTCGACAAACCTGCCAAGGTGGCTGGCGTGACTTTCGATGAGCTGGTGGACCGATTGTTAGGTCAAAATATGTCAAGGGCAGACAACAATTTCTCCGACATCTTCCTTTGCCTATATAGAAAATTTGCGGCTCCCGCAGAACTGTTTGCTGCGATTGACGCCCGATTTCAGCGTGTTGCAGACGATAAGAATACGCACTATCTGACTCGAACGGCGACCCAGCTGCGCATCATAACTGTTGTCTCTAAATGGGTTACAACCTATCCAGGAGATTTTGCAAGCGCTTCGACGAGTGCCAAGCTAGAGGATTTTATCAACAGTCTTTCCACCGAACCAGTATTTGCAGCCGCCGCGATGGAGATGCGCACACAGCTGCAGTCACGGGTTTTTGAAGATGATGATACAGGATGGGCTCGTACTGATGCCGACGTGGAGCATGAAGAGAGGGAATCCAACGAATCGATTCCTTCCTCGCCGGCCCGAAGGAGAACAGAACCAAGCGGATCAGAGTTTGAGGAAGAAATGGCAAATTTGCACGTAGAGGATGAAGAGGGTGCAGATATGGTACGAAAGGAGTCTCGAGCAGACTCAACGACATCAACCCGACCTCTATCGCCAACACAATCTCTCTCTCCATCTTTCCATACTGTAGAGGATTACGAGAGAGAAGCTGCGACCATGGTCCCCAAAGGGACCTTACCGCTCACCAAATTCCGGTATCATATTTTTATGGATATATCCGACGACGATCTAGCAGATGAGATGACAAGGATCGACTGGGTCATGTTCTCATCCATTCGACTCCGCGATCTCGTCCGGCATGTCAGCTTACCCCTAGAGCAAAAGGAGAGATGCAAGAGTCTGACCAACGTCAACCGAATGATCAGCCACTTCAATCACATCGCAAGATGGGTTGCCAACATGATCCTTATGCGGGATAAAGCGAAACACAGAGCTCAGATGTTAGAGAAATTTATGACCATCGCCCTGAAATTGCGGCAATTGAATAACTACAATGGCTTAGCTGCAGTACTGGCTGGCATCAATGGCAGTGCCATCCATCGTTTGAGTCAAACACGAGCTCTCGTTCCACAAGATGTCCAGAAACGATTCGCCCGCCTCGTCATCTTGATGGGCACGCAAAAATCACACTTCGCGTATCGTCTAGCATGGGAGAATTCCTCTCTGCCTCGAATCCCTTTCATCCCTCTCCATCGACGAGATCTCGTCTCGGCAGAAGAAGGAAGCCGCACGTTCGTCGGAGCAAATGGAGAGAGGATCAATTGGAAGAAATTCGAGGTTTTGTCTGAAGTTATTTTACCAATCATGAAGAGTCAGGTTGTGCCGTATCCAAATTTGGCGAAGCATGAACTTGCTAGGGAACTCATCTTGGATTGTAGGATGCCTGTGGATGACGAGGTTAGTTCTTTCTTTGTCTTTCGTCTCATATAATATCCGTCGATCTCATCTCAAATCTCCGGAGAGAAGAATAGCTACTAATTTCAAAATAGGAAGTCTATCAACGGAGTCTAGCAGTCGAAAGCAGCTCCTCTGGCCCCGTCGAATTCGGCAAGAAAAAGTTCCCCTGGTTCCAGAAGTGAACAAAGTTAACAAGAGACGGGATAAAAGTAATCATGGACTCCAATTTTCATGGCGAAGCAAGAGGTGGAACGGAAGGAAAATAAAGGGAATGCAGGAGAAATATTTGGGTTCAGGTGTTGGGTTTATGTCTCTATTGCGTGGAGGGGATTATTTTGTGATTTCATGAGAATAATGCTTGGCGCTGGGGAGTTTCATTGTTAATGGTAAGAAGACTTGTAATGGCAATTGCGACATACCCACTTGAAACCTTGTGTTGATAGATAAGATATAATTGAAAGTTAATCAGGACAATCTCCTTATATTTGTTCATAGTTGTGATGTTAGTTTCAAGTCCCAAAAGGAAGAGTTTTTGAAGGGAAAATCGTTCCGCCTAGTGAGAGAGATTGGCATCCACATCAAAATGTTTACATGATTGCTAGTATATTATGATAATAAGATCTAGTTAGATATCTGTGCCCTATCGGAAAATTCCTTCTCCTCGCTTCTACTCTTACTCGCTATGGCTGAAAAAAGCTGCCTTAAACAAACTCAAATGGACACCCTTTCTCCACACTCTCACTTCTCGTCTTCTCCTTCACAACCTGGATCGTCAACGTCATCAAGCTCTCCATCAATTCATCGTTCTGAAAAAGGCTACTCCCTTTCTCCGGGACCGCAGGCGGACACACGTACTCTCCACTCTTTTCGGTCTTCGTGGCACAGTACACCGCACTCGTACACCCTTCCCACTGATCCTTCTTAAAAGGAGCCATACCAACACTCATCCCATATCCCGCCCAAGGATACGGCTCATGAATATCTTTGGTGCTCATTTTCGTATGCACGAATCCTGGGTGGACTGTATTGGCTAAGATTTTGGGGTATTTTGGAGTGAGGTGTTTAGAGAGGTAACGGGCGTAGAGCATTTCTGCGAGTTTGCTACGACCATACTGGCCGTTCGGTCCCAAGTCTTGGTTGAGTTCATCGAGGGTGCTGAATTTGCAGTCTGAAGGAGTGGCTTGGTGCGCGTTGGATCCCAATGTGACGATTCGTACTGTGTTTCCTTTCTCGGCCGTCTTCTTCATTAAGGGCAGGAGATGGGATGTCAAAATAACGTGCCCCATGTGGTTCACAGCCATATGCCTATCAATACCATCTTCGGTCAAAGTGTATGTCATGATTCCCCTCGCCGCATTGTTGATCAAGATATCAACCCTATCTGTCTGGGAAGCAATCTCTTTTGCGACGGCCGCTACACGGGACCAGTCTCCCGTGTCGCATTTGATGAATGTTACTTTTCGTGCAGTATCAACTCCTAGTTCTTTGGAGATGGAATCCAAAGCGCTGTCGACGACTTCTTGACTGAGAGACAGGATGAATAGCTTGCTGATGTTGTGGGAGAGGAAGGTGTGTGTGCAGCCATATCCAATTCCTTCGCTGCCGCCGGTAACGATGGCTACTTTGGAGGCAAGGTCGGGTACATCTTTTTGGATGTCGAACTGGTGCTCTGGGGAAGCAAGGGAGTGGCTAGAAAGGTGTCAACTCAAAAGTCATGCTCTGAAGGAATCCAGGAAGAGAGGATCTACCTGCCACCGAAGTTCTCAGTAATAGTGTGTTTTACAGTGTCAATTACTGCTGCCATTTTGAAGGCTGATATGAGAAAGGTTCGAGAAGCAGGACGAGTGCAGATAGCTCGTCTAGAGAGTTGCCAGTATAGAAAGCGTCGGGATAAGGTAAAAGACATAAGCAGGCAAAGAAAAGAAACTAATCAAGGCGCTGGGTGTGCATTAAGCACTATATCTACTGCTCACATACTCGTCTATTTCACTGATTGTAGCTGTCATTGAATTTGGTGATGTAACCTATTGTTCTTGATTCAGGTTTCATCAGTAGATGGCTATATATTCTAGGATACTGGAATATGGGGCATTTGTCTCTTAATAGCCAATCATTAGCAGAATGTTCGAATTGATGCAGAAGCATTGGACGATGTTTCGGTAACGTCTTGACAAGCTCCTTTGACAGGTGAAGTCATCACCACCTAGCCTCAGATCATGTGATAGGCTGATGTCCCTCACACGATAGAACGACCTAGTCTCAAGGACCATGAAGCCGAACCTTTCCACCCTCAAATTAGCATCTTGTACTTATTATAGCAAAGTTGCCGTTCGGCCCTATGTAATCGCTCGAGCTAGGTAATGTTTTAAGCGTCGACATGCTAAGACTTTTCGTGGATTTTGCGTCAAAAGCCCTTTCTTAACTTTCGTGCAAGGCGTGCGGCGAATTGTGGTGGAGTTGGGTTATGAATTTGGTTGCTGGTCTGCGGCCCGTGGGATTATTCAAAAAAGAAAGAAGAGAGGAATGTGGAGTGAGCGGTGTGTTTTAATAATAAAGTTGATAAGATGGCAGATTTCGGTCGTTTTAGGAAGCCTTGATGGTGACAAGGAAGGTGCAGGGAGTACTGAGAGCGAGTATTTGATGGGAAGGAACCACGGAGCCGACCATTCAAGAGTTCATTCACGCTATTCGTACCTGGATTTACCTCCGGACACCTTTACCGCGTGGGGACTTCATTACCCTGCCTCCGCCCCTACTTCCACCACTTCCGTGTCGCCTCTCTTCGCCTAAGCCCCTTCTCCCACTAGCAATCCCACCCCTTCCGCCTCTGGGGCCTCCTCTTCCTCCTCTCCCTCTGCCTCTAAAGTTGTCTCTCGAACTGCCGCCGATTTGTTGTTGGACAGCTTTCATATCCTCTTCATCAACATCCATCTCATCGTTGTCGTCATTGCTCCTCTTATTCGAAAACTTTAGCCTACCTCCTCTACCTCTTTGCACCGCATCACGGCCTTTGATGGCACTGACATATGCATCAACGCCACCACCTTCCTCTCCCTTGTTCGCCGGGGTATCAATGATCATCGCATCGTCATTATCGTCGCTATCACCTCCCAGCAACAACTTGCCATCCAAATCCACCTTCGCTTTTGTTTTCATGGATGTCTTTTGCTTTAGAGGCTTTATAGACGAAATATTCGCCAAGGCTCTACGATCAAGTAGATCCAAAGGCTCCTCCTCGTCTTCGACAATATAAGTCTTTCCACCTTTCTTTCCGCCTCGTTTGCTCTTGCCAAGCACCTCATTGTCTGAGACATCAGAGCCATCTGAGTCGTCATCACTGCCATAGACAGCTTCATCATACTCGCTCTCGAAGAGGCCTTTTCTCTTCTCATTTCGTGTCTCTCCGTCCTCATCACTTCCTTCGGCACCAGCTGCTTTAGCTGCATCCTTATGTCTCTTATTCCTCTCCTTTGTCTTCCGGATATTGGCAATGAGCTTCCGATCTTCTTCTGGGCAGTATTTGTTCACGACATCCACGCTAAATCGTCGGATCATCCGTTCTAGGATGTGCTTGACCTTAGCCTTGAAATGTGCTTTGTGCTCATGACTCCAGACCATCAAGTTTGGCACCAATGACTTCAGCCTTGGAAGCATGATGTCCGACGGCAAACTGATAACACAAACTTTCACAAAGCCAAGCACGCTGCGAACGATTTCTCGGTTATTTGAAGTGAGAAACAAGTCCATAGTTTCAACTAAGTCAGTGATCGTTTCAACTTTGAGAGATTCGCGGAAATGGTAAAGTATACGAGTCAGAGCTGTTATGCAGGCAGATTGCATGTGAGGTGTGCTGCCTGCTAGACCAGCGCTGACCATTGTGAAATACTCTTCGAGAGTCGCAGGAACGGCAGGAGCATCATCCGGCATGTGGGGAACCTTGCTGTTTTGGATCATTGCGCCATCAGATGATGCAAGTTTTTCGCCCATGAGAACGAGCAGATCGAAAGCTGCGGTGCGTGCCCGCTCGTTGACCTCTTTGCAAGAGATGACAACTTCTGAGAGTATGCTGGGAATGAAGTGTATGGAGTCGTTTGGAAGGAAAGGTATAAGTGTGGATATTGAGGATAGACGGTCTCGTTTCGCTGGAGCAGAAACTTTTTCAGCGCCGTTGAGGAGTAGCTGCTGGAGTTCTAAGCTCCGTTCTACCAGGGCTTGTTTGCCTATTTCCGACTCAGAAAGTCGCGGGATAAGTTTATAGGCCTTCTTTTGGAGTTGTGGGTCATCGTCCTTTACGATGATAAGGGAAGCGATGTTGAAGAGAGTGGCGAAGCTCTCTCGAGGAAGATAAATAGAGATAGTGATGACCAAGTCCATCAAAGTATGGCTGGTGGGTGGCATCTTGTCCGCTACCTTCTGCTCCTTTTGCTTTTGTTTTTCCGCTTGGGTTTGAGCTGCTGCTTCGGAAATTGAAGATGAAAGCATGGTGGTGACTCGCCCAAAGGTTTCCATAAGGTCTTTGGGCGGTGTGATACTGAGGTACGCGTTTATGCATTGCAGTATGTACGACCGATAATGTGGCAATGTCTGGCTGTATACGTTGAATAGAACCGCAAGCATATTACTAGCAAAGGTCGAGAGGTGGTCCAGGTTCTTCTGAGCAGTGGCCTTAGAGACTCGGCTCTGCAGCACGAGGTCTTCTTCTGTTTCGATAGAAACTATGGATTTGTTTGAGTCTACTAAAGTCTGCAAGGCTCTACAGACATCGGGTCGTAGCTCCGTTTGTTTGTAGAGCAGATTTGATACCAATTCAGCAAACGACTGGTCAAACGCCTCAGTCAAATCGAGTGGCAAATCACAATAGCCTGGCAATAATGCCCAGATCTGCTGCACAAGAGTCTCGAAAATCTTGATCTCCATGGTCTTCTCGGCTTGGCCATTATCCATGACTCGCTGGAACATAATCTCGCTCAGTGGAACTAATTCGGTCCTGAAATGCTGCAAATTCGAGTTGCTAACATAGTCACGCATTATTGGTAGCATCCAAGCACGGCCAGGCTGTCCAGGTTTCGGCTTCGCCAAATTAAGAGGTAGGATGTTCAGAACACTCTCGGGGCCCATGGCTCGGATGGCTTTGCCAATAATTTTATCAGCTTCTTTCTTGCCAGCAAATGACTCGTTTCCTCTAAGTTCGCCAATGGTCCTTACGACATCGACCAGGATTGGATCAGCCCTCCATCGTAACCCATCGAACATAGCACCCATCACCTCGAAGGTTTCCATCCATGCCGCCTGGTATTTCACACTCAGAAGATCCACGGCTACTTTTGCTAGCTTTTCTAAGATCTTTTCGTCGTATATTGACAGCTCTATTAGTATAGAGTCAGGAACACAATTTGCCATGAAGGATATCAGACATTCGGACGCAGAAACTCGTATATTGTGGGACGACGATGCCAAGAACGCGGAGACGAGATTGAAGAGGTCTGGAAGTTTCTGAAAGGTCTCTTCTGGTTCAATCTGAGCAGAAACATCGTAGCCTCGGGATAATACGGCAATCCACGGTGGTAGGAGCTGAGAATCATTTTGTGAAGGTCGCAGCTCCGAGATTACCTCGAGAAGTCGTGGGAGCTTCGACGACGATACCTCGTCCGCTGCCATACCCTCAAAGATAATCTCGAACACTTCGAATGATGCCATAGTCATGTATTCATTGCTCGACTTCGATATGTTCAGAAGAATCTCGCATAATGCTTCAATCTTCTTAGCTGGCCATCCACCCGAAGCTGAAGCTACAGTCTTAACAAGTTGCAACGCGTGTATCAATGCTGGTTCGTGCTCTGTCGCTCCGCCCTTCTTTTGCTTCTTAGCCTGGTTTGACCGTGCTGCAAGATCAAGCAGACTCTTCAACGCAGTTTCCGCACACATATCCGCCGCAGGATGGTCCAAGGACACACTTGGTGGAGGATTCTTCAAGACTTTTGCTAAAGCCTCCTGGGCCCGCTTCCTGATCTTTGGTCGGTGATCAACCGCTAGAGCCAAAAGGCCTGCCACAGCACGACGCGGGCTGATTTGTGTTTGCGACAATTCCCATGCTTTTGAATTCTGGGCCACTAGAAGAGTCTCGAGACATCCTATCGAAGGTCTGAGCAATGGCGCATCTGCCTCAACGAATGTCAAGGCGGGGGCCAGACTCGTAAGGATTTCTGAGAACTTCGATTGGAGCAGCGGTTGTGGGGCATATGGAGCAACGACATCGAGCAGGTAAACGACTGAGGTTGCTAAATCCTTATTTACGCCGGAGGTCGAAATTGCTTGTCGAAGTAAGGCAAGAAGCGCTGCGAAATAACCATTGGGAGAAGCTTCGGTTTTCTGGTCTCGTAATGTATCCTCCACGGCAGACAACACGATACCCGTCTGCGAATAGCTGTTAATGCAAATTTTCCTATGGACAATACGAAGAATCACTTACTTGATGTTGATTCTGTAGCTTCGGCGATCGGATCTTGTCGAGCTTCTCTTGAAGAGACATTTTGGAGGAATGTGTGGGCTCTCTGCGCCTTGCTTCGAATGTCCTTAAAAAAAAAGCTTCATCGCAGCACACAAAAAAAAGTTTCCGATAATCGATAGCGATCAACCACTGATGCAAAGTCCGCCGTAGTTAGACATGGCCCCGCAATTGGTTCTTCAGATGCGGCAACGCGCCCGAAGCGGTACAGATCGGGATTAGCCACTCGGCTGCTACCTAAAGAAGTCTAGCGGGAGTCGTGCTGAGAAATACGTAGTTTATCGAGTGGGTACTGTACAAGGCTAGGAGCTCAAGGCTGGGCTGGGCTGGGCTGGCTTCCTAGCTTGCTACCCTAAGTCCGCGCCGCTCACCATGGGAACCGACTCCCCAGGTAATTTGATGGCCAAGGACCACCAGGACCCTTGAGTTCTCCTAGCTTCTCTCTGTTGTCATCAACATCTGGCCTTGTCCTCTACCTCTACGTCTGCCTCTGTTGTTCTCGCAAATATTACTTCATTGTAATCTTTGCAGCTTCTCACTTCTATAGTCTCTCCTTGACGTTTGTCCTTCGCGGATATAGGCTCCCCTGTCGTGCTTATCGCCCGCATTTACATCATACCATACTTTGAGGCCGCGCGAGTCTGCTGCAGCCTACTCCTCCTTCTCCTTACCAACTCCTCCAAGAACCTCAAGCTATCAACAATATGCGCTTCTCTACAGCTTCACTGTTGGCACTCCCGCTTCTCGCGGCAGCTGCGCAACAAGATACCCCGCTTGAGCAAGCCAAAGCTCAAGCACAATACTGGTTCGAGAAGATCTCCTCCTATATCCCAAACCCCAACAAGGCGCACACACCCCCAGCTGCTGCTGCTAAAGCTGGTGGCAAGACCCTCAAGATTCTGACTCTCAATGGTTGGGAGGACGCGATGCGATCAAGTGTCAAGCCAACAAGCACAAAGCCAGAAGAGTGGTGGGTTCTCGTCACTGGAGGCAACAAGACCTGCTTCGGCCAATGTGGTCAAGTAGAGACTGCTTTCAATGAGACTGCAGCACTGTGGGCTGCCAACCCGACGGCTCCTCACCTTGCCTATCTCAATTGTGAAGACCAACCGGTTCTCTGCAATGCCTGGGGTGCTGGACCTCCTTCACTATGGATCTTCGATATGGTTGCACCACCTGCGCCAATCGAATGCCGAGTTAAGCCACTAAACATCTCTACAACGGCCGTCAAGACTTTCACAGACCTCAATTCTGCTGAGGCAAAAAAAGAGGTGAAGATCTACGACGGACTCTTCCACCCATTCGACGGCGTCTTTGCCAAGTATCATGTCGCAATTCCTATCGGCTACGTTTTCTGGGTCTTCGCAGTTGTCCCATCCTGGATGTTCATGATTGGCATTTCTTTCCTCAGTAGAACATTGATGTAAGTACTAGTTCCTAATAATTTCTTTTGAAATACTGACTCGGGTTCAGGAGCAAGAGAATGGACCCCCAAGCCGGAAGACCCGCTGCAGGTGCAGCACCTGGCGGACCCGCAGCCGCTCGTGTACGTGTTGGAGCTCCTCCTGGAGACGGAGTACGTTATTGAACTAATCTTGCAATAGTAAGGAATGATTTGCAAGGACGACGGAGGGAATTTTGCTATGGGAAGGGGGAAAGGGCGATTATTGAATGGATTTGCAATGACGGGCTATTAAATCGTATAGTGATCAATCGTAATTTCTTTCGGGGTATCAAAACTCGTAAAGCCGTACATGTTCGTTGTACACTACCAATCATCGTTTCTCGCATGAGCTTTCCAATCTCTCCAAACCTTCCAGCACTTGCTCTCGAAGCTGGTTGTTTGCGAGCCGTCCGTATCGCAAATCACTCAGACCACCTACAGTGCTTTGCATAGGCCTTAGCAGCGATTCTATCTCTTCGTCCAATCTTCTAATTTCGTCCTCCAGATCCTCAGCTGCGCTACCGAGCTCTGGTAATATCGAATTTAAGGTATGCGGCTTCGTGACTGGCAAATTCGATGTTGGACCAAACAGCTACAAGCAAATATTAGAGCGGCCTACTTAATTGAATTTAATGTTAGAGCAAAAAGTACCGCAATTTCAACATCTGCTTCATCGTCTTGATCCTGCTTCTCCGCCTCTCTCCGAGCTCGAACTACAACCCTTCGCTGCGTATTGCCCCTCTTGACCTCCGCAGTAATATTGCTAGCAACAGCATCTGTGAGTCTGGCTCGCTGTTGTTGCAAGTCCCTGTAGAGTGCTTTAACTTGTGGCGACGATTGGTGTGACCGTGGGAATAGCTCAGTGAAAGCCTTCAAGGATATAATCGAATGCAGTGGGGCCGGTGGTAGTAGGAAGATAGAGAGAATAGTTGCTTCTGTTGGCGCCATTGTGGAAGAGTAGACGAACTGTGGAGGTTTGGGTATCAAACCAGGATTGTTGACACCTTCAAAGGATCATGCACGGCAGTTGAATTGCTTATTCCGAAGCTTCAGCCATGTGCAAAAGTTGAACCGGGAACTCATCCACTCATCCCTCCAAACAAAGGCCTTAAAGAGGAAGTATGTGATGGCGACAGGGTTTGTTGTTCATCTTTAACGCGTAGGGGCGCGCCTCGCTTCGGTTCGCGCTCCTCAAAAGGTTACTGTACTGACGGCCGCCCTCCTACCATTCATTATCTAGTGCCCTGCACATACTTCGCCCAAAACCACCCACCAGATCCCACTCATCATCTACAACATCCATTCGGGTCCTGAATAGAACATGGCGCCCTCAAGATCAGTCCAGGCAACTTCGCCGTACGCCAAAGACGAGAAGGTCCTTTGCTTTCATCATGAAATGTTGTATGAGGCAAAGATTCTGGATGTGAGACCAACAGAGGACAAGGACAGCCCTTCATGGCAATACAAGATCCACTATAAAGGATGGAAGAATACGGTAGGAAACCCTGATGGTATTTTTACACATGTACTAATGAGCTGCAGTGAGTATAATTCCCTGACATCACCCACTTGGGTCATGCCTTCTATACTTGAAAGAGCGTACTATGTCCTCCTGTTTTAGAGCTACTTGACAAGCGTCTCGACTCACGGCATTTCCTCCTCAAACGGTCAATTATTCCTCCTGTTTCGCCTCTTCATTTCGTCCTTTGTCAAAGATATACTTCGTAACCATGGAACGCTTCTCCGGATTCAAGAGAGAACCTGAAATCAAGAAAGAATCTGACCACGTGGCAAACAGATGGGACGATTGGGTTCCTCAAGACCGAGTCAGAAAGTTCACGGATGAGAACAAAGAGCTTGCTGCACAACTCCATAACCAGATGAAGATGCTGCAGCAGAAGGCTCCAAAGAGTGTGTCCAAGAAAGGGGGGCGTACCAATGGCTCAGACTTCAGCTCGGCTCGTGGCAGTGAGGAGCGTCATGCGTCTGCTGCTGCTCAAAGCAGTCGTGGACCAAGGAGGAATAGGGATTATGATCTTGAGAATGTGAGTTACATCTAGTCTCTTTCGTGTTGTAGTTTCGGTATGCTGCACTTTTGTTCGAATGGGGAAGGCACCGACACGTCCCTCGCAAAAGACTCCTTAGTGTCGTTTACATTGAACGTGTTTGTTTTGATCCACGACATCACAACAAGACACTCTCTACTATTCCTGGAATTCTTTACACCATCATTACAAGAATCTACTTGGGTGTCCGCTCCCCTACATACTGCGTCGAAGTTATCAAGGCTTGCTTCAGTGATCGTACTACACAATTGGAGCATTGTCAAGAAAGTTCGTATGGATTCTGCAGCTCGCTCGAGGGCACCTTGCAGCACCCGTCGAGATTCAGAATACGACTCGGATTCCACCATATCAGAGGATTGGGCGGCAATTGGAGCTGAAGAACTACGCGTAAGTTGTCTCCTGCATCACCGTAGTGTGCTCGCCTCCCTCTCATTAACCTTCACTTTTACAGAATCGAGATCGAGCTCACGCTTCTAAGCCAACAATGAATTTTCCCCATTTTGTGAAGACGGGATTGGAAGAGCAACAACCATACCAAGACCAACAGTCTTCGCATCTCCGATCTGCTCAGACTTCACTATCAAACAATCTACTTCCGTCTTTGCACGAACCTACTTCCTACATAGCTCCACACCAGCCACAAGTCGATTCCGATCTCGAAGTCAATATGAATTCTGATTCAGACTTGTCCCCTGTTGACGAGGAATTCCTCAATGACTTTGAGTCCGAGCACTCGCCTGGTTCAGAGATCTCCTCCAAGCGCAAGTCTCACCACGAGAATCCGTCCGCGCGATCAGCTAAGCGCAGAGTTATATCTCAAGAGGATGTTCTGGAACAAGACGGAGACATTCTAGCTAATTCTAATGCTCCAAATCACCATGGTAAATCTACTGGCAAGCTAGCAACTGCCGCTAGTACGTCTCCGAAGCAGCGTGGACGGCGTGGCAATGGCTTCGAAAACATCAATCATTACTACGATACCAACCAAAACAATTACCTGAAACCTAGCAAGAAGAACCATTGGAGTAATCCTGGAACTCCAGCGTATGATGTCCAGAGAACGCTGATGGCGGATGAGTGTCTCGCGCCAGACAATCTCCTGAAGCGACCTGATCCGAATTTCAGCTATATCGTCGATGGAATGCTCCGCTCCGCCCAGCACTTTGACTGGTTAACGAAAGCCAGGGAGAATGACAAGAAGAGAACCACTGGTCATCCCAAATATCAAGCCCACTCGAAGAGCCACACGGCCACCAGGGAAAATTTGCTATATTATAACTTTATGCCAAAGGATGACATCCGGCCCCTAGCTGGAAAACTTGATATCGAAGAGCCAACGGGTCCTGAAGTCAGAGATCTAGAAAATATGATGCTAAATCTTCGAAAGAATTCTGATCTAACAAATGCTCAATCGCAGGAAGAGAGTTTCCACGCTCGCCCGTCGGTCCACCTACCAATTCCAGACCACATTAAAGCCATCCTCGTCGACGACTGGGAGAACGTTACGAAGAATCAGCAGCTAGTTCCCCTTCCCGCCCCTCATTCAGTCGATTCAATCTTGAACGACTATCTCGCATTCGAAAATCCCAAGCGTCAAGCCGGAACTCATCAAGCGGATCTTCTACTCGAGGTAGTCGCGGGCCTGAAAGAGTATTTCGAAAAGTGCCTTGGCCGCATTCTTCTCTACAGGTGAATGTGTCGACCCTTCTTATATGACATCCACTAACTTGGACAAGATTCGAGCGTCAACAATACCTTGAAGTTCGTGAGGGCTGGAACTCGACTACGGGTGACTTGGCAAGCAAGACTGCAGTGACTACCTACGGCGCTGAACACTTCTGTCGTCTTTTGGGTGAGTGCACCTCCATCGTATCTGGGCCGGAGTTAAAAACTAATTTTCACAGTCTCACTCCCTGAACTGCTTGCTCAAACTAACATGGATCAACAATCCTGCAATCGTTTGTGTGAAGAGCTCACGAAGTTGACTATCTGGCTTGGACGAAATGCTCCTACCTACTTCAGAAGCGAGTATGAGACCCCTGGACCTTCATACATCGAGAAGGCTCGCAATGGTTGATTACTTGGTATGGGGGCAGTATCATCTAGAGATGGCATTGACGATGTTCACTATCTCGACGCCGCAGATCCCGAATCTGCTGTTAGGGCCTGATCAGGTCCGCTATCTCCGTGCTGGAATAATTGTAAGAATATTTGAATTTCTGCACTCTGGGCTCGTGGCAAATTGCATGGGAGCACTCGAGGCATGGCTGGTCTTTCGTACATCTCTGGATTTGCATTATAGGCCCTCATTCTTCTCTTGACCAGCAAGGGACATAATGGGCTCTATGGCAGCACCCAGACGTTTCATAAGCATCCGGACGCGTATTTCATGCTTTTGTAGGATTAGATCTTTCTTGATTCGCAAGGAGACTGCTCGCACTAGATTCATTGCACATCTCATATATCATGCTTCCATTAACTCCTGATCGTGTGCAGAGTCTTCCATGAAACATCGCTCACCCTTATAGACTCATTAAGCTTTCCTTGCTGTTATTTTTGAAATTCTCATGCCCAAGGACGTATCTATTTGAGTGCCTATGGATTGAATCACAAAATCGAAGGCGAGGGAAGAGAGACTTATTCATGAGCTTTACTTTCTGTTCAATGCACCATTACCAAACTCGAGCTCAAGTATCGTCGTGATTCTCGGTTTGAGATATTTTACACTTCGACTCAATATTCCCCAAGCGCCAATCTCGTTCCAACACAATGCTCGGAATTAGCATGAACCCTCCCTGGTCTGGCCTTGGTCATGAAAGATGTTGGAAGATATTCCCACAATCCCATACATCCTCTTATCCTACAAACATACTAGTAGTATCCTACACTCTGGTCCCCCCTAGGATTGTCACCGTCGTATCGCCCTTTCCATGTAGAATCCGGGATCTGGTTTGCGTTCTGCCTTCAGCTCATCCTTCGTCAACGCCCTATCTACTTCTCTAACCAACACCAATTCCTTGACTCTCATAATTTGGCCAGCGACTTCTGGTGTAACGGGATAGAAGACAGTCTTCATTCGTCGGCGTAGACCGAGCGCTTTCAAGACACCTTGTGTTCGTTTTGGGAGGCCGATACCCGATCGCATGAGGGTTATACGGAAGTAGGACATGGTTGCTAATTAGTCTGTTAGCTGCTGGAAGCGTCGCATGATTCATGCTAAACTGACATTTGTCCAGCGAAGAAGTTCACCCCTGAACGTGTTGTTGTTGGATCTTCGTGAATCTCGTCCTGATGTCAAAAATATCTAGGTCCAGGTCCACCAGGTCCTCGGCCTTTTAAGGACACGGCCGCTACAGTCATATTCCTGATCAGTGTCGTTTCGCGAATTTTAAGCGGTGGAACACCACTTTTAGCGGGGACTACCACCAAAAATCAATGAACCACTGCTTC
>QYAJ01000381.1:0-15605 GCA_003988865.1 Phialocephala sp. D728
CAACTCTAGCCATGATTTCAGAGTGGTGGTGGGGTAATTTTCATTAAAATTTTGGTGGTGTTTTGGCCAGGGTGGTGTTTGCGCACGGGATCTCGGTTAGGCCTGATTGGTGCAGGCTCTGACCGCGCCGCATCTGCCTCACTTACAGATGTCCCGGCCATCTCCACCCTACATCTACGCCTACATCTACGCCTACATCTACCTAATAGTGAGTCATGACAGACTCATAAATCACAGATCTCAACAGTATTTAATAGTCTTGTCCCCGCGACTTCGAGCGCATCTTCCTAGCTCTTTATTTATCCCTCTGGTGGCATCGGAACGCTGCACTTTCGAGCGGACTCTCATCCTACGGCTGCAATGCCCGTAGTTCCGCCATCGAGTTGACTTGACGCTCGTTCGGATGCCGAGTTGGGGAATTATTGAGCAAGAGACAAATACTAGCTGTTGAGAATCTGCTATTACCTCAATTGCGCCATGGGTCCACACCTCGGAAGCCTGAGCGATGAGCTCCTCCTTATGGTCCTAGAAGAGGTAAAGAATGATAGCTATCAAAGAACTACCATACTGAGATAACAGGTCCGACGAATCTCGCCTCACTCGCTTCTTAGCATTTGCCTTACCGCGCATCGCTTTTGCCGTCTTGCAAGCTCGTTCATCTACCAACGAGTCTCTATTCCGTCCAACCAGCTACAGGATAATGATAAGACTCTATCGAAAAAGGAATGCTACACCTTCGAAGCTAATATAGTTGCTCATGCTCATCATATCAAAGTTCGTTGCTCGCTGAACTGGTCCTCCTTCAGCAATTTGCTGTCGAGAATGCAACATCTAGAAACAGTGACATGGCACTTTTGGGATTCGCCATTTCCTGCAACCGTCAAGAGAGTCTTGCGACAAAAGTGGCCAAGTGTCAAGCTCTACATTGAGGATCTGTCTGTCGGTCACAGAACGGATGATGCAGATGTGCAGAAGGCCGATTTGAATTTGCTGAAGAGCCTTGTTGGCATCCGGAACATTCACGCAGTCAAAGTTGAAATCAGCTATGAACATCCCGTATCAATGAGATGGTTGAAGGATGTCCTACTCAGTAGCAGAACTCTCGAGATACTCCACCTTACCCTTCCAAGAAATCGTGATGGAAGAATCGAGTGGAGCCACGATGACTTAGGGGAGCATGACCTTTGCGTGGAAGAAGGCGAACGACTTGAATCTCTGACGGAACTGGTCTATGAGTCCCGATCATATTATGTGACCAAGCTTATCCCTGTTTCATTTTTCAACTGGTCCAAAATCCGTCACCTCGAGCTTCGCGGCCATGCGCTGAGACATTATGTCCACTACTTGCAAACTCAGGAGGTGTATTTCCATACTCTTCTCTTGGAGTTTATCGCATCATCAGCATTTATGCATGTTGGTAATAAATTCTTGGACGAGTTTCTGAACCATCTACGTGGTCTTAAGAGCTTGGCGTTGGTAACTCCTCTCGATCAGGTTCCTGTCGATACGATAGCACTTCATGGCGACACCCTCAAAAGTCTTTCGATCAGATTTGTACGGCGGTCAGTGGATCCGTATTCCTTTCTGATCGACATACCACCATATGAGGTCCACCAGATTGATAGCCTCAACACCTCATGCCCCCACATCTCCTCACTTACTCTGGACCTTGGCATTGCAGATTTCATGGTAGGATTCCCATTGTTTAGGCATGCAAAAACAAACAGTGATCTCTCATACAGCCGTACGACACTTTGGCCGCCATATCCCGATTTCCTCATCTAACCAAAATTCGCCTTTACTTCCGCTTCGCAGCTACAGGAACCTATTTCACTCCCAACTACTGCAGTGCAACAGTCAGCAACAAGAATATCCCACATATCCACACCGACCGTCTGACCGTGCGACACATATTTTCTTACATCTTGACTCATAAAGTCGGTCGACGCTTCGAACAACTGGAAGTGATGATGGGCGACTTCCCTCGTTCATTGGCACAGATCCGTATGCGACCCTGCGATCCTGAGCGTCCCAACATCCTATTCATCTGCCGCGAAGATTCCGATGGTACCATCGTGGTCAACGACGATGTCACGGACCACGAAGATCTCGCGTGGAATCGGTATTTTGATATGGAGCGTCTCGCGACTCAGCCGGGTCAGACTTGGCCTGAGAACCTTGAGGAGATCATGGCTGCTGAAGAAGAGGCTGATCGGATTATGAAGGGAATTGACATATTTAATCAGAGTGACGGTATAGACAGTTTATTTGAAGAGATTTAGGCTCTGGAGAGCCAACATGCAAGAGAGAGAAATTCGTTGAAGTTCATTTTTGATGGCGGGATTTTCCTCGCTAAGCCTCGATTTCAAACCAATTTAATTTCCTCCACTTCTACACTACTCCGTCAACGACAACCAACAGCCAATAATATTCCTGGATATCGACTGTCAACAGCGTATACATTTGCACTTCATGTACATTTGCCCTTGATAAAGATGCCACCTTACTTGTCGTTATCGGACCTGGTCTATCACAAGGCCATGTCGACAGGAATGCCTATTGAGGTGTTCATCGATTTGTACGACCGTACCAAAGATAATATCGCTTCTGCAATGCCTCTTGCCCTTTCAAAAGCTCAGGAGTATGCTACGCAACTTTGGGTTTAGATCTCTCTTCGTATTTTTGATATTTTCGATTACTGCCACATATTTCAGTCTTAACCTTTCCGAATATTTAAAGCTGATCTAGATATTGATAGTCTGTCCGACCGAAGATTTCGCCTACATCGATCCTCTTTACTAAGCTTTTGTCAGTGCCTTGCAGGAGATCGAACACTTGAATGGCAGAATTGCGGATACGGAAGATGTCATTACCGCCCTCAGGGAAAGTGGCCGCAACAGCGAGGTTGCTATGCGTGTCACAGAAGTGGCCCTTGAGAGCAACAAAACCATTGAAGCGCGAATTAGCAATAGAGAAGCCCTGACGACTCGAATATCTGACCTCGAAGCCGATCTTGAGGAGCATGACGAACACCATCAAAAAGATGAGCAGTCAATCCAATTTGCAAACGGCGAATTTGAACGTCTCAAGAAGGAGGTCGAACGCCTCAACAGGGTTGTGAAACACAAGGAAGACATCATGGCACAGAAGGATGCGACCAAGGCCGAGGAGCACAAGAGATTCGCCGAGAAGCTGAAGTTGATGAATGAGAAGTTGAGAATTAAGAGCTGTACTGTCAAGGAACTCAAGGCCAAGGTCACCGCCCTCGAGTTGCAGATCGAGCTCCACCGACGCGCCGACGCTACCGAATATCACGAAGTTTCAGCTTCTCCACCTTTCTTGATAGCTAGCCCCCGTCGAAAATGCCAAGCACAAGGCCATTAGTCCACAGAATGCGGGAAAGAATACAAGGAATGTGGTAGCTACGATGATTTGCGGACTGAATGCAAAGCTACTCATCATCGTACTCTAAAGCGCGAGTACGATGAAAATGAGGGTGAGAGTCTATTTGCGGACGCCAAGCACACCAAGATCGCTCAATAAATGCGTGGCAGAAGTCAGAAGCCCCTTGGATCAGTTGGTTGTTTTTACATGTTTGGGATAATGGGATCATTGAAGATTATTGACGGTAGTTTACGGGCACTTCATAGCGGCAGAATAGACTTGTCTCAACATCTTTGACTGTACACTCGTAATCGTGAACATGAAATGATTACATTATGTGAAAATGCCTTGACATGCTAACGGCGAGAATAAAATTGATGGACAGATCAGTATTACCTAACTTTGAAACTCTCCCTTTGACGATCAAGAGAACGCCGACTTGAAGTTGTCCGGAGCCGATGTTGCATCGTACATATTTTGATATGACACTAGCTTATTTAGGGAGTCTCGCTTTGATACCAAATAGTTTAAAACAAGCAAATCATTTGTCATTGACCGGACTGAAGTCGGTTCTGTTAGCTTCATTAAGCGTTTACTTACTATCAAGGGTCCAGTGGATCCGAGATGGTAGGAGTTTTTTAAGAAAATTTTCACGAATTCCCCCAATCCTAATGTTTTAGTTATCTTTTCTTAATATTAACCAATTATTGCACATTCCTAAGAGTATTCGAATGGCTTTTTGAGATTTTTTTGGTGGTTCTTTTTTGGCGCTGGATATTCGGTGTCCAAAGCGCCTTTTGGGGATTGTAAGCGAGCAGGTTAATGGGAGAAAAGGGGTGAGGTTGAGGATTTGATTGCTTATTAGCCTTCGCTTGAATGATGCTCGAGGCCAAAAAGCAAGATGCAGCTTATTTCCTTCTAGGAAATAACCAAAGTGGTCATTATAAGCTTCTTGGCTCTCTAATGTGATGATGATGATGATGATAATGATATTAATTTACGACTAGGGGATATAGCAATCCGAGCCTCCTAGGGGGCATGGGGTCGTGCTAAGCTAAGGATCTATATATAATCGAATTGTAGACGTCAAAAACTTTCACGGGGAAAAACCTTACGTCGAATTGTATAGTACGCAACCCTTAGAAAGCAATTCAAGCAAAACGCGGGCTGAAGAGTAGTAATTATAGCCTTTCCCATCCGATCGGGATAGACATAAAGAATGTATCCTACCGTAGAGAGGTATTTAAAACCTTTAGAACTAGAACTTAGGGGACTTAACGTGAGTTAAAAGCCTCCTAGACAGCTTTAGTAATAGTAATCTAAGTTCTTTCCTACGGTAGGTAATGAAAGTGTGCTCGAGTAATATCGACAACCTCTTTAAACACCCCCGCGACTCCTTTCCTCCCCCCTCCCTCTTTCATCCTCTTCCCTACTCCCTCTTTCGTAAACTCGAATATAGTTACTTCCTTATATCCCGATAACTCCTTTTGCCTCCTTTAAAACTTGCGTCCCCGCCTTTAATCCTCCTTCGTAGTATCGGCTACGTCGGGTATAAATATCTTCGTAGGTGTACGTAGTAGAGGCCCAGCTTAGGCAAAGGTAGTGTACCCTAGAATAAAGCAATATCCAGGCAGTCTAGTCGAATAGTTTTGGTTCGAGTTGTAATCGAAGGAGGATGGAAAAAAGGCTACGGTGGCAGATTCGAGAGGATCGTCGATAAGGCCTCGTACGTACCGCTTTCGTTCGAGATTCAATCTTGGCTCTGGGATAGTATTTCAATCCAATCTGCAAGTAGATCAAGCTTCTAAAAGCTTCAGGTTCGTAGGGCGCACTAGCGTACAGGTGTTGAATCGTCGCGCCCCTACTCTCTAATGTGATAAGGTTACTCTAAATTACATTGGTCATTTAAAACGCAATTGATGAAAACAGATATGATTGAATTCACCTGATCTGAATTAGTCACACAAAGTAGCAGTAGATATCAGGCTCCGTTACTCCGACTCTACAACCGGCAGAGCTTGTTTGTGTACCATTCCCTATTCGAAGGAAGTGAAACAACACATTTCCTTTTCTCCACTCAGTAGAGCAACCATCAATTCCCCGGCCCTGTCTTGAACCTTCATACATCAAAACACTCTCCATCTCAGCAACACCATCCTCACACTTCACCGACCAATCAAATTGCCCATATTCATCCTTCACTGTTCGCAAATCATTTACCATTTTCTCCATTGTTTTGTTGCGTTGCGAAAAGAGCATCTAGTCTAGCTATGACGGAAGACTGAATCTTGAGGACAAGGGGAAGAGTTCCATCCAAAACGCTTTTGAGATCTTAGCGAGGATGAAGGAGAATGTCATCTTCGGTAAAGTTCAAACCTCAAAGGCGAGAAGGCATTCTCGGCTGCTGAGTCGTTTGTGCTCCTGTGGATGATCTAAAGAAGGATGGTCGCATTGGTAGTGTGATATTGAAACAAGAGCAGAGAGCAGGCGAACCATGAGAGAAGGTTTGGAATGCCGTATATTGTCGGTAGGTGCTGAATTCATCTAGTAAGAGTATTGTTACGAGCAGAGCTCTGAGTTGGAGAGAAAACTGCACGTTTCGAACTGCTACAAACTGAGGGAGAAGGGTTTGAAATGCCCAAGACAGAGTTCAAAGATTTGAACAAAGGGATCAAAATAGGGAACATAGCGACTATTCAACGTATCCTATGGTTAGTCATTGGCGACTTGCGTCCGCACTGAAAATGATGAGTAAAGAAGCTTGAATAACATTTTGTAAAGTGCAATACACAAGTTTAATTTCTCTGGAGAAGTAGAAAACATAATCACAAAAGTTTCCTTTTGGTAAGGCGGAACATTGATAGAGCACCTAACGGTGCGAGTGGATTTTAACTGTCTCCACAGTACACATTGAACAGCGAAGATGACCACATCCAGGACAGTGATCATTGATGACAACAGTCATACCACCTTCGACGCCACAGGCATCCTGTGTACAGTCAGTCAATTATGTTCAGACAGTCAGCATTATCTTACACAATACCACACGCTGTTTGGGTCCCTTCTCACATCAACCCCAAAAAGGGTACGAGGCGTTAATTTCATTTCGTAGGAACTATGAGATTGGCGCGTTGAGGTCCTGAAAACACCTCGGTATGTATGTGCTTTCATCACTGTCTTCTGTATTGTGTCCAGCTTTTTTCTATTTTCAATTTCTCCTCTGAGCACAAAAGAAAGAGACCCGGCGGATTGCTCGGCATCTTCTTTGTCGTCCCACGCGACAGTTGGCGACGGTCGATGCTGGCCCTCAACGCCAATAGCTGCTCCATCCATCATCGAGTCCGTTTCATTTGTCGGCGGGTAAGTCACGTCTTTCGACAAACGCAGTATTTCCAATGACTCTTTGGAGTGGTGGACTGCTGGTAGCTCCTCTGTGATGGATGGTAGGGTTCTTGGCAAGGGCGTATGTGATCCGTCTTCGATCGATGCGACGGTATCAGCCTCTTTGATTGGTCTTGCTTGAACGAGTGAGGAGGGTAAGTTCTGATTGTTGTCGATAGCTTCTATATCTGGGACTTCATTGTTTGACTTCGGTGATGAACACCCGAGTGATAGGGCTTGGAAGTCCAAGCCAGGTGTTGGTGAGCGGACCGAGAGAGGTGTGAAAACGCTGAACGTTGGGGATGGAGCTGAAATGATTGTTAGCTGGATGTCAAGAAAATATCGGAGATGACAGCTCACCATTGATCGGGCTAGCCATTGCTAGGAGAGCCTCTTCCGAGATGTCATGTCTGCGAAGATAGCGATCGATCTTATGATCATCGACAGGCTTCTTGTAGACTCGGAAAGAGCTTTCCTTGTCGTCAAGCTTGCGCTTGGCTTTTGCTCGGGCAAGGGCTACTATGGTCTGTCCCTTCAAGTTCTTGGTATCAAAGCCCCATTTTGGGAGACGACTCTTGAGCTGCTTTTCACTACACAGGAAGTTAGACATGACATCAGAAGAGGAAGTAATTCATACACATACCTAGCTATGAAACCAAACTCTTGGGCTAGAGTTTGGATCACTTCCCTCAAAGGTCTGTCTTCTGCAACATAAAGCCGCTCAACATTAATCTTCTGCGCTTCCCATTGCTCGGCAGAATATCTGGGAGCCTTGGTTTTGGCAGCTGAATCCATCTTGGAAGTCATATGAAATGAATGTTTCGTAGGAAGAAATGACCGAGGTGATATTTCGAGAATGAGAAGTTGGAACCTTTTATGTTCTTCCTCAGCGAGGCCTCTGACCGATCCTTGGACTCGCTTAAGGGGTCGATGCAGCATTCATTGGTCAATCAAAAGTTCCATTGGATTGTGGCTGAAGCATGGCATCGCCATTTGTTCTTGAGTTTGGAACTTTTGTTAAGCGAATTTGTTGCCAATCAATCTGGTTACATGCTTCAGGGGTTATTACGTCTCAGTCTTGTGGGGTTACCCGCGGAAAAGGAAAAGGGAATAGTGCAGCAGTAATTGATAAACACGTCCAGGGTAACATGAATAGCTATGAGAAACAGAACTTTTGCGAAGCGAGAGAATTTCCCTATTGCCCTCATACCTACAAACTATTCGTTTATCCTCTCCTAAACATTGGCCTTTCTGCTAACCTCGCGTCACCTCCTCTCTCGTTTCTTCTTCCATCGTGCTTGATATGTTCTTCAACACAGTTTTGAGTTTGTCAATCGTGCGTGCTCTTTAGGACGGTCTGAGAGTGTAGACATAAGAGGCGCTAGTGGACGGCGTCTTGGTAGCCTTTTACCCAGACATCGAGCCAATTGATGAACCTAGATCACTGTCTGAGTATCTAGATGAGCGACGATTATGTCGCGGCCGCAATGAGCGTCTCCCAATTAAATATTTCCGCCTCGTCCATTACATTCTCAACACCTCGACCCCAGGTTCAAATATCGTCCTTAAGAAATTTGCTCGTTTCTATCTTAGAAGCAACAATCCAAACTCTGCTTGCTATCATTTGAGTGAAGCCATCATGTTCTCCTCAGATACCATTATATCCTTTGCTGTCGCCCTCGGAGGCTTGTTCGCAACTGTAATAGGCACATGGTTTGGATATCTTGCTCTGAAAGTCATGAAGTCGAACAACTATTCGTGTATGTCGCCAGGTTACTTCACATGGTCATTGGCTGACATCCTCTCAGCTGGAAATACTACGAGGCCTACTACGAACGAAGTTCTAGACTTGGAGGCCACAGCACAGATCCCCATGGTGCCTCCAAAAACCTATGTCACTTAGCCTTTGATTCGGAGTAGTATGAAATTGGATAATACGGAAGGACGTTCATATAGCTGGGGCTGCATATGAGGCTCCCTACGCTTCAAATTTGATGGTGCTCTGGTGCTACAAAGGTATTTGAGGGGAAACGGTCCCCAAAGTGATCAACATGGAAGCAGGAATAAAGTAGCAAGCAGCCACATGACACTATTGATGGTGCTATATTTCCAGATAGGACTTCTTAAGATGATATAGCCTTCTAAGAATACCACCTCATCAAACTACGGCAAGATAATTATCACTGACACGATAATAACAGAAAGAGGTTTAGCGTGCGGTCCGCGTAACGGAGTTATTATCTAGCCGTACTTCTACTTGTCGGCTTTTCCATTTGGGCCAACTCGCCGAAACGAGTCGGAACCACTAACTTGGACTTTAAGCAACTTGGAAAACTCGTAAAAAGATAGTTTTTAATTAATAACAAATTAACCGGGCCTCGAAACCTCATAATTTTTTAATCAAATTATACGTTTGATTAAGGTTTGCAAATATTATGTAGAAAGTTAGTTGATTATACATCGAGTTATGATACTAACAGTTTTTAAATATATGATATGAATGGTGGTGGTAGGCCCAGCGAAGTTGGGCTATATGTATAGTATAGTTGGTCGTGTGACTACTGTGCAGGCAGTGCCGTAACATCTATCTGAGGTAAGAAGTCTAAGTTAGTAGTTCCGAGTCGCTTGCGAGGTGGGCCAGAATATCAACTTTTGGACCCGACGAGTATACCTACCTATTGCCATGTTTGAAATATCTTGAAGGGCAGATGAGACCCTATTCAGTATGGCATGTTTTGAAAAGCAAATTAATTTGCATGCGTATGTCGTCTTCCTATACCTCGCTATCGCCCCTCTACTTCTCACTGGCACTTTGCTTCGTATATCTCGTTATTCTTCTCTATATTTTTCTTTTCGATCATGTGCACCACGTTCTTCCTATAGAACTTGCTTCACTCCTCTCCAATGACTAATCTCCAATTATCTTACTGAAACTTGTATATATTGAAGTTGCCTCTCCTTTGAGCTGCGCATTCTTGCACATTCTATAATACTTGTAACTCATAGCGGCAACTTTGCATCTGGTCTAATCTCAATAAAAACCATTAAATGCCTTCACCTGCTTTATGACAGTTTTGCTCGCCTTTGAGCATGCTTTCCTTTACAAATGTCCTCGTAACTCAGTTATTGTTGCGGAAAG
Organism: Phialocephala sp. D728; assembly: GCA_003988865.1. NCBI lineage: Eukaryota > Fungi > Ascomycota > Leotiomycetes > Helotiales > Mollisiaceae > Phialocephala > Phialocephala sp. D728. The sequence continues at coordinate 9,905 of QYAJ01000381.1, forward strand.
GAGGTTCAGTAGAAAGATGATTCATTCTTGTGCTACCGAAGGGCAAGATATACTCGCTAAGCTCGCTAAGCTAGCTAAGCTAGGTCTAGGTAGCTAAGTAAGGCAGGCAGGCACGGGCATGTGCCGACAGGCACGTCACGTGCGTCACTTCTCGTGACAGTTATTGATTCATAATGAAGTCTTGAACTGTAGGTTTTTCGCTTGCAATTCTTGCCTGATTTATAAAGATGTACGGAGCAGAGTCATTACTGTTCTAAGAGCAGTATTAAGGATCGCTCGCTATAGGGATGTTGTAAGATGTTTTACGAACCTTTTCTATTGTTGAATCAGAGAGTAGTTCCAGGGCAGTATTACTTCCCGATGCAGGCATCCGCCCGGAGCGGGACCGAAATCTGTTTTTAGATTACGGAGTATCTTCGGCGCCGATAGGGGCCTACCAACCAAGAATTATTTAGCTCCGTGTAGTGAGCTTTCAAGACCGAGCTCTCGTGGTCTCATGTATCTCCTGTATGATACCTTGAGACATCAACCCAGCCTCCAACATGGCGTCGCAATCACATCCCGACGCTAACGTCGTTGCTGACGGGGATTTCGACCCCACATTGGTCCCGGACGAAGCTGCCGCGCATCAGACGGACAACGCAGCAGACGACTATGACGACGTGGGAGGGATGAGTGACGGCGAAGCTCACATCAGTGTAAGAACTCTATTTAGTCCTGGGCCCCCCTGGGACCAAGGAAGCAGGCATTCTGAACGCGCCTAGGTCGATAGCAACGATGATGATTCTGCGGTGGGAGACCTGTCGCTACAGTGAGTGCTTCACTGATCCTGCTGTGGGGTGATCGCTTCAGAAGCTTGCGCTAATGATACGATGGTTGCAGACGTTCCACGACATCGGTACGCTCGAGCGTGTACGACTATATCGAAGAGAATGGGAGGACATACCATAGATACAAGGAAGGCAGTGAGTGATGCGCTTCTGGTAAGGAGGAACATTTTGCTAATGCTAGCTGATTGTAGGTTATGTGATGCCAAATGATGAGGTCAGTCTGCGAACACATCTAAGGATACATACATTACTGATGCGCAAATGTACTAGAGGGAACAAGAGAGGCTAGGTAGGATATCTCAAACTTACTAGTTTGAGATACGGCTAACAGACTCAGACATGCAACACCATTTATGGTACATGGCCCTGCATGATCACTTGTTTCTTGCACCAATAGTAGAAAACCCTCAAAACTGCCTAGATATAGGTACTGGGACTGGTATATGGGCCATTGATTTCGGTATGTTCCCAGCGCGGACGTTCTCATCTTTGGAGATTGCTAAAAGAAATCAAGCTACGAGGTACCCTTCAGCGCAAGTTATCGGTTCAGATTTAAGCCCGATTCAACCAGAGTTGTGAGTATTGAATGGACTAAATCCATTGCCAAAATATACTAATGATCTCTAGCATACCTGCAAATTGCCAATTCGAAGTAGAGGATGCTGAAGACCCATGGACATACTCGCAAAGATTTGATCTAATACACGGCCGACTAATGATCAGCTGTTTCAAAGATCCGAGGGGAGTTCTCGAACAAGCTTTTAAACATCTTGCCCCCGGCGGCTATCTCGAGATGCAAGACGCAGACTTTCCTATGAAAGCAGTGGATAATACCTTGGAGGGCACAGCTCTGTGGGAGTGGAACATGCACATTGTACAAGGAGCTGCGAATGCTGGACGTCCATGGACTCGAACGAAACAGTACAAACCATGGATGGAAGAAATTGGATTCGTGGATGTTGAAGAGAAGCTGTTGCATTTCCCAATCAATACTTGGCCTCGTGATCTTCACCTGAAGAAACTTGGACTCTGGTTTCAACACGACTTGCTGGAAGGGCTGAACTCTACACGGGCAATCCTAACTCGAGGCTTGGGATGGTCAAACGAGGAGGTGGAAGTTTTTCTGGTGAATGTGAGGAAAGATCTAAACAACAGAAAAGTGCATGCTTACGTTGTTATGTGAGTGAAAAAATCACAGATGTTTGCATTTGGGAAGGAGCTGACACAATCAACAGGCACGTGGTCTATGGAAGGAAACCTCCGCTCTCAACATAACAATTGTACCAAATAAAAAAACGTATTAAATCGAAAACATGTCTTATGTCGAAGGCCTGTGTAAAATGTATGGTTTTCAGAACAACACCAGCGGGGTGTTTGACACGTGCTTCACTTCTTCTTCCCGTCACCGGTCCACGATTTCTTCGTCCACCTCATGGCCTTCATAATCATCCTTGCACAATGTATAGAATGACTCGGCCTTGACCTTTGAAACGCTTCTTTGGAAACTTGTATATTTAATGGGCGAGACTTTCCTTGCCTTAAAGTACGCGGCGTTTTTGATCATACAAATGCGAGACTGAACTGCTTCCTCCTCCAATGCAAGGGAATCTCGATTGCTTGTCCATCGATGAACGATTATCTACGCGAAGAGGCAGAGAACTAGGGCAAGAAGAACCCGAGAACTATTGAGTATATCTTGAGAAGGTCTAAATGATATATCAGGCTCCAGAAATGTCCTAAAACACTTGAGACGTTTCAATGGCCTTTTCCCTTATATCTGCAACGACTTATCTTCAAATGCATCTCTTGGCTTGCAAAGCAAACGCGCTAGACCTAAAAGAGTCGACAAGACAAGCAAGTTAGTTGCGCTTCCCTTCCACTTCGATCTTTCAACTCTGCCTCGATATTCCGCCATGGTCTACGAATCTCAATACAATGCATTCTTGGAGAAGGCGATTCGAGAAGGACTCGATCTGGACTACGTTGACAAATGCCTTAATGAGCGGCTAGACATTCTGCATCGTGAATGCCCGAAATCTTCTCGTGACGAACGCCTTTTTCATACCGAATCTGTGACCTGGAACTTCCTATGTAAGCTTTAACTATCTTACAGAGATCTCCCGTCCACTAATCTTTACCCAGGGTCTGGGGATACTTTCCCAGGAACTGATCCTATACCAAGTTCAAGATCTGCACGACAACGTGCTGCACGACACCCACGCTACATATCCTTCCTTGAAAGTCTCAAGCAACCCCTGCCGCCCCAATCACGCAAGCGGAAAAAGCCAAGGGCTGTTAAAGCCTCTGCTGCTACAAAGTCTGTCCAACAGAGGGTCAAGGAGCCAGGAATCAAACTGGAGCTAGAAATTAAGCAAGAGTCAGAAACCAAGCAAGAGGAAACAGGAGGTCTCATCATAAAGTCCGAAGATAAGCCTTGCATTAGCGATGAGGGCGAAGAAGGTGCTATGGCGAAGCAGGAAGTATTTGAGTCCAGTTCGGATGTCCCACCTTTCGAGGAGCTTGCAACAACACTACCAGATGGCGACGTGAAAATGGAGGACGAGCCGCCGGTGAAATGCGAGATCTGCAGGAGAAGAGGTCACGAAGACACCACATGTCCAGAACTATGTGGAAATTGGAGATGTTACAGTGAGATTCACAGCGCTGCAGACTGCCCATACTTCTGATCACTGTGCTGGCTGTAAAGGTCGGTCGGAGGAGGTTCTTAAGAATGTAGCTTGCAATTTCGTCGTCGCTCCTGTAGAGAAATTGCAATCAAGCGCTTATCAGTACCAATGCCGCCTTTAACATACGTTGTGAATTACATTGTCAATTCATGTTTCTCTGAGCTAAAAAGGGGAGGAGCTTTTTTGGCTCTCGCTTGCTGTTAGCTTTGTTTTCGCCAGAGCATGGACTCCTCTCTTCCCCACTGACACCTTCTCAAGCTACTGAACAGGTGGTAGAAGGTCGTAATTCCATCCCTCTGGTGCCAAAGCCTCCAGGTCGACAGCATCAACAGCACCACAGCATCGATTCAAGAACTATCACAGCTTGTGGAAGAGAAGATTGACAGACCTGACGCCAGGTTATCTATCGAGTTCTCATTCGTACCGTCGCGTCAGCGCACCGCACCTACTTGCTCAAGAACTACCATGGAATACGTGTCGCAATTCCCAAGCATGCGAGAGAAGGCCGCAACGGCCGGTGTTCAAATCGAAGATGTGCAGAAGTATTACAGAGGCCGCCTGACTGACTATAGTACTGCAAGCTTCCACGCTACACCACTTGAACGACAACACAACGCGGAGTGGCTTACATGGGTCGCCTTTTGTACGTACAATTTGCTCAACGCTTTCTAGATCTCTTTCTTGCGAGATACTGATGACTGAAAGGGCCCGAGGAAAGCTTCCCAGGACTCATACCCTCACCATCGAAACACCCGTTGACAAACACCTGGAACACAGAAACCAGTGAAGTTAACTTTCAACCTTGTGGCAACGCTGCTTCGACTAAAGTATTTCCACAAAACTCGGCGTCCAGGAAGATCAGCTATCAAAAGGAGCACAGCAAAGATAGCAGAGCCGGAAAGCAAAACCCCTTCTCGAGGAGACCCTATACCTTCGCAGGCCAAAATCTCCTTCCCGATGAGAGGATTTGTGGTGGGTGTAGAACAGACGGCCACCCTCTTGCCGATTGCACGAAGAATGTTGACGAGCATGGTTTCATCAACGGTTGCCCCAAATGTAACACTACAAACCACCTTATCGACGATTGTCGTGGTAAGAACAAACTCACAGATGGAAGAATGTTCTACTTTCTGGTTGTAAAAAGGGTTGGAAAGCCTCCTTTTCGGTCTCGCGAGGATTTCCGCTTCGTTTGTCTAAAAAAATTTGCGGAATTGAGAATGTATCCTCAGACTTGTCAATTCGCAGCTCAACGACGAAACCAGGGAATTTTGCAGATGGTCACCGAGATAGTAATGGACCCATCTTGGAAATCCCGCCATCTTGTCGCCTCCCAGATTCATCCTCTGGATGCCAACCGAGAGCCGTCCTTATTTGCCAATCTTTTCAAAGTGGAGAGTACAACGTCAAGTGTCCTAATGCAGGATAATAAGAGTTCTGCTCCCAAAGCATGGGATTGGTTGAAGGCTAATCGACCCCTCTTTCCGACCTACTCTACGAACGAGAGTCAATCTTCGTTCCGTAGCAATGGTATGGCCCGAAGCCACAATTCCGAGAAACTTCCAATCAAAGAAGAATCAGTCGATGTAGATTCTTGTCCTTCCAACACCGCAACAGACTCAACTACATTCAAGGTTGAGCGCACGCAGTATATCAAGCGAGAGACATTTGAAACATTACCATCCAAGTCTGATATCAGGCACCACGCCAAGCATTCCGATGTTCCAGCATTCTCAGATCTCCCTCCATCCCTAGGCTTCAAGATCGAAGACTTTGCAGATGAGAACCTACAACAACCTCTCTCGAATAGTGACAGAAATCCACCACTGTCCATGCCTACGAACTCTCTTAAGACATGTGATAATTCTCTGCCAAAACGCTGTGCTCTCTACGGGGGTTTCGGACATGAACGCCAGGACTACAAGTAACGAGCTTCAAGGTTATCGAAGAATTTGGAATGTGACAAAACCAGGCGCTCCGCTCCTTTGAGGCGCTGCGTAGCTGGGGGAAGTTGGTATCACAAAATAATAGCGTTTTATCACTAGTTCAGGGTACTTCCTCAGACGGTCATTGTAGCTAATAATGGTAGCTAGAGCGCGGCACGGGTTGCGGCTGACCAAGGGTATCCACATGGGTGGGTGCCCATGGGGAGGGTAATCGATATTTTATTACCCGTTGGGTGGGGAG
>QYAJ01000382.1:0-15567 GCA_003988865.1 Phialocephala sp. D728
GTGGGTAGGTCCGGTGGACGTGCACATGAGCTCATGTGCACCTAATGTTCACCCGACATTTAACCGTAGACCTTATTATCAAAGTAAAATCTCAGTACTCTTGTAATACTTTCAGAGTACTGCCATAGTATTGCTATAGTACTTCAAAAGTACTAAAGGTAGTAGTACTATAACAGTACTTTAAGTTTGAAAGTACTATAATAGTATTATAAGATATATCCCCAATGCGGGCGGCTCCCACCGCCCCCCAACCCCCCGGACTAACTCTAACCCCTAACCCTCCTAACCCTCCTAACCCCTAACTCTCCTAAGCCTTATTATTTTCAAAGTACTATAGCAATACCATAGCAGTACTCTGAAAGTATTGCAAGAGTACTAAGATTTTACTTTGATAATATGGTCTACGGTTAAATGTCGGGTGAACATTAGGTGCTGAAGTCCTCGCTCTGAAGTCAGGCAAGCGAGGTGCACATGAGCTCATGTGCACGTCCACCAGACCTGCCACCCGCATCTCAGCCTCTCATTGTTGATCTCTCCAATACCTTAAGAGACTCAAATGACCAATCTCATACGATGAGGAAGGCTCTATTGTTCGGAAGCGGCGAGTCCAAATACATCCAACCACGACTCCTCCGCGCTGTTGAATCTGACGATGTCGCGCTCATACGAGACATTATCACGGAGGCCCGCCACAGCGGCGAGCTAGATGACAACATCTTGAGTGCGGCGTTGATGCGTAGCTGTGAGAAGGGTAAAGTAAACGCATCAGAATGTCTGCTTCAATTAGGAGCGAAATCAGATGGGACGACCGACATGACTCGAATTCGCCTTTCTCCGTTGTTGAGAGCAGTGGACAAAAATTGTTATGATGTTGTGCGGCTACTATTTGAGTATGGAGCGATGCCTGATGTGCAGGACAAAACGGGGAGGACGGCCCTCATGCGGGCAGCGTTGGAGAATCGGTACCATATTCTAGAATTGCTGTTAAAGAATGGGGCAGATCCCCACAAGAAAGACAATGGGGGCCGAAATGTGCTGCATATCCTCGCTATTGAAAAGGATCGAGTAAATTACACGTCCGACTTAATTGCCCGTCTTTTGGAAATACGAAATATCGCGATTGATGGACGAGATGAGTTGCAGCGCACACCACTCCATTGGGCATGCTCTACGGGGAAGCTTCATTTAGCAGAGATGTTTTTAAGAGGTGGGAAGAATACTCGGGCAGACATCAATGCGGTAGAGCATCGGGGCAAAACGAGTTTGCATCTCGCGGCAGTTCATGACAGGGTTGATATAGTTGAGATGCTGCTCAAATACGGGGCCGCGGTGCATATGAAGAGTGACGGAGGGTGGACACCGTTGCATATTGTGTGTGAGACAGGGTCGGTGGAAATAGTAGACCTTCTCCTAACTCTTGGTGCGGAGGTAAATGCTAAGTTGGTAAATGGCATGTCCCCACTTCATCTGGCTGCTCAAGGAGGTCATACTGCTGTGGTGAGGAGACTTCTTCAGCGACAACGTATCAAAAGGACAACTCGAGATATATTTGGGAGGACGCCATTTCTAGTTGCGGCTCAAAGCCGGAGCAAGGACGTTGTGGCTCTCCTGGCTCCTTGGAATGACACTGAAGTTTTATCAAAAACTGATATTCTTGAGGCATGTGAGAGCTTCAACGCAACTATTGTGGATTTTGGGGATTTTCATAATGAGAACCGGGTTCAAAGGAAGACTATTTACGAGCTGCTCTACACTCGAAAGCCGACAATCACCCAAGATGTTCAAGCTACTTTCAGATGGATTCATCTTCCTGCAAACAATATGGCCTGGGTTGATGCCCTGTTTAGGAAATGTTTCGTTGAGGATCATAAGTTCGATGTCGAAGCATTCGAGTTTCTTGAGAGGTCGTTGAGTCAAGAATATGGGGAGCAGCGGCCTTATTCGCAACACAAACCAGCTCTCTGTCAAAGCTTTCTAAGAGAAAATTCTGGACATGAAATTCCTGACGATGAGATCAAGGTGGGCTACGAACAGGAATCGATACCTTCGATTGTGATATTAGATTCAAAGGTCAAAAAGCCCACTCCCAAAGGCCGCCAAAGCCCTAATGCCGGAACCGATCCACAATTTCGACCTCAAGCCAATCCAGGCATAACGCTCTCACCGAATATCAAGAAACAGCAAGCTCTAGAGAAGAAAAGACAAGAAGGTGCAGAAAACGAAGAACTGGAAAGAGCCCGTGTAGGAGACCAGACTTCTCTGGAGGCTCTACGACACTGGGTTGGCTACGAACCCAATTATCCTCATGATATCAAGCATCGACAGTCTCCGCCAAGTGGTAGGGTCAAAGGTATCATTTTTACTTCTATGTCCTACCTCCACTTCGAGACTCAATTACACGCCTATGAAATGCAAAGAGCTATCAAGCATGCCCAAATCCGACAATCTCCAACTTTGCCCTTGACACCCGTCGATGAAATACTTATTCACGCCTATCTTACTACCGAGCCGCCTTCCTTGCACGTTCGTCGCTTGCTAGACCCATCAATCTCCCAGAAAATCGACCTCCAATCCCGCGATGCCAGCCAACTAGCTGGGAACTACCGCAGTGAAGATGGCCCTGAATATGCGGATATTGACAACAAAGTCCTAATGGTAGATCGGCTTTGGATGTGGGTTTTAGGAGAAAACTTGATTGTTACCGCTTTCCCACAACGGTGGAGACAGCCGAGGAACGACCCTTCGAATGTCCTAGAGTCCATCATCACACATATCAATAGCCGCTCCTATGCTCGAAAAGATCCTATCAAGAGCGTGTATGATCTAAGCATGATCATTACAACACATTGTTTAGGAGCCTTGAGTCGAAACAGAATACACAACGAGGATTTTCACTTCATAGACAAATTTGAGTCTTTTGTTTGCTCTGCTACTGATCGGGAACTGCGGCTTGCTGAAAATTCCAAAGCAATATCAGCACAAGCGTATGCATGGTTACAATATCATGAGGGCGGCAAACGTTTGTCTGATTTCGCTGATCCAGATGGTTCCGACAACAACAGCAAGGCGAAGAAGGAATCTGAGATCGATAGATTCAGGCCTGGTCCATTCTACGCCAACAAGCTGCTTGATACCCGCCAAGAACGCGACTTACTCACCGAAATAAAGAATGTTAGGCATGAGATGAGCAATATCATCAAATTGCTGAAGGATCAACTGCCTGTATTGTCGGAGCTCGAAAAAGAAACGACATTTATGAGTTCGGGATTTAAAACGGAGCAGCGGCGAATTAAGAAGGGCTTCCTCGACCAGGCTAAAGCACTTAAAATGCATATTGAACAGTTGGGCGCTATAGATGCAGAGGCCTGGCGTATCCTTACTTCTCTCACGGATATCTTGAAGCTCAAAGAAAAGCATGCAAACGCTTTCGAGGCCTGTTTTGCCAGGAATCAAGCTGCAGAAATTGCTCGTCAGACGCAGAATGTTACGCTATTTGCGATTCTCTTCTTACCACTGAGTCTTGTTACCATGGTTCTTATACGCAACAATATGGAGTATCTCACCAATCTCTTACAAGGTGGGCACTCACTAGTACCGAGGGATAAGATTAATATGTATTTATTGGGTATTGGTCTTGCCATTTTGGTTGTAACTTCCACTATCACGTTGTGTCATCTTATTTCGGACATATGGCGTAGTGGAACGTGGCGTTGGAAGAATCGAAGGCAGATTGAGTCAATCCCGCCAATGTCCAACAGTGGCATCTTAGTGGACCAAGCCGATACCGAAGTCGCTCAAGATGATTTCCTTTCTACACAATCATCTCTCCTAAGCCTTAATAGCACTCCCTCCCAGAGCATATCTCGCTTGTCTTGGACTTGTGTAAGTAAACGAAACATACGACAACTCTCCACCATATACTAAACATTCAAATTAGCGGTGCGGACATGAATCTTACGATGACTTTACACAACTGACGCCTACCGGCCTCCAAGAGATGGCAAATGAATTGCAAAGCTCGGGTTTCATAATAAAAGCAACGGTTACGACGAGAAACCCCAGCAAAACTGAGATTACTCTTTCACGTCTGTCAACACTGGGTCGGTATATTGGAAGCTTAATCCCCCGTCGACAAATCAAGCAAGGCCTTCCTGTTTCAGAAACACAGGCCCAGACGGCGATATCATACCTGCATCCACCTCGGCCTGACTGCAAGTTTCTACACGTCTGTATTGAAAAAGGACGCTATTCCACCCGACTACATCACATCGACGTTTGTGACAAGAAGACTGACCGAGCAATATTCCAGACACTACGAAAAAATTACAAAGAGCTCAGACGTGAACTAAACAGTATGCTATACAAGATACGGAGAATTGACTTTGTGGAGGTATAAGTTTCCAGTTCTTAGAGAAATCCATTCTTAATTCTATGCACAGTTTCAAGTATACCCCAAATCCCTTGTCGACTCCATCATCCCCGACCAACTTCCCCCACCACCCCCTGAAAACGAGGACTACGAATACTTCCCCACCCCACCCCGCACGAAGCCGCCCATCGGCAGCAAATTCATGATGCATATGTGGCACTGCAAAGAAGCGGTGCCCGAGAAAGATTTCTTCTCCAAGCGCTTCCCCAAGAAAATGCGTGAGCCGTGTCAATTCATCTGGGATGATTCACACGCTGCTAATATTGGATGGGGGCTGCATATTGTGGAAGGTCTGAATGTCGCGCTGATAGTGTGGATTGCGTTTACGTTCACTGCAGTTGCGGGGCTGGTTTTTGGTATCTCGTGGACGGTCATGAAAGATGATGTCTCAGGGGCATATACGGTAGCGTCATATATTACGGCGCTGATGACGTTGCTTTTGATGGCTGTTATGAGTGTCATTACCGGTATATAAAATCAAGTATTAGAATACAATTTTTGTCAATTGGAGCTCTGCACATGTTTAAGTGTCTGAGAGTGTTCTTGAAGGCGAGCTTGGAGCATGCCTATACTGCTGCTGAGATCGACAAGTTGAACTTGAACATCGAGGTTATGGGCACAGAGCAATGTGCTTTCTGACGGGGTATGGACGGTATTTGCATAGAATTTTGGCAACATCAAAAAACTCACGCTTGTGAGCATGTTCCAACTTTCAAGTAACGCAAAGCATGAAGAACGGGTTTCGGATAATGCTCCAGGCTCTAAAAGGATACTTCCATCAAAACCTGAAGGGATATAATCCAGCTCAGATAGAAGAGTTGTACAGGAGCATTAGGGTTGTACATTCTTCGGAATATGGGATTGGACAAACTGGGATTCACGTATGCCAGTACATGTACAGCTAGTGGTGGGAACTGTCTCCCTTCATCAATGACTGGAACTGATCGGTGCTTACTGCTTACTTTCGAAATGGGCAAGGTCTTACATAACCCCACAATAAATACCCACCTTAATTGATCGTGCGTAGGACGTATAAGATCGTTGGCGTATTTGGGCTTTCCTATTTGAGGACTTTCGTAAATCTGCGGAACCAAGGGTCCTGTAAGCTGACGTGCATGGGTTTATAGCTTCATAAAACGAGCTCTCTTCCACGTCTAGTAGTAATCAAACCTACCTTCACTCAAATTGGTCGCGACAGAACTCTCCACCATGTCGACAATGACGGCCACCATAATTGCTGAAGATCCAACTCATTCCGAGGACGGTCGCCAATTTGCTCGAATCCAGTATCTTGAGCCAGAAACCAGCGTTGACCCTTGGGACTGCAACTACTTCGCCATCCCCAAAGCTAAAGACATCATTCATGCAACTCAACCCCTCAATGATCTTCGTCCAGAGATTTTTTCTCCATCGAATCCCTACCAGCTCAGCACCCATGCTTTCACAGCCGTGAAACATCAATCAAAACTCGACATCGCTGGAGGCGAAGCATACGACAAGGACAAAGCCTTCGACGTACTCATTCCCGAGGTCAAAGATATTATCAAGTCCGTCACTGGTGCGAAGATCGTCCATGTCCTAGGGATGGGAATGCGATTAAAGGAGCCAGATCCAGATACCATCCCGCTTCGTGACCGCGATCCAAATGCTCCCCCCGAACGATGTGGCTTCGATTTGAAGGTCAAGGAGCTGGATATGACGAAGCCATACATGGGGGGCTGGACAGATAAGGATCAAGTCGGACCTGCACGCTCAGTGCATATCGACTACTCCCCCGATGGAGCTCGACAGATTCTCCGCAATGTCCGTGGAGATGTGATCGAGAGCGCGAAGGACATCATCGAAGCGGAGGACGCAGCTGTTGCTGCTGGGAAAGACATCGCTAACTATGATGGCCGACGATACGGGATGTTCTCTGTCTGGAGACCTTTGAGGAAGGTGACTCGTGATCCAGTTGCGGTTTGCGACCCGAACTCGATCGATGTCGAGAGGGATCTAGTAGAACACATCAATAAGCAGCCTAGCGATAAAGGCGATTACTTAGCTGGATTATCAATGTTGAGGGGAAACCATGCCGATACGCAGAAGTGGTGTTATATCAGCGAGCAGGATATTGATGAAGTCCTAATCTTCCAGTTCTATGATAGCTATGCGATGAGAGAAGGAAGACCTTGGGGTGCCCCACATGGAGGTGTGACTTTGGTGGGAAAGGAGGATGGAGAGCTGAGAAACAGTGTTGAGACTCGTTGTATTGCGGTCTGGTGAATGTAAAGTTTTATGTAGAGATGAAACATTTGGTATCAGTGTCTGGACTTCTCGCTTAGCAAAATAGGAGGGCGAACCTTTACTTCTCGGCAACGAAATGAACAATAAATAAAAGATACTATCGAACAAATTATTTGAAATACTGGCGCTTATCCATTCATTTCACCAATACCAGGCAGAATCAAAGACTTGGGTGCATACTTTATACCTGGCTGCACGTCGAGGTCGATTCTTTCTCGCTTCGCTTAGCGAGAAGTTCACGAGACTTGATAAAAATCTTTTATTGAAAAAAAAAGGGGTATAGAAGGGAAAAAAGGCAAAACATTAACAGCTACCTTGCTGAAACGGGGCAAGGCAACTGCTTAGTACAAGGGCGAACCATTGTTTATCATCAGCTCAGGTCTCTTTCGGGTGGTGGGATCTTCTCCTCTTTTTTAACCATTGCTCCCTAGTTTGACCTTTAGTCTCTTTCGAGCAGGATGTATGTTTCTTAAATCCATGAGATGCTCTAGTTCGACTCGCTAATTCTTGGGAAGGAGAGGATATGCTCACTTTCGCTGAAGAGCACGTACTCTGTACGGGTGAACTTCTTTTTTGCAGAATACGAGCATTGTTGATCGAGCAGTGCTCTGCAGGAAGAAAAGTCGAAGATTCAGTCAAGTGCGGGGTACGAAACCCATTGTTCCCTCCGATCAAAATTCGCCCTTTGCCGCAGTTCTTCAAGTCTTCGAAACAAGTGCATCGCTCTTTTTCAAAGACAAGAGCTTATTGCATCTTGAATTGACTTGAGACGTCATTCAATCTTCGCGTATCTTCGAAAACATCAGATTTGAAATTGATGAGCCAGCACTCATGCAAGTCACGTAGTCTAAAATAATCTCACAGTAGAGTAGAGTTGGTATTTTTGCAGCTCCTATCAACTTCGGAGAAAGCGTGCAATAGAAAGGCTGCGAACACAGAGCAAGATCGTGCATAGTATACTATCTCTACGAAGCCCGCAGCAACCCGTAGCATCTAACTCATCACATAGAGAAAGGCCTCTAGGATAGTAGCGATGAATGAAACTTAGCAACAGCAACTATTACATCCATTGGTTCCGTATCGGTCTTCTCGAGATCATTTACGAGGTCTCTGAACATGCCTCGAAGTCGACGCTGGTACCTGAAGATCGAGAAGTTAGCTATTGCTTCTTCTGACATGTTTCAAAAGCAGATGAGCACATAATTGTCTAGTTTGGCGGCAGAGCAGATTAAATGACTTGCAAACAAAAGGTCTCGGGAAGATAGGGAAATCGAAATCTAGGCGCCTATCTTTACTTACCACCAACCACCGAAGCACCTAGACATACAGTCAGTATAATATTTTCAGGGGTTGAGAGGAGGTGCGAAGAGCAACCGAGGTGGAACGTACACAACTGCTAGAAAAGTTGTAGCTGTGATACCAGTGGACATCCAGTACTTCGATGCATCTTTAATATCTAATGCAGTGTTCGTGCTGAGAACGACTTCGACGTTACTATGTGGTTTGGTCCACCATGGCGCATTGAGATCGCAGAAATCGCTACGGTACACCCCAATAAGTTGCATCACTGATCTAAAGTTAGATCTGAAAAGTGCTCATTTAAACAGGAGCAACTTACGTGTACCGCCAACGGAAACGAATACACTGCTAAGTCCCAGTAGAGTTGCACATCCAAACCACAGTACTGCCCATGCAGACTTCATGCTAACGCGAGCCCTAGGATCTCTCCAAGCTAGATGGTTGGTAGTAGGAGTGTAAAACCCACTTTTATCAAGCCAGCTGCCTTTCTGGAGGAATCGAAGATATTCGGGACATTTTTCAGGAGCACCGCCCCAGGCCCACAACCTAAAAAATACGTCAGTATCTGATAGTGAAGGTTCAAAGCTTTGTGATTTTACTCACCATAGGCACATTAAGCAGAGCTGGTTGATAGCATGGATCGTAAATGTCAAGCTTCTGCAACTGACACCGACTTGAGGCGTGTAGAAGGCAGTAAGGAATGCAAGGACGTACGGGGTTTCCAACTACCTCAAGTTAGCGTCTTGACCCCTGGTTTCCGTGTTATACTCGTTAAATGACTCTGAAGATACAAATCTGCGTTGGCAAGGCCGATGCCGACTTACCAATAGCAGAGTCAAACCCATAACAATTGCCCAATCTTTCAGACCCATCGCCGTCTTTCGTCTCAAATCTAGCATGTCTTCGTTGGGGACGCATGGTGAATTTCGCTCAAGGGAATCGCGTAGCTCGTAAGTTGTCCAGACCTATGAAATTAGCCAATGTTCTAAAGCTAAGAAGGATATGGTCATCTTGGCTGATGCACCCTGCTGAATACAGAACTAGATCTAAGCTTGCTAGAGCGGACGATATATGATTTCGTAAATAACATTAAAGGCTTTCTTACTTTCTTAATCCAATCTCGCTTGCTTCGGCCACGAAACCATAACCATTGTGGTCTGTATCGACTCTCGTATGCTAACTCGAAGTATGCGTTTAATGGGTTTCGCTTCTCAGCTTCCGAGTAGATCTCCTCGATGTTGTCAATTTCATGAGCGGTGACGCCTTCGAGGGTATTTGGATTATTGCCTGCTAGAAGAAGACCCGAAACGACGGCGATATGAGGAAGAATCATGTACCACCTATCAAGTCAGCAGCAGCTTCTAAGCCAATGTAACAAAGTATCGACCGAGCTCTCCGCATCGGGCAAGTATATTCAGATAGAAGGGGCACAAAAGCTTACATTCCGAAAGCGATTTCTAGGGAGGTATCATGATCCCCGAGACTGGTCAGAGTTGCCACGATAGTGAAGACAAATGTGCCAAGGTAGAAAACAACCGGGGCTCCCACGGTGGAGCCGAAAGACGGCTGACACGCTAGAATCGTCCGCAACTGCAAATGAAAGGGTTACTTGGATATCAATAGGTGTTGCTATGTGGATGGTAACTTACCTGAGTCTTTGACCGACGAATGAGTCGAAGCATATTTGGGGTACGAGGAAGGGGTGTTTCGAGACATTCGCGCTTTCTGCAAAACCCTAGTTCGCAGTTGGTGTCATGCATTGGCCATTGCCTTGGCGTCATTTTAGCCATATCTCTGTAAGTTCGAAGAGGATGTATGAGGAATTCAATATGAGCCCAAGCAGAGTTGCTATTCGGAAGCCCGGCCCGCGGGTCCTGTAAAGAATTTGGCCATTGGCCGCTATCTTCCGGGTTCCTGTAGTCTAGCAATTGCATCTGATCTGATAGCAGAACTGGATTTAGATCGAGGTTTCCGCAAAGAAGGACAAATAAGAGGCGAACTCGCATGTCCAATGTTAGCTTTAGAGCTTTCGTCTTTTCCTGTATAAATCGGAGGAGAAGGTTATCCAGATAGGCTTCGTAGATACCGCTCATCAACATAGGACCGGCAAACGCGAAGCACATTGAAAGCCAAACCATTATATCGAAGACCGCTGAGAGCCACGCCATGATCATATCAAAAGGCACAAGCAGCCAAGCCTTCGGGTGAGAGAAGTCGAGGGAGAACAGCTTCTCATATATTGTGACTTTTCTCCGTCGTGGAACCGATAGACCTGGATATCAAATGAGCGTCTGTACGCAAACAAACGGACGAAAGACCTACAGAAGATGATGGCGGGCAGAAGAAATCCGACGAAAGGTGAGATCCATTGCGATTGAAGCATGGAATTTGACAGTTGCCAGCCCGGACAATTCTCCTCTAGCCAGCTGTCAGGAACTTGGACGACAGGCGCGCCAGACATGTTGCCGTTGTATGTAGCAGTGCAGGGAAATTGATTATCCGCGGTTGCAGCTAGTAAGTTGTCGACTGTCGTCCGGACGAAAGAAGGTGTGTTGGCGATAATCCAACCGTTGACGACGCTGATGGATTGGTTAACAGCGAGAAGACAACAATGTGTGAAGTTTTGTCCTCCCATGCGAGGGTTTCGGCCCTGACTACGGTCAATCTCTGAACTCAAGAGCAAAACTGACAACGACGATAGCGTGTTGTCCGTACAATAGACGACGGACGTATAAAAAGTGACTTACTATTGTCTCTGCTGTCAGGTTGATCAACTGGGGGAAGGCCTCCCCCAGAGACGTAAAATTACCCTGCTTCATTGTTCGACACGAAAAAGATCTTTGTTGATGTTGGAGATGTGTGAAAGTAAAGTGTCTAAGATGCCTAGCTTAATCACTTTGGAAGGAGTGATTCACCTCCTTCCCAAATGAGTAATTACAGCTATTATGAGGAAGGTACAACCATACTTGCTGATGACATGATACACTTCTCTGTATCTTAGGATAGTAATTAAGCCTACGAGATTATTTATGAGGGCTTGAGACATTGTAATCTTACTCCAAGTCCATCTAATTGTATAACCATCTCGAACAATCTGCCTTTGCACTTGAGATAAGATTGTGTGTAAACCACATTGTAAAGAATTCAAAGTAATGGTCAATTAAAATGGCCTTTATAGTCTTGGACAATGATAACTATTCTATAACCCATCTGAGAGCAGACTTCCTAGAACTATATGCTCGAAATCTGAATCTCTGTAACACTCATCCCTAGGAATGGTGTTGAGAATGTGCTCGGGAATCATGGATATTATTATACTCCTATTACATCACAAAAGTTTATCCTCTTTAGAAGAATGTATTATGCTCCTTGAGATCTGACTCTCCATTTGCTTCAGACTAAATCTCTAGTGGACCCATGGGTCGGGTCCTAAACCCACGGGTTACCCACGGGCCGAGCCGAAAAAAATTGAAAGGACTCGCCACGGGTCGGGTACCCATGGGTTGGGTCCAATTTTCTCACAGGGTCCCATGGGTACCCGTTGCGCAGCGTACTTCAGCCCAGGATACATGCTTGACAATAATATACCTGTTCTTCTCAAACATCCTCAGTCTCGCTGAAGACATAATATGGGGCGAGAACTCTCTAGCAAGACTTGTTTCTAGCGCTCAAACCCATCTATTTCATACTCTCCCAGCATCGTGCTCAATGAGAGGCACAACAAAAGTTGACTGCACGACTTTATGGTATACCCTCAACCCGTTAACCCTCTTTCTCTCGATATTAACGGATGAACCAACAGCGGCAAGCACCCGCACATTCGCCCACAAGGTTCGCGAAGAGAGTGTGTGAAACAGAGGTGGGGTACAGTACGTAAACTCAAAAATAGCTCACTTAAAGACAAGCATTTCTGCAACATCTTCACATCAGAATACCAACCATCCTGGAATTTAGCACTTGCCACCCAGTAAACCCACCACAGCCTTGAAGAAGACTTCATCCTTATTCCAGAACAAAACAAAAAAGCTCGAGCTTCCGAGGTACGAACAAAACACCAAACATCAGACGACGTACTTCACCTCAAATTTTCCCCCTTCCTTTACACCCATCCTGTCCCAACCCCTCACCGCCCTATTACATCGAAATAAACTTTTGCTTAGACTGTATAACTGCCACGGCGCCATCCTATCACGAGGAGATCCGAGCGCTTGATATTCATCCGCAGACGTTTTCGCTGCGTCGTAGTCCCACTGATCAATGATAACTAGTTGATCTCATTGTTGAGATCATATGGACAGTAGGAAGGAGGCTTGCAGCGTTAATGGCGGGCTAGTTTTATTAGGGTGAATGTTGAAGTTGGTGGTGGGAGTGGGAGTGAGATTGAACAGATTGAAGGTTAGCGAGCGAGGTGACGTGTAGGATGATAGGTCTAAGAGGAGCAGGTAAGGTGATGTCTTTCCAAATGTCTGTGTGCCCGAAGTAGGATGTTTTGAAAGGCGTTGCGGTGAACTCCGGAATAGTAGCAGTTAAGCAACCAGAAAGTGAAAAGCAGTACGCAATATGGAAAGCCTCACTCGAGGTAGAAGGTGGGCAACGAATGGAAACAAGGAATATTATGTCTTCCGTCAAGGAATATCAGTCTGGTATTTTAGGTATAATTACATGCCATGCCATGCGCCGCCATATATGCTTAAGGACCGTGTTATGCACCGATGCAGAGCCCCGGCCCGCCCCGCAAACCCATTACCAAACTCCAAAGCAATGCAATTAATCCATGTTCCCAATTTTATACTGCCTCCCCAGAGCTTCACTCTTCCCGTCACCTCTCGCTTTCCTCCACAATTTAGAAACCAGCGATGTTGACCGTGGTGTTGAACGTAGTCACTGTTCCGGAATAAGCGGCACCGAAGAGGCTGAAGACCTCAGCAGTGAGAACATATTCGCCGTTTTGGGTGCCGGCTGGGAGAGTGACGTCGAAGGTGATTGGAGTCAAGATGTTGGACTTGGAGGGGCCGAGGTAAGCAGAGGACATGACGTTGCCCAAGGCACCTGGGTACCCCGCTCCTGGTGCTACGCCGAAAGCAACAGCAACGTCATAGACGGATTGGATGTAGTCTGCGGTTGTGAGAGTGACAGTGAATGGGTTGTAGGCGTAGACGGTGGAAGGAGCTGTGACGCCAGTGATGATGGCAGAGGAAGAGGAGATGAGGGTAGAGGCCAGGACGGCGACGGAGGCAGCTGTGAAACGCATTTTGATATGAGGTGGTTTTAGTGGTTGAAGTTTGTGTTTTTGTTGTTGATAGTGGAAGTGAGAACGAGTGAAGATTGTTTAGATTGTACTTGTTGTGAAGAGTGTGAAGTTGATGTGCTTGTTGGTATGATGTACTTCTCGTGGGTTGCGCCTTCCATTTTATATTCTTTCCTTTGCCTAACTTCCGAAGGCGTTGAGTAGTAAACATCGAACACGAGATTGTCAGCAAGTCTAGCCGACAGTGATGTCAAAAGTCTATTCTAGTGCATGGAGCACGCCGGTACTGAACACGAGGTCAGGCACACGATGCATGTCTCCCGCTCGCCAATCGCGCTTGAGGACGGCGGTTCTCGGAATAATAGTTCGGTCATGAGAGTCATAAGGCTGAGCTGGGTTGCAACGTGCCATTAATCCGTTTGTACCAATAAATAAGCCCCTAAGTGGCTGCTGCTCGGAAAATCAGGGGTCTCCGGCGGCGGTCAGGACTGTGGCTGTGAGGCGCAGCTTTCAGGATGACTCGCCAAGCGCAGTCGTGGCAAGGCAAGGCTGTCTTTTCGCTTTCAAGACAAGATTACCCAATAGGGTATCTGAGGAACGATTCGCAGAGAAGTATTTCGGGATCCTCGGCCGCCGACATCGTAAGCATATTGATGACAGAAGAACCTGGTTGATGGGATGTCATGTGACTAGTATGAATAGAGGCTGATCGACGAAAGGTTCCAAATGGCTTCAGAGTATTGCTTACGAGAGATTTAAACGAATAGAAGAAGCAAATGGCAACTTCATAATTCCGTTCTACTCAGAAGCGGATACTCTGGATTTGTCATCGTCTTGAGCTCCATGACGGCAATTTAGTCTCGCTACAAGACGGGCGACTCTCTGACGTAGCAAACGCAAACCGAGTAAGCAGACTATGATGAGTGGCACTTACTCCCTACGCGTCCGGTCAAAGAGGCAGAAAGAAAGCAAAAAAGCAGAAGTAAGCAACGAGCAGCAAACCACAAGGAGTCGCCTCCTCAACTCAGCCTTTCGGGTCACACCATTCTTCCAAAACCGCAACAATATCTTCAAAATGGCAAAGTCCAAAATAGCTTTTTGGATCTGAGAAATGTAACAATGTAACAACGCACCGCCGAGAGCCAAGTCTGCGCTATTCTGCTTAAGCTTCTCCACAACCAGGATCTTGTCCAAGCACAGCTGAGGGTGAGAGGCTGAAGCACTGCCGACCTATAGAACTAATTCTAGCGCCAAGGGATATCCGTGCTTGCGAATCGCAACGAGCACCGAAAATGACATCGAATATCACCAGCTCATTGGACATTTGGCAGGTGATCATAATGTAACTATACATCGGATATGGTCAAACACGAGCAAGATGTGATGAGAATGTAAGCTGCCTCGGAGAGGCAAGTTGTGACGAGGCTAAGGCGGCGGAAAATTTGTTTGACCGCGTTCCGCGAGAGAGAGAGAGAGAGAGACATGGCCAATTGAGCCTCGGCAGCGCAGCTCGATGAGAGCTTTGTGATCGCAACGCAACGCACCGCAACTCAAGCTCAATCAAGCTTCTCTCTCACCCAACAACCACTCAACTTACCCCTCCTCACCAAATCAGCAATACGAAGCAACGGGACCACGAGCGCGAATCTTACCTACCCACTAAGAGCACACACACAAACCCCCAAACAATCCGCAGCGCACATCGCACATCGCACACCCTCACCCTCACCCTCACCCTCACCAACATACAACCAACAATGTCCCGCTCCTCCACCTCCACCTCAACCACCACCTCCCGCACGCCCACAAAACGCATCCTCACCGAACTCTCCGCATTCACCACCACCTACCCCCCCACCTCCCCGCACCCCTCAATCCTCCTCCTCCGCCCGCAGCCCTCCAACCTCCTCTCCCTCACCTGCATCCTAACCGGCGCCACCCTCCCCCCTTCCACCGGCTACCAACACGGGCGGTGGCTCCTCTCCCTCACCCTACCCGCCAGCTACCCCAACCAACCGCCACACATCACATTTACGACCAAGATCTGCCACCCGAACATCGACTTCCAGACCGGAGAGATCTGTCTGGATGTGCTGAAGGAGAACTGGACGCCGGTGCTGGGCGTGGTGGGTGCGTTGGAGTGTGTGGTGAGGTTGTTGCAAGAGCCGGGTACGGATAGTCCGTTGAATGTTGAGGTTGCGGCGTTGGTTAGGGGGGGGGATGGGGTGGGTGTGAGGGGGTTGGTGGGGTTTTGGTGTGGGGAGGAGAGGTGGGAGGGGGGGTTGGAGGGGGAGGATGGGGAGGG
>QYAJ01000383.1:0-15549 GCA_003988865.1 Phialocephala sp. D728
TCCCCCCTCCCTCCCCTCCCTACCTCCATGGCTCTGGTCGATGGCTGCCCATGCTTGCGTGGCTTAGAAAGTGATCGAAACCGAAGCCAGATTCAAACTGCACCAAGCTACACCAAGCTGCAATTCATGCTCTGACCTTTCATCCCTTTCATCCCTTTCATCCCACGCAGTGCATACCAAATCCGGGCCCTGAGCGTCAATAAGATCACCTCTAACGGCCTTCAAGGGTGTCAGCCTCAGATATTAAGGATATTAAGTTTCGTCATATTAGCCCGGAACCCACCAATGCCTCACAAGCTGCTGTGTTGCCCCAGACGCTTTGCCGCCGTTTGGCGTGGATGTCCAAGCAGAAGAAGCCATTCCTGGGAGAAACGCAACAGAACCTGTGGGCTGACAGCTGTGCAGCGCGAATGACCGCTGAGGATCCCTCGTGTTGGACGTTGAAACGTTCGTTCCGTGAAACAGATCATGACATCAAGCTCAATGCTTGCCGAGCTCCCCGCCTCGAGATCGTCAGGGTCGACCTCTCTCGGGTCATGCCCAGCTCGTAAAAATACTAAAAATATAACTTTAATATACGTACATCAGTTGGCCGCCGTCTCGCCAGATTAACACACCACCAGATTAAATACTTGTAGATTCCAAAAGCGCTCCTCGAGCGATTGCAAGCTTGACTGAAACTTGAAAGCTGCGGTGGCGCTGAATGGAGGTGGAGCTTGCTACATGCCGGACTGCTCCTGGCAGCCGAAACGACAGGGTCAGCTCCGTGAGACTTTGCCGCGGTGTGCCTGCGTATCGTCAACTCGCAGCCACGACAGCCAGGCTGTGCTGCGTCGCCCCCTTCTTCAGTTATGCGCCGTCTGCTTGGCAGCAGACCCGACGTCCGTTCGGGCATTGATGAGAGGATACAGTTGCTACAGCATGATCATGAAGCGATCATGAAGTGATCATGAAACATAGAAACATATTTGCGGAATTGGAGCAGTGAAACCACAATCATGTTGATGTTGAACACTAGGGACAGTTGTGGATATCCTAAGCAGGTCTGCAGAAGGCTCGTACTGTACTTGGATACCGCCTTTATTTTCTTATGATCCATCCATACTGCCGTCACCCCGCCGAGCCCGCCCTCTGCCATGCAATCCCAACCGTCAGTTTCTTTTATGAAGCTCCCGAGTCCCGACTCTGCATTGTAGCCATTGTTTCTCACCCACATGAATCCCTTCCCGGCTTCAACAGAGACAGCACAGATACCTTTGGGCGAGACAATTGATTTCTAGCTCCACTGCTCTGCGGGGCCCGTCAGGTTCGTAGGTATGTCCATCACCCTCCAGCCACGGTCAGCAAGTAGGGGAGTTTCCAGCTTTCGGAGACGACGAAGTAGTACGGTAGAGACTACCACAGCTGAATCCTCTCCTCTGATGAACGGAGCAATGTAGAGTGGATGGTTCAGTGACTGTAGTCTAGTCGGTAGTGGGGTTGGAGGGGTTGGAGGGGTCGGAGGGTCGATAGTCCATCAGCTTACCGTATCGGTGAACCTGCAGGCTGGGAGGCTGGGCAGGCTGGACCTGGGTCCTGGCTGGAGAGCTTAGCGAGGCTTGTTTGCGCCCGAAGACCTGGCGGGTGCTGGAGCGACACGTGAAGGTGTCCTAAAAATCAGGAAATTTCAGAATCACGAGGATGGCTAAAAATATCCCCCCTTATCCAGGCTCATATTCTTGTTTATGAATAGCCGAGAAGAAAGGGGGGAGCTTTGAAATTGCCCCAAACTCCGCCGAGCAAGAAAAATCCGGATTCACGTCTTCGTCGATCATTGAGGAGATTTTAAAGTTCACGAGATATTCTAAAAATATCCCGTCTACCTACCTTGCCCCAACATCTGAGTCCATCGTTTTGAGGAGAGAGAAGGGCCTCATCTCTGCCGATACCTTATCAATCAAAAAATCCCGAGTTCGCCTCTTGATCAGCGAAGATCTTCTCGCAACCTCATTCCTAAAAGTCACGAGATCTGCGAAAAATATCCTTCCCACAAGTTCACGACCTCCTCCACCAAGCTAACCGAGAATAAAGGGGAGCTTTACTTTTGCCACGCTTTGTCGATCAAATTATAATGAAAGTTGACAATAGCCAGCAACATCTCCAGAGGTTACGAGACATTCTAGAAATATCCTACCAAGATTCGAAATCCACCGTTCACACCCAAGAAAGGAACTCTCAACATGACCTCACCCCGCCTTCCCACCAAATCTGACTTCCCCTCCTCCCTCACACTCGACATCATCCCCCCCTCAACCGGCTCGCCACTCAATATCCTCATTCTCCTCCACGGCCTTGGCGACACGCAATCCTCCTTCGCACAACTAGGAAAGAATCTCAACCTCCCAGAAACAGCATGCATCAGTATCCGAGGTCCGAATCCCATCCCGCCGATCTTCACCGGGACTGATATGCCGGCATTCCATTGGGGAGATGATGTCCTGGTTGATGAAGCGAGAGGGGATATTGAGCTCGATGCCGGATTCGGTACTGTGGAGAAGGTATTTGGGGAGGTAGTAAAGGGGGTTCTGATCGAGAAGTGTGGATATCCTGCTCGAAACATCGTTTTTCTCGGATTTGGGCAGGGCGGTATGGCGGCATTGCATATCGCTTCGTCGTTCGCAGAAGAATTCGGCGGGGTAGTAAGTATTGGTGGACGACTACCTTCTTCGAGTAAATCAGGGCCGAAGAGCAAGACGCCGGTTTTGGTGTGTGGTGGGAGTAGGAGTAGTCAGGTGACGAAGAGCGCGATTGAGCGGCTGAAAGAGAGGTTTTCAGATATGGAGTACGTGAAATGGGCAAAGAGCGAGGATTCCATGCCGAAAAATAGGGACGAGATGCTACCGGTTATGAAGTTCTTTGCTAGGAGGCTGAGGAGCAGGGCTGGGGTGCCGGACGGGGCTGTTGAGGTTTGAGGTTCAGGAGACATTATGATTTTCTTAGAGATGGGATGGAATTTTGCATTTGGAGGCGTTAAAAGAGCACGGGAATGGAGATCAGGAGGTTCGTGTTGTAAGCTAGGAGACTATTTGAAATAGGTATAGATAGTTTTAGATTGAAGCGCTTTTGATTGCTGCCATTGGGGTGGGCGCAAAATATCGGATTTTGCTTGATCAAAATGTCCAATGTGAGGATAGATAATACTCCAAGTATAGAAATTTACTCTAAGGATAGGTATTACTCGAGAATAGGCATGAATTCAAGGGCAGACTTTGATTTATGAAAATAAGAAGGCATGATTCAAAGAATGGACATTCTCTGAGAACAAAATACTCATGCAAGGACAAATGTGGTTTTATATTCTTAAAGATAACTATAAATATCATTTCAAGGAGAGACTTTATATCCGGAGAGTATTTATATTCAACTCGCCCTGGCATTCTTTCTTTAAACTTGCAAATATATGAAGTCATTCACTGTCGAGGGGCGACATTTTTAGGCCAATCAAAAATAGGGAGAGGTTGGATGAAAATGGTTCTATTCGAATACGGGTACTCTACTTTTCTTCAACCTTCACTTTCGTGGTATCATCTATGGCCTCATCCCGATCCTGTCCTGCCTTTGCGGCACCGGCAGCCGCTCTATCTTTCTGTGCCTGTCGTTCTGCTCTCTTTCTCGCCTTCTTGCCCATCTTCACTTCTCCACCTTCCTCTAATTTCTCATCTTCCTCCGCTCTAATCTTCACCTCCCACTTTTCTCTCACTTTCCTTTCATCTTCCTCTAGCCATTTCCTGGGCAATATTGCAAATACAAGGTAGCTTGTATGAGTCTTGACTTCCGGCTCCGTTCTGTGCACCAACCTCCCCTCTTTATATACCTTTCTCTCTACCAGACTCTCCATGATCTTCTCCCTGTTATTGGGATTGATTTTGTCCTTCTTGTTGGACTCCATCTTCTCACCGTTCTCATGAAAAGCTTTGAACGCCCCCTCGATTTCTTTCAATCGTGTGACTGCCTCGTCTACCGTAGCTGGTGTAGCCTGAAGACCTCGCTGTGCCCCATTATCAATTCCTATCCTCTCGCGACGAATCTCGAAGCGCTTCTGAGATAATTCGACCATTTCGATATCAACCCAGCCAAGACGCCGCATGACAGAGATCGTTCGCTGAACTTGCTCGATGCAGGGCGAGAAGGTACATATATGAACGGGAGTGGAGGGATTTAGTGGAGAGATAAAGGGTGTCGAATTATCAGCCACAGCATTGGTAGGAATTGCGCAAGTCTCCTTTGGCGGACAAGATCTAGAGAGATGAGGCAAGGCAAGCCATGGAGCCGGAAGGTCCAGGAACACTGCTTCTGCGCCTGGAGATTGTCCATCCACCAGGAAACCATTTTCGCAGACATCTCTGTGCGTGATCTGCACGATTCCGTCTAGTCCATGATCTTGTATCTCTTTTTGCAGCTTCTCGTGTCTCTGCTCGTGGAATTCAAAGCTCCAGACCTTGCCTAGCTTTCTCTTCTTGGTCGCTGAGCCATTGGCATCCCCGTTGTCCGCATACCCGCTGAATACTGCTCTCGCAGATGCATGTGTGAATGACCCACTCCCAGCACCGGCTTCGATTATGTTCGTTCCAGGACGTGCTCGTATACGATGTAGGATGTAGCTGTAATCTGGCGTGTACACAACTTGTGTTCGGTGGGGTAGAGAACTTGTCCAATTTTCGGGCGTGGGAGGGAGAAGATGTATAAATCCACTAGAAGCAGCAATAGCTTCTGACTCTTCTTTCGTCGTTGTAGGTGTGCTAACATCACCAGCAGCTTCATCGTCCAATTTGGTAGCTTTGTTGGGTCTCGCTGGCTCTGATTCTTCCCTTTTCCTCTTCTTATCATGTTCCTTGACTCTTCGACCTCGAGAACCTGTGTCGACCTTAGAAGCTCTGACCTGACTCCCCCATGGCAGACCAATTAAGGTCGTGTGCGGAAAAGATCCAAATCTGGTGTTGACGACCTTCCCTTCAGCGTAGCCTTCATCATCTTCGTCATGCTCCTTGAGAATTGTTGGTATTTGCAGGTCCCTCTTCAAATGTATAATTGACAACGTATCAGCTGATGAAACTGGTCCAGGGAGTAAGAACGGCGATATTTTGGACGCCATTTCTCGTGGTCTTTGCGACGAGGTTGGAGTTCGCACAAGAATTTCGGAAGGCAAGGCTGAGAAAACAGGGGTCTTTAGCCTAACTTTTCGTGCCACAATTCTGGCCTTCCGCCTTTGACTCAACTCTCCCACCACAGGAGTCATATATCCATCTCACCATGCGCAACGGCTGAATGAACCTTCTTCCTCGATATCTGCGCGCTCCTGCTTTTAGAACCACTCCTGCGACTTTCCTACATAAATTCAGCACCAAGACGAACAATATGGAGCAATTGAAAGTCCACAACTCTCTCAAGCCTGGTGCGCCTGTGCCTTTCGTGCCATTAGAAGAGGGCAAGGTTTCGTGGTATGCTTGCGGACCTACAGTCTACGATCATTCGCATTTGGGGCATGCTAGGAACTATGTCTCGACGGATATAATTCGCAGGATCATGCTCCATTACTTTGGCTATCAGGTCAAATTCGTGATGAACATCACGGACGTAGATGACAAGGTGCGCCATAAATGATAGAAATCATTGGCAGTGCTGACAAGTTGGCAGATTATTTTGAAGGCACGAAGAGCAAAGTTGCTGGAGATTGAGAAGTCGAAGACGTATTCCGAATCCGAGTTAGCAAAACTGGCTGCGACAGCCTTCCAATCGTATGCCCAAAGCAACCTCCCAGAACTGCTGAAAGATGGGTCAGAGTTGAGTCTAAGCAACTATGCAGAGAGGAGAGATGCGGCGTATGGGAAAGTGCTGGCTGGTGGAACATTGACTGGGGAAGCAAAGCCAGGAGATGCAGAAGCCAAGATGAAGATGCACCTGAGCAATTTGACGGCTGCATCTCAAGCTATACAGGAGAACAAAGTGTTTGGTGGTGCCGACGAGATTCTGCTGCCATACCTGGACTCGCTGTACAAGGATACGATTGATGGGAAGGATCATACCATCTTCAGCAAGGTCACACAATATTGGGAAGCTCAATTCATGGAGGATATGGACAATCTCAATGTCTTGAGACCGGATTACATCACCCGAGTAACTACATACGTCCCACAGATCGTGGAGTTCGTCGACAAGATTGTTCAGAAGGGTTTCGCATATGAGGCAGATGGTTCAGTGTACTTCGACATCGCTGCATTCGAAAAAGCTGGCAACCCATATGCTCGATTGTGCCCCAACAGCCGGAACGACAAGGCCCTGCAGGAGGAGGGTGAGGGGTCGTTGTCGAAGAACCTGGGAGGAAAGCGTGGACCTGGTGACTTTGCGTTGTGGAAGAAATCGAAGGCAGGAGAACCAGTTTGGCTGAGTCCGTGGGGAGAAGGGAGACCTGGATGGCATATTGAGTGCTCTGTGATGGCGTCGGATATTTTGGGCTCGCAAATGGACATCCACTCTGGAGGTATTGATCTTGCATTTCCCCATCATGACAATGAGTTGGCTCAGAGTGAGGCGTATTATTGCTCGCACGGTCAAGTTCACAACTGGGTCAATTACTTTTTCCATATGGGCCATCTATCCATCTCGGGCTCGAAGATGTCGAAGTCTTTGAAAAACTTTCAGACTATCAAAGATGCCTTGAAGAATGACTACACACCCAGAGGCATGAGAATAGTCTTCTTGATGGGCAGATGGAATGATGGTGTGGAAATCTCGCCGGACATGAGAACTATGGCCGATGGGTGGGAGACTACTATCAACGTAAGAGAAACAGTTTGTCTGAGGTTGCATAGCTGACATGATACAGAACTTCTTCACAAATACCAAATCGTTGATCATGCAAGCTGAGAGCTCCTCAAACTCGATCAAGTCGCTCTCGATCAATGGCACCTCCACAGGTCTGCCGAAGACTCTCGAGAACGCACAGTCCGAGATGAGAAGTGCACTATCAGATTCTTTTGATACTCCACGAGCCATGCGCGTCCTTTCGGAACTTGTCAAGGAAGCAAACATCCACATCATCACTCACAAGTCAGATATGGATATCCCAGGTCTTGAAACTATCACCCGCTGGATCACGAAGATGGTGGGAATCTTTGGGTTGGATGGAAATGCATCTCCGCCGTATGAGGGTCTCGGTTGGGCAAGTAGCGCTTCGAATGCCAGCCTGAGCCCGAGAGACGCCGTCAACCCATATGTGAAGGTGTATCAAAGTGTTAAAGCAGAAGTCGAGCGATTGGCGCTGCATTTCGAAGCACTTGATGTCCTGATGGCATTAGACGCTGATGCCGAGTTTGCAGCTTTGGAGACTGGTGGTACCAAAGACCCTGAAGCCCTGGCCATGCCATATCTTCGCGCCGTCTCGAGGATACGAGATGAGTTACGAAGGATTGCGCCAAGCTCGCCGTCAAAGAAACAGATCCTTGTATTGTCCGACCAGATCAGAGATAATGACCTGACAAACTTAGGAGTTTATCTCGATGATAGATCAGACGACCAAGGTGCACTCATCAAGTTTGTACCGAAAGAGGAACTCTTGGCTCAAAAAGGGGAGAAGGCTGCGAAGGAACGAGAGAAGGCTGCGCAGAAGGAAAAGGCAAGGCTGGAGAGAGAACGGCTTGAGCTTGAGAAAGCCGAGAAAGCCAAACTCAGCCCTCTTGACATGTTCAAGGACGACAGATTTAGTGCTTGGGATGATAAAGGGATGCCTACGAAGACGAAAGATGGCGAGGACGTTCCGAAAAGTGCTCTCAAAAAATTGGGCAAGGAATGGGAAAGACAAAAGAAACTGCACGAGGAGTGGAAGGCGAAATCTGAGTTGTGAACTTGTTTGGAAAAGCATTTTCGGCGTTCAATATCCTTGCTGGGAATGGAGGCATCTTGGGGATAAAGATCTGTCGTGACATGGTTCGGGTAGACTTGGACTAAGGAGTTCTGCGAATCTCCTGTTGATATTTGCTATCTTGCATTCGAAAAGAAATTCGTGATACATAGCAGGGTCAGCGAGGATGACCATGCATTTCAGCTACGAGGTGACTGCAGATCAGCCTCAACATGGATGATATCATTTGTCGGCCGCATACCGTTGTCAGCTGAGTGGCTTGAAGGCTTGAGCAGCTGAAATCTGTTCATATATCTCGTTCTTTTATCTGTGTTTAGAAAGCTTGTCTCTCCGATTCAGATGCTGTCAAATGCCAAGTTTCGTCAATATGTTTCAGAATCCTCTCGTCTTGCTCACCAGCCTTCTCAGGCTCACACCGCAGTCTAAGAACTATGAGCATGTGACTATCCAAAGCTCTGGCATTGATCGCTATTATCTCCTCACTCTCCCGCCCAATTTTGACGCCTCAACTCCCACGCCTATGATCTTTTCCTTCCATGGAGGTGGCGACAATGCGGCAGAACAGTACAAGCTCTCTCAAATGTCAAATCCCGATTTCAATGACTTTGCCATCGCTGTCTATCCAAACGGCATCGATGTAAGAGCACAATCCGAAAGCCCTTTAGTCATACTGATAACACTAGAAAACCTGGCAAGGTGTCCCAAAAGTCGAGACGAACGATATCCAATTCACAGCTGATATCATCACGTCCCTCTCTTCTCGCTACAATATTGACAAATCCCGGATCTTCGCAACCGGAAAATCTCAAGGTGGAGGGTTCTGCAACACTTTAGCTTGCGATCCTATTCTCTCTACTCAAATCGCGGCCTTCGCACCAGTGTCTGGAGCTTTCTACGTGAAGAATGAGACGAAATGCGAGCCCACCAAGATTGAGATTCCGTGCAGTCGTAATAGGACGCATATTCCGATGTTAGAGTTTCATGGCGGCCAGGACAACGTGATTAAATATGGCGGAGAGGGGAGAAGGGAGGAGTGTTTACCAAGTATTCCGCATTGGATCAGGGAGTGGGCGATCAGAGATGGATTAAGTTTGAAGAATGAGTCAGCGACGTTGAGTGGCACAGATGATACAACCGTTTATGAGTGGGGAAGTGGGAAGGAGAAGGCACTAGTCAAGCATATTTTCGATGCGAGTATCAAGCATGATTGGCCTAGCACGGTTAGTTTTCCTTGGGGTAGATAAATATGAGTGATGCTAACGAGTCGCAGGTGAGCAATTCAGACAACATCAGATGTGGCCATAAACCAGCCTCATTCAACGCGACCCCAATCATCATTGATTTTTTCAAGGACCATTCATTACAAACTTGGGCAGAATCAAAATAGTTGTGGAGCTGTCAGACTTAATGTACAGACCTAAGGGTAGTCCGATATACTCTTTGATCAAAACGCAACTCACATAATCGAGAAGCATGGTCACTACAATTAAAGTTCTGCAGGTATTGGTTGTGTCATCTTTACGTAAATACATTGGCAATTGGGAGGCTTGACAATCAAGAATTTACAGAACATCATGTAGAAACACTATAGGGCAACGCTTCGCCTTTTAATTAGCTGAATGTGTCACCCTGCCATAAGATCTGGTAGATCTTTTTTAAGACTTAGGGGAAAAACGAGTAAAACAACAATGGTGATCTCCGCCGGTGGCGCAGCCTCAGGTTTATAAAAAATTACGGCTCATATAATCGTACGATTATACTAAATGCGCACATTTAGATGCGGATTTGGGAGTGCGTTGAAGCTACAACGTTAAGTTTTATCTCCTGCAGCAACATTAAGCCCGATCAATCCCGATCAATCCCCTCGGGCATGCGCTACCGAGGAGCTCAGCCCTCATTACCAATATGGTTGCTGATCAGCGCTCTAACGGTGCCGAAGATGTTGGTTCTCATGTTACACTGCATCGTTAGATCCTGTTTGCTTCGATCTCGGCATCATGTGTCTTAATCTATCATCTTCTATTCGTTCGCCTCTGGCTGTATCTTTCTACATTTGATCAATTGGTGCGGGGGACATGTTTGCTGCAGGTCAGACTACTGCTAGAGATGCAGATCTGTATTCCACAATCCAGCCTCGTGCTTCGCCTCCCCTGGTTTCTATTCCGAGGCTTGTGCCGCAATCCTGCCATGCAACACAACCAACACAATAATCCGGTTTGGGGGCAAGTGTCCGTTCTTATCAAGATCGTTTCACACCCCAATCTCTCTTCTCTAGGCCTTTTTTCTTCATATTGTTCCCCTCCGTTCACTCCAACGTTTAATTTTGTTCACGTAATATTTAATCTTGTTAATTGTACACTTATCATGTCCTACGGCACTTGCCCTGTCGGTGGCCTCTGGCACGTAGCCTCGCCTACATTCAATATTGTTCACTAACAATTGACAGGTATACATGTACCGATCAAACCCCATCCTTCTTTGGGTGCTGCACCAGCAATCCTTGTAATGGAATTGGCTGTCCATCTAGCGATCTTCGAGCTGCCGGAATGGGAACGAACAATGGCTCATACTACCCCAACGTCAGTTGTGCAAGCGGAAAATGGTGGACATGTGAGGTACAGACACCTACATTCCAAGGTTGCTGTATCAGCAACCCTTGTTCTGGAGATGGTGGCGGATGTCCGACAAGAAATCTTTTTCCGGCGGGGTTCAATACAATAAGTTCTGCAACCGCGAACTCGACATCGACACCTAAGAGCTCTGCCAATCTGAATGTTGCAGTAATCGCAGGTGGAGCCGCGGGTGGAGCCATTGCCGGTATTCTGTTACTTCTGGTCATTGCCTACTTCGTTCGAAGAAGTCGGAAGAAAAGGGATGTAATTTCTCAAAGGTCACCTGGACCAACAGAGCATTTTCTGTCCGAAGCTCCTGACACTCCAGGAACTGTATACAATGATGGTTGGCGTTCCAGACACTTCCGACGAAACCTAACTGACAAACTTGCTCAGAAGAATATTACCCTGGACAGCACCTTGCTCGAAAAGAGAGATATACAGCATTATCCCCAGATCTCAACCTCAGCCCGGGCCCGCCGGAGTACCAGTCTCCCCAAAGGTCCCCGAACAGGAACACCCAAATATCCGAGATCGATTCTTCTCCTATTCATGAATTTGGTAGTGGTCAAGGTAATTTGCAAACTACGAATAACAGCGTGACTCGTGGGCATCAAGGAGTGGCTCATGGTCTAGGTTTCGATATGGATAATATTGCAGAATTGCCGAATAGGCGTTACTAAAAGTGATCTGCAACTCCGTTTTGACAGCTTATTTACATCTACATCGAGTATGAGATATATCCCATCGTTCAAGTGCTCAAGAATAGACTATTGGCTCCAACGATACAGATTTCAATTTAGCTTGGATTACAACATCGATTCAAATGCTGCCCTTCTTTTGGGTAATGTAGTGAGGTTATGTTTATAGAGCGATTCGATAGTGGGTATGGGTATCCATTGGCCAAAACAAACTACCTATGGGTGGGTAGGGTAAATAGGTACAAATTTAAAAGACTAACCCGCTATGCTTGTAAGTACCTCTAAAATACTCGGCATATGCATTTCTATTAAGTATAAGCCTAATTTAGCTAGATGGTGTGGTGGGGCGAAAATTCATTTTACTTTCTGTATAGTATTTTACCGTTCTTGCAAGAACTGCCCCCTTTCAGGGATTTGGCTTGGGCCGAGACTTGGACTTAGTCAAGCAGGGGTAGTTTGTAGATAAAAGGGGTCTTCCTCTCTCTTTGAAGTAATACATGGGCAGCTTTGGCAGTATGAATACAGACGATTAATTCCTGATTATTGTGCCTCCTCGCAATTGAGAGAGCCCCTGACTAATTCTAACGATTATTAATTATTACTTTATTACGATTTTACGGCCTTCTTCGATTATATTCACATACTGAGAGCTACGGTACTGTATTCATTTCCTGCCCTAGGAGACAGATGACCTACAGTTGGGCCCTTTACACCTTGGAAACCTCGCCCTTCGATAATGGTTATTTTGTTGGGATATATGGGCATCGTACGGCCCGGCAGGTCCGGCATTCGAAAGCACATCACGGCACCAAGGTTACGGCTAGGGCTAGTGCAGCATACAGCGTTTCGTACGAGCCTGGGGCTCGAGTCATTCATTAGATATATGTATCGTACGCTTTTATGAAAGAAGGAGAGGGGTAAACACAAATTGCAATACACTTGGACTACCTAAAATATAGGGTAGCCTGCGTGTGCAGTACGTCTCACAACTATTACATTCGATTCACGTGAATACCGAACGATTAATCGAATTTAATTTATGAAACTATTATATTTAATCTAACTATAACGAATATTAATTACTAAAGATATATAAAGAATTAGGATTATTAAATTAAAATTAACGTTTTTTATATTTTATTTTATAAATTTAAAAAAAATAATATTAATTTTTTTTAAAATTATTATATTTATATATTAAATAAACTTTTTTTATACTTTTTTCTAAAAATTATTTTAATTATTTTTAAATATAATTATATAATTTATTTTATATTAAAGTAAGTAGCAAATTTGGCTATAGAATCTAATTAAATAATTCAAAGAAAAGTCGTCGTATCGCGTCGAGCTTCCGAAATAGGTTTAGTTCTTGGAGAAACGTAGTTCCGGAGCGAGAGATAAAATTCTTTAAATAGCTATATTTAGAATCCTTAATTTTAATTAATATATTATTTATATAATATATTTCTATAATTTGATTTAATAAATTATAATACTCGATTACTATTTAATAATTAATAATTAATTACTTTTGGAACTTTCTCGTATCGGCGATCGAGAGTTAATAAATAATTTAATAAAACTTTTAATTAAAAAGAAGCAATAGTTAGTAAATATAGAAGTATTATTATAGATAATTTAATTAGAAAGCGCTACGAGCTATAAAAGTTCTAGATGTGACGGGTTAGACCTTTGGATGGCACTCGGCTACGTACGAGCCTCGTTGCTTGTCCAACCGTCCGCTAGCACCCGCAATGGCCCGTAAACACTCCATTGCGGCCTGCTTGGACCTTCCTTCTTCTTCTCTTCTCTTTATAGAATTCTTCTTGTATTTATATAGTAGTTCGTAATTGAGCATATTCGATTTAGCTTATTATATAAGAACTTTATCTCTCCTTTTCGCTTTCTTCTAAAAGTAGTACTTAAATGTAACTATTCGCGGAACGCTTTACGATACGAAGTTGGAACCGTAAAGGCGACAGTTAAGCAAGTACAGCTCGCGACGATATATTACGGACGAGTTTCGGTCTATAATATAGAAAGTCGGATAAGTATAGTTCGTAACGAAGTTTGGAATATAATAGCGGAACCTATAGACTAGGCGGCCTTAGAGTAGTTATAAACCTTACTTAATTAGCAGCAAGAGATAATAGAGCGAATAGCTACCTAGTTTAGCTCGTCGATAGCATTAATAGCGGAATGTATTAGCTAGCTAAAAGATACCTCGCGATCGACCACGTTCCCAACCCTATTCGCAATACTAGTCCCTAGAACGAATACCTCGGCCGTAAATAATAATTACCGCCTAAAATCTCGGCTCTCGAATTCGAAATAATTCGATAAAGCAAATACAATCCTTTTCTTATAATTCGCGAATATATTAAAAGCGAAGTTAGGGATTAATGAAGTAGCGATTAGTAACGAGAGGGAAATAGTATAGTATGCATTTAGTCGGCTGAAAGGAGTAGCAGCGGCCTATATTTACCTATAGGTAAAGGCCTACGACTATTTTAATTTGTTTACAATTCGGCATTTCTTTTAGCAAATAGAAATTGCTTTTAGCGATTTGCGACGACGAGAGAAGGCGTTAAAGAAGTTTAATGAAATTAGGCAAAGATTTCGTTCGTTTAGGAAGTTTTTTACGAATTTTGACGGCTTTTTATTAAAAGCAAAAGTCTAATCATGGGACGATCGGGTTAAGAAGGCTTACTTAAAGTTAGTATTTACTCTACGATTATTTAATAATATAATCGAGATAAAGGAAAAAGCGTTCTATATAAACTATTGCAATTAGTTACAAAAGATTAGCGATAATTTGGAAGTAATATAAAGTATTTGTAATCGATAAATGAAAAACGCTATTTTGCAAACTCGTTTATAATTGCTTGTAAATCTATCGGCAAACTTTATAGAATAGCAAATCGCTTCAATAGCTACTACAAAAGCCGGCTTATAAAAGAAAGTAGTTTAAATTTCGAAAAAGAAGTATTAGCGTAAATAAAACGAACGCCTTTGCCTCTATTATAAATCGAACGATTATATTTAGAACTATTATAATTTAGCATTTTTAGAAAAACTCGTTAACGGCCGTGCTACGGATTGTAAGAAGCGAAAGTTAGCTCGGGTCACGTTTGTAAAATTTACTCGAAATATAATTAAATTTATTATAAATAAAGAAATCTCGAAAAACGAGTAATTTTTATTCGAAATCGTAAATAAAAATTTACGAAAATATTAAAGATTTAAAACGAGTTTTAAAAGAATTTAATAAATAAATCTTTTATTTTTATATTTACTTTAATTAATAAAAAATACTTTATTATAATTTTTTTAAATATTAAATATTTATTTTATAAATTAATTAATTCTCGTTTCGTTCGTAAATATAATTTTCTATATATAGAAATTCCCTCTCGCTTTTTTACAAACTTTAACGACTTTT
This sequence comes from Phialocephala sp. D728, assembly GCA_003988865.1. Classification (NCBI taxonomy): domain Eukaryota; kingdom Fungi; phylum Ascomycota; class Leotiomycetes; order Helotiales; family Mollisiaceae; genus Phialocephala; species Phialocephala sp. D728. The sequence continues at coordinate 14,653 of QYAJ01000383.1, forward strand.
TTATAAATAAAATTACGAAAGTAATTTTAATACGAATTAATATTAACGAATATATAAAAAAGAAAGCATTTTTTTATATAGTTTTGCGATTAAATAATTATAATATATTATTAAAACTTTTTTAATTTCGGAAATAGAATATATATTTATATTTTAAATTCGATAAAATTAAGATTTTTTTTACGAATATTACTATTAAAAACCGATTTGTAATTTAAAATTGAAAATTGGATTACCGATTTGTATCGGTAGTAATCTTTGCTGCCTTGGTTTGTAAAAGCAAGAAATAACGAGTAGTAGAAGTATTTTTAGCTATATTATTAAATATCGAGAAGTTTTTTTCCTAAAAAATCTTTATAAATTTAAAAGCTAAATTTACGAATTAGAATTTGGATTTTGCGAATTTATTTAATTTAAAAAAAATCGAAAAGTTGCCGCTATTGCAAAGCTTTAAAAAAAATTATTATATCGAGTTAGAAAAAGTAAATAATAAAAATTTAGAAATTCTTTGGAATTCTTTATATAATATATCTCGAGACGAGTTTTTAATATTACGAAAAACTTTTACGAATTTATTAAATAAAGATTTTATTTAAATTAATAACTCGCTCGTTGCAGCGCTAATACTATTCATAAAGAAAGTAGGAAATAGTTTACGATTCTATATTAATTATTATAGCTTTAATAAATTAATTTGCAAAGATCGTTATTTATTATTTTTAATTTACGAAATATTACGAAATATTTTATAAATACACTAGTTTACAAAACTCGATATTAAAGCCGTATTCTATAAAATATGTAACGAATATCGGTCACCAAGGCATACAAAGGGTTAGGATTGCCAGATTAGGACTAGCGCCTTCCATGCTTTGTCCTGCAGGCTCAAAGGAAGCG